>CM061749.1:360012145-360327790 GCA_030979885.1 Lolium multiflorum
GCGAGAGTTCAAAAAATGCAGACATATCCAAGGAGGTTACGAAATTTTCCATATTGATGGATACCATAGTCCTTTTTTTTTCTCCTATAAGGATCTCAAGAACACACCAAAGCTGCACATATCAGATTTGATTGAGTAAATGCTTTCAGATGCATACTCCAGAGAAATATAACCACTGAAATGAGTTAGAGGCACAAGAAAAATATTATTATCAAAATTTTAAATTTGATTGTCCAACTAATAAACGGTATTGTAGGCGCTAGCTATATTGTGACATGTTAACTAAAAGTATACTCACTAACCTCTTTGTGCTCCCTTGAGTACCATTGGAGCTGAATATTTTTACTAGGCCAAAATCAGAATTTTTTGTATTCATGTGTTGGTCCAAGAGAATGTTGTTGGCCTTAAGGTCCCAATGAATGATGCGCAGCCGAGAGGTCTTGTGCAAATACAGAAGACCTTGGGATGTCCACTCGATTACTACACGTAGTTTATTCCAATCAACCAAGTTTTTACGTTTCCATCTGTACATTAGAGAATGACCTTCACAGTATGAACGAAACACACTACAAAATATAGCTGAACTCACATACTGTGCATACCAAAAATTTATTTCCTCTTTGAAGGCAGAATCCCAAGAGTTTTACTAGTGTGTTGTAGTTTTGCAATAAGTTCAGCTTCATTTTTGAATTCTATCAAACCCCTATCTTGAATGTGAGGCAATCCTTTTAATTGCAATTTCCATTCCATCCATTCGTTGAAAAAATAGATTGCGTTCTAGGTTTGGTCAAAGTCCATCTTTAGTTCAGCTAGATATTTAGCAAACAATATCAACACCTACTGTGATGTAAAACTATAGTATTAGAATCATCATAAACTATACATTCATATTATATATTTTTAGCATTATCATTGTTGATATTT
This sequence comes from Lolium multiflorum, assembly GCA_030979885.1. Classification (NCBI taxonomy): domain Eukaryota; kingdom Viridiplantae; phylum Streptophyta; class Magnoliopsida; order Poales; family Poaceae; genus Lolium; species Lolium multiflorum. The sequence continues at coordinate 360,013,070 of CM061749.1, forward strand.
TTCCTATATTTTTTGTCAAATTTGACAAAGTTTGGCTTTGACTCAAAACGCGAAGTAAATAGAAATGGAGGGAGTAATTGGCCCTTGAATAAATCAGAGTCATTATTTTGCTATCCATACTTTAGTGATAACTAACATCACTGTATTGCATCTATTTTCTTCTGAACTTCATTCCGTTCTCGCATATATAGGACAAAATAAACAAGTTCATGAAGAGTTCCCTGAATGTTTGTTCTTTCAAGTTTATGAATGAACAGTTCATGACCTCAGCAAGTTGAGTTGCAGCTCGTATATTAGTGAACAGAGGGAGTATAGATGCAGTGAAAACTCATGCGAGTGCAGTGCAAAAAAGTTCATAAGGGGAGGAGAAATCTCTGCTTACCCGGCCCGATTCAGAGGGCCTTCCACTCTCTTGTCGACGCTGACCAAACGGGCTTCCTTTCGGGAAGGCGCATTTCAGAAAACATTGTCTACGCTGCCGATTTACTTAGGACCTGTCACATTCGAAAGGCGCCCACCATTGTCGTCAAGATCGACTTCCGCAAAGCCTTTGATTCTGTGAACACAATGATATGGAAGTACTCTTGTAGGAGCAATCACATGCCAAAATGACAAGACAAACAGACAATGAACATCTCAACAATCTTTTTATTTACTATGGGTATAGCTTTTTATTGAAAATGCTTCATAGAATGCTCACTATAGTTCGCTATAAATTTCCACCATGAATGATGCATGGCTTAGATTAGCGGCCCAGTCGTTTCTCTAACACATATACAAACTCCATGGACTTACAAGTTTCCATTTTATTTCGCACCGCTAGGCATCCATAAACAAAAGAACATGACATCAACTAAATATGAATAAGTGCAATGTTGAAAGCGTTCCTCATGAAAGCATGGTTGTGCTAACTCCCAACTTGCAATTTGCAAACATATAAAGTCCATAAGATAGTCACAATGATCAAGTTTATTAAGAGCAAGAAAGTAAATGTGCCATCAAATTCATGAGAGCTTAACTAACTAATTTTCTCATGCCAAAATTTTATTTGGAAGATAAATAAAAGCATGATGAATTTACATGGAATAGCAATAATGCGTAGATATGGTGGACACAATTGGCAAATTTAGTTTTTGGTGGTTGGATGCATGAGTAGAGCTTATACTCAGTATAGGCGAAGGCTACCAAAAGACTGGGAGCGACCAACTAAGAGAGCAATAATGGCTATAATCATGCATAGTGACAAAACATTATCAATCAAAGCATAAAGTGATATTACAAGTCAAAAACTAAATGATCATAGAGGCTTTAGTTGACTGGTAGTAGTCATAACATGGCATAAGCATGTGCCAAGTCAACCCAATAAAGCATCAAAGGAGAATACCACAATATTATGCTTTTATGATGGAAACAATACATGATTCTTTCAATAGCACATTATGCATTCTCAACTAATTGAGACAAGTCATGCTACAACAATAAATACTAAGCATATGATAAGAATAACATCCAACATGACATGCCAAAGTCTATGCCACAGTCTAGACAAGCTTCTTTTTGCATCACTGTAGTCATGAAACATTTTACTCGTCTCCAACACCAATCAACTTATTTGAAATAGCTCTCAGAGATGAAAACCAATATGGACTAGAGAGCTAATCATACACAAATAAAGAATACTAAAAAGATCTGAACAAAATTAGAATCGAAAACCAAGAGCTAAACGCAGTACTAGAAAACTAGAACACTCGTAGAACAATAGAAGCGAAAACTAGAGCGTTCTATGCAATTAAAACGGAGCGTGTCTCTCTCCAAAACAAATATGCTGGGATCCAACCATATGCTATAGCAAAAAAAACAAAACTGAAAACAAAAATAAAGACGCTCAAAGAACAACACATAGCGTATGAAGCAATAAAAATATAGCGCATAGAGAGATGACATGTTGCTTTGTTGATGAAGAGGGGATGCCTTGAGCATCCCCAAGTTTTGACGCTTGTACCTCTTGGATATTTCTTGGGGTGCAGGGGCATCCCCAAGCTTGAGCTTTTGTCAATTTTTCATCTCATCACATCATTCTTCTCTCCGTACACTTGAAAACTTCCTTCATACAAAACTTCACACAATTCTTTATTAGTAGCATTAGTACATTCAAAATAACAAATCCACTTGGGTTTAGTTCTAACATATATCAAACATCTATTAAAACATTAGCTACTGTAGCAACCTCTTCAAAAAGCTCTTTGCTCAAAAGAACTCAAAAAGAAAGAGATTAAGAGGCAAATGCAAATAGTGGCAGAAATCTGGAGCATATGCATAAAAATTGGCAGCTCAAAATTCTGCTCTAGCTGTTCATATGAATTTTTATGGTGACGGCACAGAATCTGTTTCAGGACAACAACTTCCCCAAATCTTACTTTCTTCCTATTAGAGGGTAGTCTTGGCATAAAAATGATAAGGAGAGGTTATTACAGAGGTAATAACTTCCAAGACTCAACAAAAGAAAATTACAAAAATAAACATGGGTTATCTTCCAAGAGTGCTTTTCTTTAACGCCTTTCATCTTGGCGTAGAAAAAGCATCAAGTATTATCAAGTGAAGAAGCATCAAGATCAATCACTTCCTCTAAAACACAACTTGTCAAAATAGGCACTTTAGATACCCCTGGAGATGATTCAACATGTAAACCACTCTTAGTTGTACTAAAAAAATTATCAATTTTAAACATATTATGGGATTTTGGTTTAGGTACCTTGGGAACATACATGAATTTTTGCTCTTTTCTCCCAAAAGCTTTCTCCTTCTTAAACCCAAGAGAGGAAAAGATTGAACTTAAAGTTTCCATAGCCTCCTCTAGTTTACCAATCCTAAGGATTATACTATCATGGGTATTGCTAGTCTCTAAAATAGTGATTCGTTTATTGGTACTTTCTATTGATTCATTAATTTGGCTAGAATTATCAAGGTAATTTGGAAAACTTTTCTCTAGAGAGTTTAGTCTTTCTATAACATCTTCCAAAGTGATCTTAGTTTTAACAACATTAGTAGGTGGGATTCCTACCAAGCTTTCAATTAAATTGCAGGCTTCCAAAGCGGGAGTACCCAGAAAATTACCCCCGTGAGAGTATCCAAAACATATCTATTCCAGCTAGATAAACCAACATAAAAATTTCTAAGGAGGATCAAAGTAGAATATTTTTTAGTAAATCACCCAGTCAACGTTGAGAGATTCAGAAATAGGAATCTTGTGATGTATTAGGGTTAAACTAAAATGGATCCGAGCTATATGTAACTCCAATCTCTGTTTTGAGCTATTATCCTTAATTTACTACTGCTTTCACTGTGTGTATAGCATTAAAATAACTTGTAAGTATTGTAGAAACTATGGAATATTGCAATAACTTGTATCTCTGCAGAAACTATGGAACACGGCATAGACATAGAAAAGGAATACATGCTCGAGGACATCATCCGTGATGGAGATGATGAAGATGCCACCTCGCTGTTTCTGAACCCATCTGGTGAGGGAGATGAGCAAAACCGAAGTGATGGCTCTGGTGAGGGAGATGAGATAGGAGCAAGAGACGACTCACATAATGTTGGACCGTCAACAAAATCCGACGAGGCATATTAAGCCTCTGGTGATCCAGCTAAATCTAGATGCATTTCTTTATTTGTATATATTAACTAACGCATGTTTCTAATTTTAGACCTCCAAATCAAGCCTATCTTCTAGAAAGAAACGAGGTGCAGCCAAAGGGATGGCCGATAGTGTGAATCTCCATATTGAATCACTCTCTCCACTTGGCGAACCGTTGCTTCCCACCGCGAGCGCAAAAGCATTTGTAAGTCAATGCGGAGTTATTATTAGGGACAAGATCCCGATAATTGTTCGAGAATGGAATAAGTCATCAAAGCCGGAAGATGGAGAGCCGCAATATGGAGAGCCGGAAGATGGAGTTAGTTTTGTCGACGACATATCCAAAGAAGGCCTTTGGGAATCACTCATATCATATTTTACCCTACCGGTCATGGAGACTGGAGCGCTCACATAAGCCATGAAGTTGAAAGTTAAAGAGTGGGCTCTTAAGAAGATGGCCACCCAATTCCAAACCTTCAAAAAAAGATTTTATAAAGATTTTGTGATGGCGTGTATTTCACACGTTCGTTGGGGAACCCCAAGAGGAAGGTATGATGCGCACAGCAGCAAGTTTTCCCTCAGAAAGAAACCAAGGTTTATCGAACCAGGAGGAGCCAAGAAGCACGTTGAAGGTTGATGGCGGCGGGATGTAGTGCGGCGCAACACCGGGATTCCGGTGCCAACGTGGAATCTGCACAACACAAACAAAGTACTTTGCCCCAACGAAACAGTGAGGTTGTCAATCTCACCGGCTTGCTGTAACAAAGGATTAACCGTATTGTGTGGAAGATGATTGTTTGCAAGAAAACAGTAAGACAAGTATTGCATAGATTGTATTTCAGTATAAAAGAATGGACGGGGTCCCAGTTCACTAGAGGTGTCTCTCCCATAAGATAAAAGCATGTTGGGTGAACAAATTACAGTCGGGCAATTGACAAATAGAGAGGGCACCGCGATGCACATACATGACATGATAAATATAGTGAGATTTAATTGGGCATTACGACAAAGTACATAGACCGCCATCCAACTGCATCTATGCCTAAAAAGTCCACCTTCAGGTTATCATCCGAACCCCCTCCGGTATTAAGTTGCAAAGCAACAGACAATTGCATTAAGTATGGTGCGTAATGTAATCAATAACTACATCCTCGGACATAGCATCAATGTTTTATCCCTAGTGGCAACAGCACAACACAACCTTAGAACTTTCTGTCACTGTCCCAGATCAATGGCATGAACCCACTATCGAGCATAAATACTCCCTCTTGGAGTTAAGAGTACAAACTTGGCCAGAGCCTCTACTAATAACGGAGAGCATGCAAGATCATAAACAGCACATATGTAATAACTTGATAATTACCATAACATAGTATTCTCTATCCATAGGATCCCGACAAACACAACATATAGAATTACAGATAGATGATCTTGATCATGTTAGGCAGCTCACAAGATCCAACAATGAAGCACAATGAGGAGAAGACAACCATCTAGCTACTGCTATGGACCCATAGTCCAGGGTGAACTACTCACTCATCACTCCGGAGGCGACCATGGCGGTGTAGAGTCCTCCGGGAGATGAATCCCCTCTCCGGCAGGGTGCCGGAGGCGATCTCCAGAATCCCTCGAGATGGGATTGGCGGCGGCTGCGTCTCAGTAAGGTTTTTCGTATCGTGGCTCTCGGTACTGGGGGTTTCACGACGGAGGCTTTAAGTAGGCGGAAGGGCAACGTGGGGGGCCACACGAGGGCCCCACACCATAGGTCGGCGCGGCCAGGGCCTGGGCCGCGCCGCCCTGGTGGCGGCGCCTCGTGGCCCCAGACTCCTCTTCGGTCTTCTGGAAGCTTCGTGGCAAAATAGGACCCTGGGCGTTGATTTCGTCCAATTCCGAGAATATTTCGTTACTAGGATTTCTGAAACCAAAAACAGCAGAAAACAGCAACTGGCTCTTTGGCATCTTGTTAATAGGTTAGTTCCAGAAAATGCATGAATATGACATAAAGTGTGCATAAAACATGTAGATATCATCAATAATGTGGCATGGAACATAAGAAATTATCGATACGTCGGAGACGTATCAGCATCCCCAAGCTTAGTTCTGCTCGTCCCGAGCAGGTAAAACGATAACAAAGATAATTTCTGAAGTGACATGCCATCATAACCTTGATCATACTATTTGTAAACATATGTAATGAATGCAGCGATCAAAACAATGGTAATGACATGAGTAAACAAGTGAATCATAAAGCAAAGACTTTTCATGAATAGTACTTCAAGACAAGCATCAATAAGTCTTGCATAAGAGTTAACTCATAAAGCAATAAATCAAAGTAAAGGTATTGAAGCAACACAAAGGAAGATTAAGTTTCAGCGGTTGCTTTCAACTTATAACATGTATATCTCATGGATAATTGTCAACATAGAGTAATATAACAAGTGCAATATGCAAGTATGTAGGAATCAATGCAGTTCACACAAGTGTTTGCTTCTTGAGGTGGAGAGAGATAGGTGAACTGACTCAACATAAAAGTAAAAAGAATGGTCCTTCAAAGAGGAAAGCATCGATTGCTATATTTGTGCTAGAGCTTTTATTTTGAAAACATGAAACAATTTTGTCAACGGTAGTAATAAAGCATATGAGTTATGTAAATTATATCTTACAAGTTGCAAGCCTCATGCATAGTATACTAATAGTGCCGCACCTTGTCCTAATTAGCTTGGACTACCGGATCATCGCAATGCACATGTTTTAACCAAGTGTCACAATGGGGTACCTCCATGCCGCCTGTACAAGGGTCTAAGGAGAAAGTTCGCATTGGATTTCTCGCTTTTGATCATTCTTCAACTTAGACACCCATACCGGGACAACATGGACAACAGATAATGGACTCCTCTTTAATGCATAAGCATGTAGCAACAATTATTATTCTCACATGAGATTGAGGATATGTGTCCAAAACTGAAACTTCCACCATGATTCATGGCTTTAGTTAGCGGCCCAATGTTCTTCTCTAACAATATGCATGCTTAACCATAAGGTGGTAGATCTCTCTTACTTCAGACAAGACGGACATGCATAGCAACTCACATGATATTCAACAAAGAGTAGTTGATGGCGTCCCCAGGAACATGGTTATCGCACAACAAGCAACTTAATAAGAGATAAAGTGCATAAGTACATATTCAATACCACAATAGTTTTTAAGGCTATTTTGTCCCATGAGCTATATATTGCAAAGGCGAATGATGGAATTTTAAAGGTAGCACTCAAGCAATTTACTTTGGAATGGCGGAAAAATACCATGTAGTAGGTAGGTATGGTGGACACAAATGGCATAGTGGTTGGCTCAAGGATTTTGGATGCATGAGAAGTATTCCCTCTCGATACAAGGTTTAGGCTAGCAAGGTTATATGAAACAAACACAAGGATGAACGGTGCAGCAAAACTCACATAAAAGACATATTATAAACATTATAAGACTCTACACCGTCTTCCTTGTTGTTCAAAACTCAATACTAGATATTATCTAGACTCTAGAGAAACCAAATATGCAAACCAAATTAGCAAGCTCTAAGTGTTTCTTCATTAATGGGTGCAAAGTATATGATGCAAGAGCTTAAACATGAGCACAATAATTGCCAAGTATCAAATTATCCAAGACATTTTAGAATTACTACATGTAGCATTTTCCAATTCCAACCATATAACAATTTAACGAAGAAGAAACTTCGCCATGAATATTATGAGTAAAGCCTAAGGACATATTTGTCCATATGCTACAGCGGAGCGTGTCTCTCTCCCACAAAGTGAATGCTAGGATCCAACTTTATTCAAACAAAACAAAAAACAAAAACAAACCGACGCTCCAAGCAAAGTGCATAAGATGTGACGGAATAAAAATATAGTTTCGGGGAGGAACTGATGTTGTCGATGAAGGGGATGCCTTGGGCATCCCCAAGCTTAGACGCTTGAGTCTTCTTAGAATATGCAGGGTGAACCACCGGGGCATCCCCAAGCTTAGAGCTTTCACTCCTCTTGATCATAGTATATCATACTCCTCTCTTGATCCTTGAAAACTTCCTCCACACCAAACTCGAAACAACTCATTAGAGGGTTAGTGCATAATAAAAATTCACATGTTCAGAGGTGGCACAATCATTCTTTACACTTCTGGACATTGCATAAAGCTACTGGACATTAATGGATCAAAGAAATTCATCCAACATAGCAAAAGAGGCAATGCGAAATAAAAGGCAGAATCTGTCAAAACAGAACAGTCCGTAAAGATGGATTTTATTAGGCCATCAGACTTGCTCAAATGAAAATGCTCAAATTGAATGAAAGTTGCGTACATATCTGAGGATCATGCACGTAAATTGGCTTAATTTTCTGAGCTACCTACAGGGAGGTAGACCCAGATTCGTGACAGCAAAGAAATCTGGAACTGCGCAGTAATCCAAATCTAGTACTTACTTTACTATCAAAGACTTTACTTGGCACAAAAACATGATAAGGAGAGGTTGCTACAGTAGTAAACAACTTCCAAGACTCAAATATAAAACAAAGTACTGTAGTAAAAACATGGGTTGTCTCCCATAAGCGCTTTTCTTTAACGCCTTTCAGCTAGGCGCAGAAAGTGTATATCAAGTAACATCAAGAGATGAAGCATCAACATCATAATTTGCTCTAATAATAGAGTCATAAGGTAACTTCATTCTTTTTCTAGGGAAGTGTTCCATACCTTTCTTGAGAGGAAATTGATATTTAATATTACCTTCCTTCATATCAATAGTAGCACCAACGGTTCGAAGAAAAGGTCTTCCCAATATAATGGGACAAGATGCATTGCATTCAATATCCAAGACAACAAAATCAACGGGGACAAGGTTATTGTTAACCACAATATGAACATTATCAATTCTCCCCAAAGGTTTCTTTTTAGCATTATCAGCGAGATTAACATCCAAATAACAATTCTTTAATGGTGGCAAGTCAAGCATATCATAGACTTTCTTAGGCATAACAGAAATACTTGCACCAAGATCACATAAAGCATTACAATCAAAATCATTGACCCTCATCTTAATGATGGGCTCCCAACCATCTTCTAGCTTTCTAGGAATAGAAGTTTCAAGTTTTAGTTTCTCTTCTCTAGCTTTTATGAGAGCATTTGTGATATGTTTTGTGAAAGCCAAGTTTACAGCGCTAGCATTGGGACTCTTAGCAAGTTTTTGTAAGAACTTTATAACTTCAGAGATGTGGCAATCATCAAAATCTAAATCATTACAATCTAAAGCAATGGGATTATCATCCCCAAGGTTGGAAAAAATTTCAGCAGTTTTATCACAGGCAGTTTCAGCAGTTTTAGCAATTTCAGGTAATTTTGCAGGCTTTGCATTAGAAGTGGAAACATTGCCAACACCAATTCTTTCACCATTATTAGTAGGAGGTGCAGCAACATGTGGAGCATTAGCATTACTAGTGGTGGTAATAGTCCAAACTTTAGCTATATTTTTCTCTTTAGCTAGTTTTTCATTTTCTTCTCTATCCCACCTAGCACGCAATTCAGCCATTAATCTTATATTCTCATTAATTCTAACTTGGATGGCATTTGCTGTAGTAACAATTTTATTTTCAATATCCTCGGGTTTAGCAGCCATTTTATTAATTAAAGAAGATTGTGACGCAGACATGTATGAGATTCGGTTTTCAGCATTTGCAAGTTTAGTTTGCAACCCAGAAATCTCCATATTCAGATTTTCAAGTTGGTTTCCTATTTTCTTCAACAAGGTAGATTGTTCATTCAAAGTTTTAGTAAACAATTTGTTTTGCTCATATTGTGATTGCATAAAGCTCTTGGTAGATCTTTCAATTTCTAACATCTTTTCCTCATTAGGTGAAACATGTCTACCATAAGAGTTACCATTAGCAGGATATGGCCTAGAATTAGCAACCAATGAAGCTAACGGAACATTATTAGGATCAACATTAGTCCTATCATTCACAAGCATAGACATAATAGCATCAATTTTATCACTCAAGGAAGAGGTTTCTTCAACAGAATTTACCTTCTTACCTTGTGGAGCTCTTTCCGTGTGCCATTCAGAGTAATTAATCATCATATTATCAAGGAGTTTTGTAGCCGCCCCCAATGTGATGGACATAAAGGTACCTCCAGCAGCTGAATCCAATAAATTCCGCGAAGAAAAATTTAGTCCTGCATAGAAGGTTTGGATGATCATCCAAGTAGTCAGTCCATGGGTTGGGCAATTTTTAACCAAAGATTTCATTCTTTCCCAAGCTTGAGCAACATGTTCATTATCCAATTGTTTAAAATTCATTATGCTACTCCTCAAAGATATAATTTTAGCAGGGGGATAATATCTACCAATAAAAGCATCCTTGCATTTAGTCCATGAATCAATACTATTCTTAGGCAAAGATAGCAACCAATCTTTAGCTCTTCCTCTTAATGAGAAAGGAAACAATTTCAATTTAATAATATCACCATCTACATCCTTATACTTTTGCATTTCACATAGTTCAACAAAATTATTAAGATGGGCAGCAGCATCATCAGAACTAACACCAGAAAATTGCTCTCGCATAACAAGATTTAGTAAAGCAGGTTTAATTTCAAAGAATTCTGCTGTAGTAGCAGGTGGAGCAATAGGTGTGCATAGGAAATCATTATTATTTGTGGTTGTGAAGTCACACAACTTAGTATTTTCAGGAGTATTCATTTTAGCAACAGTAAATAAAACAAACTAGATAAAATAAATGCAAACTAATTTTTTTGTGTTTTTAATATGGAGAGCAAGACAGTAAATAAAGTAAAGCTAGCAACTAATTTTTTTGTGTTTTGATATAATGCAGCAAACAAAGTAGTAAATAAAATAAAGCAAGACAAAAACAAAGTAAAGAGATTGGGAAGTGGAGACTCCCCTTGCAGCGTGTCTTGATCTCCCCGGCAACGGCGCGGAAAAAGAGCTTGATGGCGTGTAACTCACACGTTCGTTGGGAACCCCAAGAGGAAGGTATGATGCGCACAGCAAGTTTTCCCTCAGAAAGAAACCAAGGTTTATCGAACCAGGAGGAGCCAAGAAGCACGTTGAAGGTTGATGGCGGCGGGATGTAGTGCGGCGCAACACCAGGGATTCCGGCGCCAACGTGGAACTGCACAACACAAACAAAGTACTTTGCCCCAACAGTGAGGTTGTCAATCTCACCGGCTTGCTGTAACAAAGGATTAACCGTATTGTGTGGAAGATGATTGTTTGCAAGAAAACAGTAAAACAAGTATTGCAGTAGATTTGTATTTCTATAAAAGAATGGACCGGGGTCCACGGTTCACTAGAGGTGTCTCTCCCATAAGATAAAAGCATGTTGGGTGAACAAATTACGGTCGGGCAATTGACAAATAGAGAGGGCATGCACATACATGGCATGATAAATATAGTGAGATTTAATTGGGCATTACGACAAAGTACATAGACCGCCATCCAACTGCATCTATGCCTAAAAAGTCCACCTTCAGGTTATCATCCGAACCCCCTCCGGTATTAAGTTGCAAAGCAACAGACAATTGCATTAAGTATGGTGCGTAATGTAATCAATAACTACATCCTTAGACATAGCATCAATGTTTTATCCCTAGTGGCAACAGCACAACACAACCTTAGAACTTTCTGTCACTGTCCCAGGTATCAATGTAGGCATGAACCCACTATCGAGCATAAATACTCCCTCTTGGAGTTAAGAGTACAAACTTGGCCAGAGCCTCTACTAATAACGGAGAGCATGCAAGATCATAAACAACACATATGTAATAACTTGATAATTACCATAACATAGTATTCTCTATCCATCGGATCCCGACAAACACAACATATAGAATTACAGATAGATGATCTTGATCATGTTAGGCAGCTCACAAGATCCAACAATGAAGCACAATGAGGAGAAGACAACCATCTAGCTACTGCTATGGACCCATAGTCCAGGGGTGAACTACTCACTCATCACTCCGGAGGCGACCATGGCGGTGTAGAGTCCTCCGGGAGATGAATCCCCTCTCCGGCAGGGTGCCGGAGGCGATCTCCAGAATCCCCCGAGATGGGATTGGCGGCTGCGTCTCGGTAAGGTTTTCCGTATCGTGGCTCTCGGTATTGGGGTTTCGCGACGGAGGCTTTAAGTAGGCGGAAGGGCAACGTGGGGGGGCCACACGAGGGCCCCACACCATAGGTCGGCGGCCCGGGCTGGGCGCCGCCTATGGTGGCGGCACCTCGTGGCCCCACTTCGACTCCTCTTCGGTCTTCCGAAGCTTCGTGGCAAAATAGGACCCAGGCGTTGATTTCGTCCAATTCCGAGAATATTTCGTTACTAGAATTTCTGAAACCAAGAAAACAGCAGCTGGCTCTTCGGCATCTTGTTAATAGGTTAGTTCAGAAAATGCACGAATATGACATAAAGTGTGCATAAAACATGTAGATATCATCAATAATGTGGCATGGAACATAAGAAATTATCGATACGTCGGAGACGTATCAGCATCCCCAAGCTTAGTTCTGCTCGTCCCGAGCAGGTAAACGATAACAAAGATAATTTCTGAAGTGACATGCCATCATAACCTTGATCATACTATTTGTAAACATATGTAATGAATGCAGCGATCAAAACAATGGTAATGACATGAGTAAACAAGTGAATCATAAAGCAAAGACTTTTCATGAATAGTACTTCAAGACAAGCATCAATAAGTCTTGCATAAGAGTTAACTCATAAAGCAATAAATCAAAGTAAAGGTATTGAAGCAACACATAGGAAGATTAAGTTTCAGCGGTTGCTTTCAACTTGTAACATGTATATCTCATAGATAATTGTCAACATAGAGTAATATAACAAGTGCAATATGCAAGTATGTAGGAATCAATGCACAGTTCACACAAGTGTTTGCTTCTTGAGGTGGAGAGAGATAGGTGAACTGACTCAACATAAAAGTAAAGAGAATGGTCCTTCAAAGAGGAAAGCATCGATTGCTATATTTGTGCTAGAGCTTTTATTTTGAAAACATGAAACAATTTTGTCAACGGTAGTAATAAAGCATATGAGTTATGTAAATTATATCTTACAAGTTGCAAGCCTCATGCATAGTATACTAATAGTGCCCGCACCTTGTCCTAATTAGCTTGGACTACCGGATCATCGCAATGCACATGTTTTAACCAAGTGTCACAATGGGGTACTTCCATGCCGCCTGTACAAGGGTCTAAGGAGAAAGTTCGCATTGGATTTCTCGCTTTTGATCATTCTTCAACTTAGACACCCATACCGGGACAACATGGACAACAGATAATGGACTCCTCTTTAATGCATAAGCATGTAGCAACAATTATTATTCTCACATGAGATTGAGGATATGTGTCCAAAACTGAAACTTCCACCATGATTCATGGCTTTAGTTAGCGGCCCAATGTTCTTCTCTAACAATATGCATGCTTAACCATAAGGTGGTAGATCTCTCTTACTTCAGACAAGACGGACATGCATAGCAACTCACATGATATTCAACAAAGAGTAGTTGATGGCGTCCCCAGGAACATGGTTATCGCACAACAAGCAACTTAATAAGAGATAAAGTGCATAAGTACATATTCAATACCACAATAGTTTTTAAGGCTATTTTGTCCCATGAGCTATATATTGCAAAGGCGAATGATGGAATTTTAAAGGTAGCACTCAAGCAATTTACTTTGGAATGGCGGAAAAATACCATGTAGTAGGTAGGTATGGTGGACACAAATGGCATAGTGGTTGGCTCAAGGATTTTGGATGCATGAGAAGTATTCCCTCTCGATACAAGGTTTAGGCTAGCAAGGTTATTTGAAACAAACACAAGGATGAACGGTGCAGCAAAACTCACATAAAAGACATATTATAAACATTATAAGACTCTACACCGTCTTCCTTGTTGTTCAAAACTCAATACTAGATATTATCTAGACTCTAGAGAAACCAAATATGCAAACCAAATTAGCAAGCTCTAAGTGTTTCTTCATTAATGGGTGCAAAGTATATGATGCAAGAGCTTAAACATGAGCACAACAATTGCCAAGTATCAAATTATCCAAGACATTTTAGAATTACTACATGTAGCATTTTCCAATTCCAACCATATAACAATTTAACGAAGAAGAAACTTCGCCATGAATATTATGAGTAAAGCCTAAGGACATATTTGTCCATATGCTACAGCGGAGCGTGTCTCTCTCCCACAAAGTGAATGCTAGGATCCAACTTTATTCAAACAAAACAAAAAACAAAAACAAACCGACGCTCCAAGCAAAGTGCATAAGATGTGACGGAATAAAAATATAGTTTCAGGGGAGGAACCTGATGATGTTGTCGATGAAGAAGGGGATGCCTTGGGCATCCCCAAGCTTAGGCGCTTGAGTCTTCTTAGAATATGCAGGGGTGAACCACGGGGCATCCCCAAGCTTAGAGCTTTCACTCCTCTTGATCATAGTATATCATACTCCTCTCTTGATCCTTGAAAACTTCCTCCACACCAAACTCGAAACAACTCATTAGAGGGTTAGTGCATAATAAAAATTCACATGTTCAGAGGTGGCACAATCATTCTTTACACTTCTGGACATTGCATAAAGCTACTGGACATTAATGGATCAAAGAAATTCATCCAACATAGCAAAAGAGGCAATGCGAAATAAAAGGCAGAATCTGTCAAAACAGAACAGTCCGTAAAGATGGATTTTATTAGGCCATCAGACTTGCTCAAATGAAAATGCTCAAATTGAATGAAAGTTGCGTACATATCTGAGGATCATGCACGTAAATTGGCTTAATTTTCTGAGCTACCTACAGGGAGGTAGACCCAGATTCGTGACAGCAAAGAAATCTGGAACTGCGCAGTAATCCAAATCTAGTACTTACTTTACTATCAAAGACTTTACTTGGCACAAAAACATGATAAGGAGAGGTTGCTACAGTAGTAAACAACTTCCAAGACTCAAATATAAAACAAAGTACTGTAGTAAAAACATGGGTTGTCTCCCATAAGCGCTTTTCTTTAACGCCTTTCAGCTAGGCGCAGAAAGTGTATATCAAGTAACATCAAGAGATGAAGCATCAACATCATAATTTGCTCTAATAATAGAGTCATAAGGTAACTTCATTCTTTTTCTAGGAAGTGTTCCATACCTTTCTTGAGAGGAAATTGATATTTAATATTACCTTCCTTCATATCAATAGTAGCACCAACGGTTCGAAGAAAAGGTCTTCCCAATATAATGGGACAAGATGCATTGCATTCAATATCCAAGACAACAAAATCAACGGGGACAAGGTTATTGTTAACCACAATATGAACATTATCAATTCTCCCCAAAGGTTTCTTTTTAGCATTATCAGCGAGATTAACATCCAAATAACAATTCTTTAATGGTGGCAAGTCAAGCATATCATAGACTTTCTTAGGCATAACAGAAATACTTGCACCAAGATCACATAAAGCATTACAATCAAAATCATTGACCCTCATCTTAATGATGGGCTCCCAACCATCTTCTAGCTTTCTAGGAATAGAAGTTTCAAGTTTTAGTTTCTCTTCTCTAGCTTTTATGAGAGCATTTGTGATATGTTTTGTGAAAGCCAAGTTTACAGCGCTAGCATTGGGACTCTTAGCAAGTTTTTGTAAGAACTTTATAACTTCAGAGATGTGGCAATCATCAAAATCTAAATCATTACAATCTAAAGCAATGGGATTATCATCCCCAAGGTTGGAAAAAATTTCAGCAGTTTTATCACAAGCAGTTTCAGCAGTTTTAGCAATTTCAGGTAGTTTTGCAGGCTTTGCATTAGAAGTGGAAACATTGCCAACACCAATTCTTTCACCATTATTAGTAGGAGGTGCAGCAACATGTGGAGCATTAGCATTACTAGTGGTGGTAATAGTCCAAACTTTAGCTATTTTTCTCTTTAGCTAGGTTTTCATTTTCTTCTCTATCCCACCTAGCACGCAATTCAGCCATTAATCTTATATTCTCATTAATTCTAACTTGGATGGCATTTGCTGTAGTAACAATTTTATTTTCAATATCCTCGGGTTTAGCAGCCATTTTATTAATTAAAGAAGATTGTGACGCAGACATGTATGAGATTCGGTTTTCAGCATTTGCAAGTTTAGTTTGCAACCCAGAAATCTCCATATTCAGATTTTCAAGTTGGTTTCCTATTTTCTTCAACAAGGTAGATTGTTCATTCAAAGTTTTAGTAAACAATTTGTTTTGCTCATATTGTGATTGCATAAAGCTCTTGGTAGATCTTTCAATTTCTAACATCTTTTCCTCATTAGGTGAAACATGTCTACCATAAGAGTTACCATTAGCAGGATATGGCCTAGAATTAGCAACCAATGAAGCTAACGGAACATTATTAGGATCAACATTAGTCCTATCATTCACAAGCATAGACATAATAGCATCAATTTTATCACTCAAGGAAGAGGTTTCTTCAACAGAATTTACCTTCTTACCTTGTGGAGCTCTTTCCGTGTGCCATTCAGAGTAATTAATCATCATATTATCAAGGAGTTTGTAGCCGCCCCCAATGTGATGGACATAAAGGTACCTCCAGCAGCTGAATCCAATAAATTCCGCGAAGAAAAATTTAGTCTGCATAGAAGGTTTGGATGATCATCCAAGTAGTCAGTCCATGGGTTGGGCAATTTTTAACCAAAGATTTCATTCTTTCCCAAGCTTGAGCAACATGTTCATTATCCAATTGTTTAAAATTCATTATGCTACTCCTCAAAGATATAATTTTAGCAGGGGGATAATATCTACCAATAAAAGCATCCTTGCATTTAGTCCATGAATCAATACTATTCTTAGGCAAAGATAGCAACCAATCTTTAGCTCTTCCTCTTAATGAGAAAGGAAACAATTTCAATTTAATAATATCACCATCTACATCCTTATACTTTTGCATTTCACATAGTTCAACAAAATTATTAAGATGGGCAGCAGCATCATCAGAACTAACACCAGAAAATTGCTCTCGCATAACAAGATTTAGTAAAGCAGGTTTAATTTCAAAGAATTCTGCTGTAGTAGCAGGTGGAGCAATAGGTGTGCATAGGAAATCATTATTATTTGTGGTTGTGAAGTCACACAACTTAGTATTTTCAGGAGTATTCATTTTAGCAACAGTAAATAAAACAAACTAGATAAAATAAATGCAAGTAACTAATTTTTTTGTGTTTTTAATATGGAGAGCAAGACAGTAAATAAAGTAAAGCTAGCAACTAATTTTTTTTGTGTTTTGATATAATGCAGCAAACAAAGTAGTAAATAAAATAAAGCAAGACAAAAACAAAGTAAAGAGATTGGGAAGTGGAGACTCCCCTTGCAGCGTGTCTTGATCTCCCAGGCAACGGCGCCGAGAAAAAGAGCTTGATGGCGTGTAACTCACACGTTCGTTGGGAACCCCAAGAGGAAGGTATGATGCGCACAGCAGCAAGTTTTCCCTCAGAAAGAAACCAAGGTTTATCGAACCAGGAGGAGCCAAGAAGCACGTTGAAGGTTGATGGCGGCGGGATGTAGTGCGGCGCAACACCGGATTCCGGCGCCAACGTGGAACTGCACAACACAAACAAAGTACTTTGCCCCAACGAAGCAGTGAGGTTGTCAATCTCACCGGCTTGCTGTAACAAAGGATTAACCGTATTGTGTGGAAGATGATTGTTTGCAAGAAAACAGTAAAACAAGTATTGCGGTAGATTTGTATTTCGGTATAAAAGAATGGACCGGGGTCCACAGTTCACTAGAGGTGTCTCTCCCATAAGATAAAAGCATGTTGGGTGAACAAATTACAGTCGGGCAATTGACAAATAGAGAGGGCACCGCAATGCACATACATGGCATGATAAATATAGTGAGATTTAATTGGGCATTACGACAAAGTACATAGACCGCCATCTGCATCTATGCCTAAAAAGTCCACCTTCAGGTTATCATCCGAACCCCCTCCGGTATTAAGTTGCAAGCAACAGACAATTGCATTAAGTATGGTGCGTAATGTAATCAATAACTACATCCTTAGACATAGCATCAATGTTTTATCCCTAGTGGCAACAGCACAACACAACCTTAGAACTTTATGTCACTGTCCCAGGTATCAATGTAGGCATGAACCCACTATCGAGCATAAATACTCCCTCTTGGAGTTAAGAGTACAAACTTGGCGAGCCTCTACTAATAACGGAGAGCATGCAAGATCATAAACAACACATATGTAATAACTTGATAATTACCATAACATAGTATTCTCTATCCATCGGATCCCGACAAACACAACATATAGAATTACGGATAGATGATCTTGATCATGTTAGGCAGCTCACAAGATCCAACAATGAAGCACAATGAGGAGAAGACAACCATCTAGCTACTGCTATGGACCCATAGTCCGGGGGTGAACTACTCACTCATCACTCCGGAGGCGACCATGGCGGTGTAGAGTCCTCGGGAGATGAATCCCTCTCCGGCAGGGTGCCGATCTCCAGAATCCCCGAGATGGGATTGGCGGCGGCTGCGTCTCGGTAAGGTTTTCGTATCGTGGCTCTCGGTATTGGGGTTTCGCGACGGAGGCTTTAAGTAGGCGGAAGGGCAACGTGGGGGGCCACACGAGGGCCCCACACCATAGGTCGGCGGCCGGGGCACGCGCCGCCCTATGGTGGCGGCGCCTCGTGGCCCCCCGACTCCTCTTCGGTCTTCCGGAAGCTTCGTGGCAAAATAGGACCCTGGGCGTTGATTTCGTCCAATTCCGAGAATATTTCGTTACTAGGATTTCTGAAACCAAAAGCAGCAGACAACCGGCTCTTCGGCATCTTGTTAATAGGTTAGTTCCGAAAAATGCACGAATATGACATAAAGTGTGCATAAAACATGTAGATATCATCAATAATGTGGCATGGAACATAAGAAATTATCGATACGTCGGAGACGTATAAGCCTCTTGTATAACTAGCTTGTTGATTAATAGATGATCATAGTTTCGTGATCATGAACATTGGATGTTATTAATAACAAGGTTATGTCATTGATGAATGATGTAATGGACACACCCAATTAAGCGTAGCATAAGATCACGTCATTAAGTTCATTTGCTATAAGCTTTCGATACATAGTTACCTAGTCCTTCGACCATGAGATCATGTAAATCACTTATGCCGAAAGGGTACTTTGATTACATCAAACGCCATTGCGTAAATGGGTGGTTATAAAGGTGGGATTAAGTATTCAGAAAGTATGAGTTGAGGCATATGGATCAAGAGTGGGATATTGTCCATCCCGATGACGGATAGATATACTCTAGGTGACAAGGGATTGGCGCCGTCTGTGGGGTCTAGAGGTTGCAAGGAGCTGATCTCGATAGCACGTTCAGGATCGTCGACTTTGTCGGTGGCTAGCAACGCGATGGATCGAGGTAAACAGGAAAAAACTGATCTAGTCGATTTTATTCCTCACCCGCCCTCCCGTATGGATGCATGTGCCTATCTGGAGGAGCCCATCGTCATCATGTTCGGAGAATTCCGATTTGGCGTCAATAAGGAAGGATCCTACCGTCTCGAAGTTCCGATCTCGCCGGAATTTTCGACGGACGATTCTGATTTCTCGTCGAGTGACGAGGAGTTTTCGTCGACACGCTTCATCGACACCAAGGCAAGCGGAAAGCTCGCCAAGGTCTTCAGCAACACATCTTTCGAGTCGTCTGCGGACTCCGTTATAAGCAGCGACTCCGACAGCAGCAACAACTTCAACTTCATCGACAAATCTGCTGCTATAGGAAAGGTCTTCGCCAATCTTTACGATGGTGTCACCAATCCCGACAAAAATCAATACTCAAAATATCATCAAGTATATGCAATTGAAGAAGCCAACAGAGCAGAACCAGAGACGTCAGAGGCTTTCGATGATTTGGGAAACCCATACGTCGATCCCGCTGATCTCAGAAGAGGTTTAGGCACCAAATATATCGGGAATCCACCTCGCAACAGAGTCCAACTTCCGCAAGCAGCGTGGGACAGGGCTGCAAGAGCCATGGATGGTTCAGAACCAATGACCACCACCGCTACTACCGAAGAATTACAAGCTTATCAATATAGACTTGCTCGTGTGAGTAGGGAACTAGAAAAACAGACAGCATCCTTAAACAGAGAAAGAGGCAGCATCCGCGTCAAGCGGCGTCGAGCAGACCTCGTCGACAATCAGGAACCCGGGAGATAGCCACAGAGAAGCTCGGAGGAGGGCAATATCTCGGCTGCAAAATATACCTAGAGAGAGGCAACATAATTCAAAATCTCGACATGTCTTTCATGTCGATTGATACAAGGGGAAATATCATCGCCAGAAGCAGGATACATGGCGACGCAAGCTTACATCCTCGCGTCTAGACCACCCCCTGGAGACCCGAGAGAACCATTGTTCAATATGGCAATGGCTGGAGTTGGAGTCATGGGAACAGCATTCACAACTACACCTCCCGAAGGAACTGCAAGACAAAATAGTCCACGACCTACTGCTGCAGTGCAAGATCCACCAAGTGGGGCAAGAGATACAGCAGTTCAAGAAAGGGTAGATAGAGCGCGGCAAGAAAGAAGAGAACATCGGCATTCACCAGAAGTTGCCGATGAAGATTTGTGCGGGCTTCCGTGCTTCACGAGACGAGTCCGAAAAACTCGAGTACCAAAGGGTTCAAGATACCCGAGAATTTCAAAAAATTCGACGGCCTGCAGGATCCCGAGGATTGGCTCGTCGATTATCTCGAGATGGTGAAACTAGTAGGAGGAACCAGAGCAACAGCCATGCAAAGCATCCAAGTCCACCTGAGTGGTGCCGCAAGATCTTGGATAAAGAAACTTCCCCTAGGTTCCATCGACAACTGGGATAGTTTTGAAGATATTTTCGTGAGAAACTTCCGATCCACCTGCAAGAAACCTGCGTCATTGGAAGAGTTAAGGGCGTGCCGACAGAAACACGACGAGTCGATGAGAAAATATATACAGAGATGGAATATTATCAAAAACTCGGCAGAAGATATATCTGACGAGAGAGCAATAGACGCGTTCGTGGCAGGAATTCGACGAGCAGATTTCGTCGAGGACCTAGGAAGAACCAACCCAAGAACAATATCAGCATTGATGGAAATAGCCAACAAGTGGGCAGATGGAGAAGACGCAATATATAACAAGCGACACAGGTCGCCAGAAGGGACCGCGGTCGAAATTTTCAAAATAGAAGGCGATTTTCCGCCAGTTCTACAACAACGACGCTCCCGGCCACATATCGGCTGGCTTCCGAGGAATTCTGGAGGAAATAGTCGAGATGACTACCAAAGGAGTAATGAGCAACAAGGTGACAATAGAGGTGACTCTCGCGGTCACAGGCAAAATAGTGGACCAAGGTTTCAAAGACCCTATGTGTCCCCCGAGGAGATGATGAATGGACCATGTCAGATGCACTTCTTTCTCGATAACAATGGAAAGAGACAATCAGGACATCTCCAAAAAGATTGCCGCAACTTTCAGGCAATGTTGCGAGCCGCAGGAATTGCAAATGCTCAAGCAACGAATAAAAATCATCAGGGACCAAGGAGCGAGATACATCTCCCACCTCCTCCCGCAATTACAGATGAAAATCGGCACCAGCTTAGAATAGCGGCAGCACCACAACCACCTCCGTATGTTGATCCTAATTCTAATGGCGCAGTCTTGATGATTCAGAAAGCTAGACCATCTAACAGGGCGCAGAAAGTAATTTCGCGGCAAGTATTCATGGCAGAAAAGATGCCTCCACCAACAGTCGACTACCTAAATTGGTCGGGGCAAGATATCGGCTTCACAATTGCAGATCACCCGCAGCAAGTTCCTCGACCAGGGCAATCTGCACTCATCTTACCCGCAGTAATTGCTGGCTTCGACGTGTCGAGTTTTCATAGATGGCGGCAGCAGTTTGAACCTTATGTACGCAGATACATTAAGGAAAATGAACATATCCCTAGCAAACTTAGCACCAACCGACACACGCTTCCATGGAATCACGCCAGAGAAGCCAAGTTATCCGCTGGGCAAGATCAACCTCGACGTACAGTTCGGGACCCGAGAAAACTACAGGATAGAGAAATTGGAGTTTGAAGTCGTGGATTTACCATCGCAGTATCATGCTTTGTTGGGACGACCAGCATATGCTAGGTTTATGGCGGTGCCTCATTATACGTATTTACTGTGGAGGTTACCTGGACCTAAAGGACCAATCACAGTCAAAGGAAGCTTTGCGTTAGCCGATAAATGCGACAGAGATTTTCATCAATTATCAGAAACCTTCGGGATGCAAGCAGAATATATGGCGCCAAGGCAAACTGATTATGATGTTTTGCCAGACACAGGGAGGCCGCTCAGGGAGCCAACTTTCAACACTGCTAAGGATTCAAAAGAGGTGCAGATCCACCCGACGGACCCCAAGAAAACGACATCCATTGCAACAAACATGGATATCGCATAGGAAAGCGCGCTCGTCGAGTTCCTCCGTGAGCTGGAAAATCTTCGCATGGTGTCCAGCTGACATGCCAGGAGTACCCAGGGAACTTGCCGAGCACCACCTCAATTTGGATCCTCTCGCGAGACCAATCAAACAACCTTTGCGGCGTTTTTCGGAACCAAACCGCAAAGCTATGCTATCAGAAATAGATCGACTTAAGGATGCTGGTTTTATCAAAGAGATATCTACAGAAGCCACATGGGTAGCTAACCCAGTGATGGTGCCGAAGAAACACACGAAAGTCCTTTGCATGTGTGTCGACTTTACGTGTCTCAATAAACATTGTCCTAAGGATCACTTTCCCCTCCCAAGGATCGATCAAATTATCGACTCCACGGCAGGATGCGAACGTCTTTCCTTCTTGGATGCATACTCTGGTTATAACCAGATCAGATTAAAAGAAGATGATGAGGCCAAGACAGCGTTCATAACACCTTACGGCGTGTTTTGCTACAAAACAATGCCCTTTGGTTTAAAAAACGGGAGCAACATATCGGATGATGCAGAAGTGCCTTGCAACACAGATTGGGAAAAATGTACAAGTCTACATCGATGATGTCGTGATAACATCAAAGAAAGGGTCAACACTGATCGAAGATTTGAAGGAAACCTTCGACAACCTCGACAAATTTTGCCTTAAGCTGAACCCGACAAAATGTTCCTTTGGAGTTCCTGCGGGAGAACTTCTCGGATTTCTAGTATCAGCAAGAGGGATCGAAGCTAATCCCGAAAAAATACAGGCCATCGTAACTATGAGGAAGCCAACAAAATTGAAAGAAATACAGCAATTAACTGGGCGAGTCGCAGCTCTTAGTAGATTCGTCGCCAGGCTGGGAGAAAAAGCACTACCGTTCTACACTTTGATAAAACAAGGAGAGAAATTCCAGTGGAACGAAGAAGCCGATAGAGCTTTCGAGGATTTGAAGCGCAAAATCTCGACACCACCAGTCCTGGTGGCGCCGAAGGAAAAAGAACCTCTCCTGTTGTACATCGCAGCCACACCCCAAGTGGTTAGCACAGCTTTAGTAGTCGAAAGAGAGGAAGAAGGAAAGCTCCATGGAGTTCAGAGGCCGGTATATTTCATCAGTGAAGTACTATCGCCTTCAAAACAGCGGTACCCTCAGTACCTGGCGTATGGGGTATTCACGACAGAAAAGCGCGACACTATTTTTCGGCGCACCCGATAATAGTGGTCAATGAAGCTCCTTTGTCAAACATATTGAACAACCCAGAAGCTACGGGTCGTGTCTCCCTTTGGGGAATAGAACTTTCCCCTCGGGACATCACGTATGAAAAAGAAAGGCAATAAAATCGCAGATCTTACCAGATTTCATCGCAGAGTGGATGGAGTTAAAAACACGGGTCCTCCAGATTTATCGAGAACCTGGACTATGAACTTTGACGGATCCAAAAGGTTAGAGGGCGCTGGAGCAGGCGTGATATTGGTATCACCTGAAGGCGACAAGCTGAAGTATGTTTTGCGGATGACTTTCCCAAACGCGTCTAACAATGAAGCAGAATATGAAGCTCTCATACACGGGATGAAGATGGCAAAGGCTTGCGGTGCAACCCGACTGAAAATTTTCGGCGACTCACAGTTGGTAGCACAGCAAGTTATGAACCAATGTGATCGTCAATGAGAGCATGATAGCATACAAGGAGATGTATAATGAGCTGGAAAAACTGTTTGATGGATGCGAGGTAAACCACATCAGCAGATTGCAATGATGAAGCCGATGTCCTTGCAAACATCGGGTCACAATGTCTCGCGATCCCTCCAGGCGTGTTTTGGGAAGAAATAAGCGAGAGATCAACAAAGCCAGTGAAAACAAAGAAGAAGGAGAAGGAAGAAAAAACTTCGGATGACACCAAAAAATCACTGGAAGAAGAAGAAGAGGAACAAGAGCTAGTCATGATGGTGCAAATTCCATGGATGCAGGCATACATATCATACATCTTAAGGAAGACAATACCCGACGATCCAGTTGAAGCAAGGCGAGTAATTAGGCGATCCAAAGCTTTCACTGTGGTCAAAGGGAGTTGTACAAGCGAAGTATCTCGGGAGTGTTACAGAGATGCGTCACACCCGAAGAAGGACGAGTCATCCTGAAAGATGTACACGAAGGAATATGCGGGCACCACGCAAGCAGCCGCGCTATCGCAGCTAAAGTTTTTCGGGCAGGATTCTACTGGTTGACAGCAATCGAGGATGCAAAAGAGATAGTACGAACTTGCGACGCGTGCCAGATTGCCGCAAAACCACACTCTCCGGCGCAGAGCTAATGCCAATACCATTGTCGTGGCCTTTGCCCAATGGGGACTCGATATGGTGGGCAAATTGCACAAAGCTTCGCCAGGAGGATATGAGTACTGTTGGTGGCTGTCGACAAATTCACCAAGTGGATAGAAGCAAAGCCGATAAATTCACCGGATGCAGCATCCGCAATAAAGTTCGTGAAGGACATTTTTCGATTTGGAGTACCTCACAGCATCGTCACAGATACGGCGGTAACTTTACTTCCAAGGAGTTCAAAGCATATTGTGCAGAAGTAGGCATCAAACTAAGTTTTGCGTCTGTCGCACAGACCAATGGTCAAGTCGAGAAAGCCAATGGCATTATCTGCAATGGTATCAAGAAGCGCTTGTTGGGACCATTGGAAAAAGCTCGACATACCTGGCCAGAAGAATTGCCAAGTGTGTTGTGGAGTATTCGAACAACACCAAACACAGCGACGCAGGAGACGCCGTTTTTTCTAGTCCATGGAGCTGAAGCAGTACTGCCAATAGAAATAGAACATGATGCTCCAAGAGTTATAGAATACGATGAAGAAACTTCGAGAAAGTCCTTAGAAGATGATGTCGACGCACTTGATGAAGCTAGAGACGAAGTCCTGTCACGAGTCGCCAAATATCAACAGGACCTGAAAAACTACCACAGTCGACGTTTGCGACCAAGATCCTTTCAGGTTGGAGACTTAGTTCTGCGACTCAATCAAGATCGTACTGAAAAACTAGAGTCGCCATGGCTTGGACCTTACGTCGTCACAGAAGTAATCGAAGGAGGAGCATACAGAATCAAAGATAAGAAGACAGGGATTCCCGAGAAAAATCCCGGAACAGCACAACTAAGCGTTTTTACGCAGCGCCGAAATATAGTCCTCCTCGTAAAGCTACAATGTACTGAAACGCCCGCGAGTTTTCAGACGCACTCTTTTCCTTTTCGGGGCACCGAGTGGGGCCGGGAAAGGTTTTTAATGAGGCGGGCTCGCGGTGCTGCAATATAATAAAGATAGTGTCAATATAACTTTTCTTTATCGACATGCTCAAAATCCCCAACCCGACGAATTTCAATATAGTTCCTCACCTTGGTATTAAAAAAACCTCGTGAGTCAATAAAAATACAAAATAGTACTCAATAAAGAAGCTCGGGGGCTGATATTCGCCAAAACTACATATTGAGTAAATGCCTTGGTTCAAAACCTCGCATTATACAAATACAGTGAATAGCCACCGAAAACACTCGGGGGCTAGACAAATATAGAAATATGATGTTTGCTTCACAATATAATCACAATCATGATTTACAAGGAAGAATTATCTACCAAAGGAAAATAATTAGTCATGATTCAATATATCATCAAGGGTAATTCTGTTTTCTTCAGGAGCAGCGCCAAGAAAATCAGCATAATGACCATCTGCAAAAAAGTCGGCATCCATCCGAAGAAGGTCTTCAATCATCTCTTCAGCTATAGGCGAAACCTTCGTGTTAATACGATCGACACCAACTCTTCGGCGCCGTACCTTCTCGTGAACTTTCGCAACAACTTGGGTCAGGTCAAGCTTTGAGTGGCAGATCTGAAGCATGATAAGGGCAAATCTGGCGCCAGCTACCAGTTGAGCTCTGACAAAGTCATGGATCCTGTGGGCATCCTTAAATTTCTCCATTAACTCGGGAAGAGTTTTTGGTTGAACGTTCCGAGGAAACATGGAGTTATAAACCATAGACAGGGTCTTGGTACAGAAGTCAAGGAAGTCGCGAGTTTGAGAGGCACGATCCTGAAATCTGACAATCTGGCGAGTCCTCTCTGGGGTAGCCCAGAACAGAGAACCATGATCAAGGGAAAGGTTAACAAGGAGGTTTGTCCTAGTATTTACCCTCTCCTCTTCGGCAACAGCATCAGTAAAGGAACCTATTAAAACAAAGGAGCAGAAAACTTTAAGAGACGTAGCATGAAGACGGAAGATATTGAGGATGAAACAAGCATACCCGACATATCCGCACTGGCTTCATTCATTAACTCGAGCATGAAATTTTCTCGAGTAGTCGCCTTTTCAGCCTCGGAAGCAGCAATTTCCCTAGCAGCCACGGCCTCGCGAGCTTGCTGAAGTGCAATTTTTCGGCTTCAGATGACTTACGAGACTTTTCCATCATCACAAGTGATTGCTTCTTCGCATACTGAAGTTGGTGCCGAAGTTCATCCAATTCTTGCGGCAAGGAATCTTCGACAGGTGTAGTATCAGCAAGAGCTCTCCTTGAGCGAGAAGAAGAAGGCGAAATATTGGAAGGAGCGGAAGATGGAGTATAGTTATCAAATACCAACTGAAATTTAAACAAGACAATATCAATCAACAAGCAAAGATAGAGTTTTCATTAATTCTTCGGGATAGTTACAAAGACCTTACAGTGGAGCTAAAGAAGTACGTATCGCCAAATAACTACTTTGGCGAGCAAAAGAAACAGAGAAAGAAAAAACAAGGAGGCATGCAACTAGACCTCCGGCCTCGATGAGCTAGGAGTCGAAGCTGGCTTGATCCCGAGATATGCCAAGATTTTCTTCGTGTTGGGCTTGGCTGCCTTAATTAGCGACCTCCATCTCGATTGCTCTATTTGATCGGTGTCGCCTACTTTCGCCCAGTCGATAGTTTGCTGGCTATCAGCAACCAAAGCAACAGTGTTTTCAACGGCGACCTTCATATTCTCTTGGCGCATCTTCAGACCAAGATCTTCTGGCGGATTAAAGCACTTGGCCAGGTTAAGGAAAGTCGCGGGTTCCTCTTTCTTGGGGAAGAAATAGGGGAAGAGCCGCGACAACCCTGTTTTAGCTTGATCCATGCCCTCGCGCGCTTCTGTCCCATGAAACTCGAGGAATGAAACGGCGTCAAGAAGAGGATCATTCTCGGGATCCTCAAGTTCAAATTCTTGGCCTGTTCTATCTGCCAAGGTAAAAACTTATTGAGTAACAAACGAATGAAGAAAAGAAAGTACAAAGGATATGAAGGGGTTCAGATACTTACTGACAAAGCGACGATTTTGCGTCCTTATACGCTTAAGGATCGCTTCCTCGCGAGCAGATTGTGCAGTTATATGCTCGCTCAGCGAAGTTTCGGCATCATGAAGTCTCTTCCTAAGATCTTCGACACCAGCAGCATCAGTCTTGGCCTTGTCAGCCTCTGCTCGAGCTTCAATAGCATCTGACTCAGCCTTCTTACGAGCCTCTTCACTTTGCTCTAATTTCTGAGCAAGTATGTTGGCACGCTCGTTGGCTTCCGCCAGTTTTTCTGCCAAGAAAGTTAAATATAGTTAAAAATATCGACAACAAAGGAGCAAGAGAGCAGCGGCAAAAAGAAGAAGCAAGGCATTACCTTCAGTCTTACTAGCATATTCACGGTACCCAATAAATTGGGCACCGATGCGAATAAGATCTTTGATCATAGGCTGTTAAAGAAAGACAAAGGAAAAATGTCGGTATGAGAAAAATATGATGGCACATAGAAGTAAACAGAGAAAATATAGACAGTGACAAGAAAATTAAGAACTTACATCATCCAAGAGAGGGTTAGAGGAGCTACTCAATTGGAGAACAGGCTCCGGGATTGCTTCAGTCCTTGCCCTTTTTGGTGAAGGGACTCGGGGGCTTGAAGGAGGAGTAGAAGCGCCGACGTTTTGTTGAGGAGGCGAGGATTCTTCTCCTTCAATTGGCGGTTCCGAAACAACTAGAGTATGTGACGTACTCGTTCGAGCAGTCACATCCAAAGTTGGTGTTTCTTCCTCATCATCACTGTGGTAAAAGGGTGGTAGCATAAAAAGCAAGACAGACAAAATTCTTCGAGTATAAAAAAAAGAAAGAGAGAGGGAACTCACGAACTGATGAGGCTCTCAAGGTATGGATCATAAGCTGCCTTCTGCGGTGAAGGAGCAGCTTCTTCGGGTTTAGAGGTCCCGGAATCTTCGACATCACTCCTTTTCCTTTTGTTCTTTGGAGAAACAGCAGGAGGAGGAGATTGCGCTGATGCAGTGCCTTCAGAGGCAGCATCCTTTTCAACAGATCCCGCAGATTTTCGAGAATCTACGGGTTCATTCACAAAAGAGGGAGCATCTTGATTGTCGTCAGTGACAATGGCCCTTTCTTCGACTTCTCCACCTTCAGGAAGAGGAGGAAGGGAAGTCATAGTAGGATGGTTCTGCAGGAAAATAGCGACAAAAGAAAAATTATAGAGATATCAATACAATGAGATGCAGGGAAAGTTCGGAACAAGATAAAAATTCGAGAAGACAAAATACCTCGGGGAGAGGATTGGCGGAGCTGTATGGTTCCACGCGGCAAGAGGAGGGAATAGGATCCTTCTTGTTCAGCGAGGAAATTCTTCGAATCAGCTTCTCCAAGTCCTTCACAGAAAGATCATTGGAGAGCCTATTGGCGTCATTTTCACCAGCATACGTCCAAAGGGGATTTTTGCGAGCCTGAAGAGGCTGCACTCTAATCCTAAGAAAGTAGGCAGTGATTTGAACACCAGACAGCTCTTTGCCTCGAGTATTTTGAAGCTGATGAATACGAGACATAAGTGCTTCTGTCGCCTTTTTCTCTTCTTCGGAAGCTTCAGCATCCCAGGAGCGGCGGCGTTGAATTTTGGCACTTCCGTCGAAAGGGATTATGTTGTGTTCCACAGAATTGGCACTTTCTTCGTGTATGTAGAGCCACCTTTTGCGCCATCCTTGGACAGAATCAGGAAATTTGACGTCGAAGTAATCAACGTCAGTTCGGACACAGATAACAACGCCACCTATGTTATAAGTGGCGTTGTGGGAGCCATTGCGGCGGAGGCAGAAAATGCGTTTCCACAGAGCCCAGTTAGGAGGGATTCCAAGGAAGCATTCGCACAGCGTGATAAAAATGGAAATATGGAGGATGGAATTGGGGGTCAGCTGGTGCAGTTGAATCCCATAAACAAAAAGAAGGCCGCGGAGGAAATCGTGAATTGGGGCAGAAAGGCCGCGGATGAGGTGATCAACGAAACTAACCCGGTACTCCATTGGAGGGTTTGGGTAGCTTTCTTCGCTGGGAAAGCGGATGGCGTCCTCTTTCTTCATCAGGCCAAGCCTCTTCAGCATGTTGACGTCTTGGTTGGAGATTTTAGATCTCTCCCACTCAAGATCTTCAGCGGCCATCTTGGACTCTGGAGTACTGTGGCGAGTGAGTCGCGTGCGCGGTGGCATCAACGGCACTGGAAAAGCAACGTTCGTGCGTGCGGAAGATCAAAGAGAGTTGGGCGCAGGGGAAGTTTTTGCAAAGAGGAACAGATGTGCGGCGCAAGCGAAGGAGTGAACCGAGGTTGAAGAAAGGTTTATATAGGAATCAGGCGAAGCAATGCACCGTTGGATGAAGAAATCGTGTGGTGGAAAAAGATCTGGTAGATAAAAGGATAAAAAGGTATTTTTACTGAGATGGAATAGAACAGGCGTTACCGTACGTGCGCCAGAAAAAGCGGAGGACGTGTGCACGACGTGTCAACGTGGTGGAAACAGTGGACCCACAAGGCAGAAAAATCCCGACTATTAATAGAGATGAAGTGAATTTGACTAAGGGAAGCGTGCCGACAAGAAAAACAAAAGAAGATTGGCGATAGGAGAAGTTATTTGAATACCTCGGGAACCTTTGGTCAAATACAAGTTTTTGCCCAAATGCTCGGGGGCTACTTCGATAAAAGTAAAATTTCGAGTATGGCAATATAGAAATTGTGGGAGCCTACAACCAAGCACAAGTTCTTGGCTGTAGCCTCGGGGGCTACTCCCATCGGGAGCGCTGTTCGCGCACCCGAGAAATTGTAAAACTTCGGCAAAGAAAGAGAATATGGCGGCATAAGGCGTGGAGCCTACAACCAAGCACAAGTTCTTGGCTGTAGCCTCGGGGGCTACTCCCATCGGGAACGCTGTTCGCGTGCCCGATAAATTTACAGGAAAAAAGAGAAAGAAGAAAGAGGAAGCAAATATATTTCGAGTTATACAAATAACTCTGCATATACTCCCATCGGGAAAACAATATAAGTCATCCGCTGACTCAATAAAATGTGCTATTTCAGCAGCCGAATAAGCACTCGACAATATATTCTCAGAGCGCCGAAGTCGCGAAAAAATCTCTGAATGCCGCAATATTTGCGAAGGTAAGACCCCAGATCCGTTCGGCGGCGTGGCGCCGTCTCTGACGTCGGTTTGCTACTTTTATCCGTATCAACAGATACGAAGAAAATCCTAACGGACGCGTTAGGTACCGATAAATATCTGGGACTCGACGAATGGTAAGACCTTAAGCGGCACCTGTCGAAGTTTACACCAGTATCCCGAGATCATGTCCAGGGACGTGATTTTGAAGTAGGTTTTTGCGGATTGCCACTAGAGCAGTTAACTAGTACCTGATCCGTCAGATGAACTAGCCCCAATTACCATTATCCCTGTACAATATGAAATTTATATGAAAAATATAGAAAAGTGTAAGTTGTCGAGTAAAAATAAACAGTGGAGATTTTCCCGACTCTACGATTCAAGCAAAATCTCGGGGGCTACCGACATAGGCATCCCAAATGGGCATGCCGAAGATAGTACCCGGGGTTCTGAGGCCCACTAGAAGAATTAGTAGATTCGGGAGCCCAAGATATATTAAGGAAAGATAGAGTTGTAATAGGAAGTGTTATTTGTAATCTGGCGGGATGAGTTAGAAACCGTCCCGGACTTTGTAACTTGTACAAAACGAAACCCTCGGCTCCGCCTCCTATATAAAGGGGGAGTCGAGGGACGAAGAGATCATCGAATCATTGTTTGCAAACCCTAGTTTTCATATTCGTCGAGTACTTTTCGGCTGAAACCTTCGAGATCTACTTGCCCTCTACATCTAACAAAACCCTAGTCTACAATCTGTAGGCATTGACAAGTTAATCCCTTGTCACTAGGCCCTCTCGGTGGAATGTCGTCCAATTAACTTGCAAGCATATGAATGGTTCATAAGAGATGACATACCACGGTACGAGTAAAGAGTACTTGTCGGAGACGAGGTTGAACAACGTATAGAGATACTGATGATCAAACCTCGGACAAGTAAAATATAGCGTGACAAAGGGAATCGGTATCGTATGTAAATGGTTCAATCGATCACTAAGTCATCGTTGAATATGTGGGAGCCATTATGGATCTCCAGATCCCGCTATTGGTTATTGTTCGGAGAGAGGCCTCAACCATGTCTGCATAGTTCGCGAACCGTAGGGTGACACACTTAAGGTTTGATGTCGTTTAAGTAGATATGGAATATGGAATGGAGTTCGAAGTTTTGTTCGGAGTCTCGGATGGGATCCAGGACATCACGAGGAGTTCCGGAATGGTCCGGAGAATAAGATTCATGTATAGGAAGTCATTTTCCAAGTTTGAAAATGATCCGGTGCATTTATGGAAGGTTCTAGAAGGTTCTAGAAAAGTCCGGAAGAAATCACCATGGAAAGGGGGGCTTGGGCGCCGGCCAACCCTAAGGGGAGGAGTCCCAGGTGGACTCCACCATGGTGGCCGGCCACCCCCCCCCCCCAAGGAAGGGGTGGGAGTCCCACCTTGAGTAGGAGTCCCACCTTGGGTAGGTTTCGTCCTTATGGCAAGTTTTGGTTTCGGGTCTTATTCGAAGACTTGGACTCTAACTCTTGGGGGTTTCCACCTATAAAAAGAGGAGCAAGGGGAGGGGGCCGGCCACTCAAGCCTCCACCTTGGCCGCACCCCTTGAGGCCGGCGCCCAAGCCCCCCTCTCCCCAAACCCTAGCCTCTCCTCCTCCACATAATACTCCCGCAGCGCATAGGCGAAGCCCTGCCGGAGTTCTCCACAACCACCGCCACCACGCCGTCGTGCTGCCGGGATTCCGAGGAGGATCTACTACTTCCGCTGCCCGCTGAACGGGGAGAAGGACGTCGTCTTCATCAACACCGAACGTGTGACCGAGTACGGAGGTGCTGCCCGACTGTGGCACCGTCAAGATCTTGAACGCGATTTTGAAAGCGGCAAGTGATCATCTTCTGCAACAACGAGATCTAATCTCGTAGGCTTTGGAAATCTTCAAGGGTTAGTCTCGTGATCCCCTCATTGCTACCATCTTCTAGATTGCATCTTGGCTTGGTTTTCGTTCTTGCGGTAGGAAATTTTTTGTTTTCTATGCTACGAATCCCATCAACGAATCCCTTCAGTGGTATCAGAGCCGTGTCTATGCATAGATTGGTTGCACGAGTAGAACACAATGGTTTTGTGGGCGTTGATGCTTTTGTTGTCTCTTGTTATGTGTACTTTGCATCTTGCGGGATGGTGGGATGAAGCGGCCGGGCTAACTTTACATGACCGCGTTCATGAGACTTGCTCCACGCTCGACATGCAACTTGTATTGCATAAGTGGCTTTGCGGGTGTCTGTCTCTCTCACCATAGTGAAGATTCAATTTACTCTTTCTATTGACAACACTAGTATCACCATTGTGGTTCATGTTCGTAGGTAGATTGGATCTTACTCGAAAACCCTAAACCACGTAAAATATGCAAACCAAATTAGAGGCGTCTAACTTGTTTTTGCAGGGTTTGGTGATGTGATATGGCCATAATGTGATGATGAATATGTATGAGATGATCATTATTGTATTGTGGTAACCGGCAGGAGCCTTATGGTTGTCTTTATATTTCATGTTGTAGTATTATTTCAAAGTAGTTGTAAGTTGCTACACACGGTGAACAACCATGAAGATGGCGTCATGGACCTTGACGCTACGCCGACGATGATGGAGATCATGCCCGTTGATGATGGAGATCATGTCCGTGCTTTGGAGATGAAGATCAAAGGTGCAAAGACTAAAGGGACATATCATATCACATATGAATTGCATGTGATGTTAATCCTTTTATGCATCTTATATTGCTTAGATCGCGACGGTAGCATTATAAGATGATCCCTCACATTAATATCAAGATAATAAAGTGTTCTCCCCTCGTATGCACCGTTGCTACGTTCGTCGTTTGGAAGCATCTCGTGATGATCGGATGTGATAGATTCTACGTTCACATACAACGGGTGTAAGCCATGTTGCACACGCGGAAATACTTGGGTTTGCTTGACGAGCCTAGCATGTACAGACATGGCCTCGGAACACAGGAAACCGAAAGGTTGAACACGAGTCATATGGATGATATGATCAACATGTTGATGTTCACCATTGAAGCTACATCATCTCACGTGATGATCGGTTTTGGTGTAGTGGATATGGATCGTGTACCACTAAACAACTATGAGGGATGTTGTATTAAGTGGGAGTTCATTAGTAATTAGATTAAAACATGAACTAATTATCATGAACATAGTCTGAATAGTATTTTGAATTAAATTTGTAGAATTGGCATCCGTTATCTACCATGCGCTAGTCTTGTAACTGAGA
The DNA here is from genome assembly GCA_030979885.1 of Lolium multiflorum. Classification (NCBI taxonomy): domain Eukaryota; kingdom Viridiplantae; phylum Streptophyta; class Magnoliopsida; order Poales; family Poaceae; genus Lolium; species Lolium multiflorum. The sequence continues at coordinate 360,047,047 of CM061749.1, forward strand.
TAGAAATACTGTTAAGTCTGACAAGTAACTTTACGGACTGGTACCATATTGTTAAAGAATCGAGAAATGATTAAGTTCTATTGCAAACTTTTAGTAAACCTCACATTGCTGATTCAAAGAACAATGGTTTCAATTAGTACCTAAAATCATCTTGTCTCCGTGAAACTTGAAGTTCAAATCCGTTTGAAAAGTAAGGAGCTGGAAATTTAGTTTTCAGAGATAAGCGAGGTATGAGATATATGTGATATCTAAGACCTTATTGCAAGATGATAGAATATAATCTGGTGAGACTACATAAACTCATAAGTTTTATGGGAATGTACGAAGGTTGAAGATGCCAGGCGTCCCGATCCTCCAACTAGTTGGGCACTAACGATATTCGCATATCCATGAAGTGATCGTCCTTAGTATGCACCGTTGCTAAGACTCGTCGTTTCGAAGCATCACGTGATGAGCGGGTGTTATAGATTCTACGTGTGCATACAACGGTGCAAGCCAGGTTGCACATGCGAATACTAAGGTTAAACTTTACGAGCCTAGCATGTACAGACATGGTCTCGGAAAGTCGTCATGATTTGATGGATAAAAATATGAGTAAAATTGTTCATCACATTAAAAGTTACTAATAGTGAAATCTGGGACACTTGTCATGTGATGATTGATGTCTACGGGAGCTTCTATTCTTGTAGACAGTGTTGGGCCTCCAAGAGCAGAGGTTTGTAGAACAGCAGCAAGTTTCCCTTAAGTGGATCACCCAAGGTTTATCGATCTCAGGGAGGAAGAGGTCAAAGATATCCCTCTCAAGCAACCCTGCAATCACAAAGCAAGAAGTCTCTTGTGTCCCCAACACACCAAATACACTTGTCAGATGTATAGGTGCACTAGTTCGGCGAAGAGATAGTGAAATACAAGTAGTATGGATGTATATGAGTGGTAATAGCAATCTGAATAAAATATGGCAGCGAGTAAACATGCAACAGAACAGTAAATAAGCGGTGTTTGCAGTATTGGAAACAAGGCCTAGGGATCATACTTTCACTAGTGGACACTCTCAACATTGATCGCATAATAAATAACTCTTTCTCATATGTGCTACATACACTCTTTTGTTGGATGACAAACACCAGTCGTTGTGTAGGGCTACAAGAGCACCTCAATGCCGGAGTTAACAAGCTCCACAACATTCGATGTTCATATTTAAATAACCTTAGAGCATAATAGATCATTGCAAAATAAACCAAGAACTAACATAGCGCACACACACTGTCCACATTACACTATGAAGGAGGAATAGATCACATCAATACTATCATAATGATAATTAACTCCACAATCTACAAGAGATCATGATCATAGCCTACGACAAGAACCACACGGTGCACACACTAGTCACCTTTACACCATGCAGGAGGAATAGACTACTTTAATAACATCACATGAGTAGCACACAACTAGTAGCGATACAAAGCTCATCATATGGATCTCAATCATGTAAAGCAGCTCATGAGATCATTGTATTGAAGTACGAGAGAGAGAGATTAACCACATAGCTACGGTAGAGCCCTCAGCCCAGGGGTGAATTACTCCCTCCGCATCATGGAGGCGGCGATGGCGGTGAAGATGGCGGTGGAGACGGCGGTGGAGATGGCTCCGGGGCAATTCCCCGTCCCAGGGTGGGAACAGAGACTCTGTCCCCGGGTGGAGTTTCGCGATGTGGCGGCGCCTGGAGTCTTTCGGAGTTTCGTCAAGAGGTGCGTTTTTAGGTCGAAAGGGCTTAAATAGGCGAAGAGACGGAGTCGGAGGGGCCACGGGGCCTCCTCCCCATAGGCCGCGGGGGTGGAGCCCGCGCGGCCCTGTCGTGTGGGGCCCCCTGGCTCGCCTCGACTCTCCTTCGGTGTTGGGGCCTTGGAAAAATAGGATGTTTGGTCTTCGTTTCGTCGAATTCCGAGAATATTGCCGAACAGCCTTTCTGGAACCAAAAACAGCAGGAACTGGCACTGTGGCATATTGTTAATAGGTTAGTTCCGGAAAACGCATAAAAACGATATAAAGTGTGAACAAAACATGTAGGTATTGTCATAAAACAAGCATGGAACATCAGAAATTATAGATACGTTGGAGACGTATCAATGATCAACTTCAAAGTAAGAACCTCAAGGTTATTGGTAATTGACCAATGGACCTAGAAGTTATTGAAGGTGAAGTGTTTTCTGAGAATGAGGAAAGCTAAAAGAGAAACTACAAAAGATTTTTGGCAGAAAGAAAGAAAAGACTAGAAAGTCTAGCTCAGGTGTATATAGATGATATACATGTTATGAATGTATTTCTTGTTTGGTCACACAATGAAATTCTTGGGTATTTGTACCATATTGGTTGGTATGGTGTCATACAGAACAACGCAATACAAGAATACAATGGCCTAAGTGACTGACAAGGAATATGGTAGGAATGCACGTCTGGAACAAAATAAAGTGTTATTGTGTTCGTTGTTGGCATTCTACCTAGCCCTTCAGATTTATAATAAAGAACTTTATAATTGTTGTTTTTTGTTCTGGTCAAATGAAAACAATGAGTTGTTCAAATTTTGACAGTATTCCATATACGATGGACAAGTTATTATAAGTCTTAATGGTGAAACACACATGCATAACACTGACGCTAAAATGCCATAAGGAAAATGATTTGAATTCCACTTATTTGTGAAACCGCCATTTAGGTCATGTTAGAAAGGAACGCATGAAGAAACTCCATGCAGATGGATTTTTGGAGTCATTTGATTTTTGAATCGTTTGTCACTTGCAAATCTTTTCTAAAGAGAATGACTGAAATACCGTTCATAGGCCAAAAGTTGAATGTGCAACTAACTTAGTGGAAACATGCATGATGATGTATGTGGTTCACTAGGCATAGTTGTGTGCGGGAGATTCTTCTACTTCATGAAAACTTCCAACAATGAATTGAGTATATATATGTGGATATATTTATTCGATAAGGAAGAAGTTTGAAACATTTGAATGGATTCAAATAGATTTCAGCATGAACTGGAAATCATCGTAATAGAAAAGTCAAATATCTATGATTGGATCATGGTGGAAATATTTGAATTACGAGTTTTAGCGAACATCTAAGAGAGTTATGAAATTGTTCTACAACTCACATTTCTTGGAGTATCATAGTGATGATGGAGTATCCGAGAGATGTATCCAAACCTTGTTGGGTCAATGATGAGATAAAATAAAATGATGCCATTATATTTTTGTGGATTATGCTTTAGTGACTACCGCTTTTACACTAAATAGGGCATCATCATAATCCATTGAAATGACACCATACGGGTTATGGCATGGGTATAAACCCTAATAGTCCTTTCTTAAATTTTGGTATGCATAGCATAAGTAAATAAGTTTAAAATCAAAATCGGATGAATGTCTTTGTTGGTTATCCCATAGAATTGATTGAGAATTCTTTCCACTATGGAGACAAAGATAAAAGTGTTTGTTGATGTTTCTTACTTATTTCCAAGAAATTGTTTCTAGCGAAGTATTTGAGTGGGAGGACAATGGAACTTGATAAGGTTTATGAACTTGAGCATGATGATCAGAGTAGCGCAGCATTCGAAATGGTTAAGCGGCCACGACGATCATGGCTCCCATGTCTACAAAATGTTATAGTCATGGAGATCAAAGTACCTATTGAACCTTGTAGATATGGTTTACTTTGTGATCAAATAAATGATTTGTGGACAAAGGATTGATTTTGAACAATGATAAACCAACTACATACAAAGAAGTTATGATGGGCCCTAACTCCGTTAAAATGGCTATGCGCCATGAAATCCAAGATAGGTGAATACTTTTTGAAAGTAAATGGATCTATAAAATTGATGGACTTGGATGGAATATCTTTGAAGAAGCTCGACTTGTCGAAAAGTTGTTTACGACAAAGTTCAAAGAGTTGACTGCGATAAGATTAGATCTTCCATAGAGATGCTTATAGTCTATGTGGATTATATTCTAGTAATCGCTACATATTTCTTTTATGAGATATGATAGTAGGATGGCAGAAATACATTTCTTACCAGAAGTGTGTATAAAGGAAGTATACTAGATACAAACCAAGAGTTTTGCTGGTCCGTGGAATACTAGATAAGTATACAAACTTCAATTGGATGAAGTTAGTATCGCGGAGTTGGAATCTTCACCGGATGAAATAGTCAAAGAGTTTTTTGATTTCATCAGAAACGATGAAGATGCTTGCGTTTGCAAGACATTAAGTGAGAGCGCTGAGACATAGTTATAATATTATGATGACATATCATTGATTATAAATGATGTAATTATATACTTGATATGTTTAAAAAGGTTTCATTGAGAATTAACTTCAATGAAAGAATATAGACTGAAACATATTTAGTGTCAAGATCTATGAAGATAGATTGAAACACATAATAAGTTTAAGTCAAAGTACATAGAATGAATATTTAAGTAGTTCAATATAAAAATATTAAGAAGGTGTTCTTTTCCATGGGAAGGTTTAACAAGACTTGAGTGTATTTGACACTCGATGAGTAAAAACACATGAGTTATTATAGATCACGAATAATATGTACACAATCAGATGTCATGTGCTCTAAAGTGTTATGAGCATGTACCAGAATGATTCATGTGATGATCATTGGACAACCATTAGAATATCCTTGAGTACTTTAGAAGAACCAATGATATATATATAGTTTTGTATGGGGTAATGACAAACAAATCGTTGTAAAGTGTTGCACCGATATTAGTTTGGTCACATATAAAAATGAATTTCAAATCTCAATTAGGCTAAGTGTTGTTTAAAAGGTAGCACAATGCTAGATTAGAAGAGTTCTAAATATTGTGACGGATTCTACAAACGAAGGCAGAGTATGTCATTGTTTTGACAATGACGAGGATGTTAAGTCGAGTTCTTTGAGAACTTGGTGTAGTTCCGATAGTGTCAGAACTTTGAAGCTATATTGTGTGTGACAATATTAGCGACATATTTCAGACCGCGGAATTAAGGTTCCACCAGAAGACCGAACATATACGATTAATGCCGACTCATTTGGAAAATGAGTGATGCGTTGAGACGCAAATGAATTGCAAAATACATACGTTTCTGAGCGTGTCAGATCCGTTGACTAAAACCTCTCCCGTGAGCAAAACATGATAAAGCACCAGAGGCCAGGTGTTATATCTTTACAAATGTAAACTAGATTACTGACTCTAGTGCAAGTGGGAGACTGTTGGAGATATACCCAAGAGGCAATAATAAAATGGTTATTATAATATATCTTTGTGTTTATGATAAATGTTTGCATACCATGCTATAATTGTATTAACCGAAACATTGATACATGTGTGTTATGTAAACAACAAGGAGTCCCTAGTAAGCCTCTTGTATAACTAGCTTGTTGATTAATAGATGATCATGGTTTCGTGATCATAAACATTGGATGTTATTAATAACAAGGTTATGTTATTAGATGAATGATATAATGGACACACACCCAAATAAGCGTAGCATAAGATCACGTCATTAAGTTCAACTTGCTATTAGCTTCCGATACATAGTTACCTAGTCCTTCGACCATGAGATCATGTAAATCACTTATACCGGAAGGGTACTTTGATTACATCAAACGCCACTGCATAAATGGGTGGTTATAAAGATGGGATTAAGTATTCGAAAAGTGTGAGTTGAGGCATATGGATCAAGAGTGAGATTTGTCTATCCCGATGACGGATAGATATACTCAGGCCCTCTCGGTGGAATGTCGTCTGATTAGCTTGCAAGCATGTGACTGGTTCACAAGAGATGATATACCACGGTACGAGTAAAGTGTACTTGTCGGTAACGAGGTTGAACTAGGTATGGAGATACCGATGATCGAACCTCGGACAAGTAAAGTATCGCGTGATAAAGGGAATCGGTATCGTATGTAAATGGTTCAATCGATCACTAATTAAGTTATCGTTGAATGTGTGTGAGCCATTATGAATCTCCAGATCCGCTATTGGTTATTGGTCGGAGAGGAGTCTCAACCATGTCTGCATAGTTCACGAACCGTAGGGTGACACACTTAAGGTTTGATGTCGTTTTAAGTAGATATGGAATATGAAATGGAGTTCGAATGTTGTTCGGAGTCTCGGATGGGATCCAGGACTTCACGAGGAAGTTCGGAATGGTCCGTAGAATAAGATTCATATATGGGAAGTCATTTTCCGGGGTTCGGAAAAAGTCCGGTGTTTTGACCGGAGCTTCTAGAAGGTTTTGGAAGGACCGGAATAGTCCGGAATATTATGGAAGGTTCCGGAAGTGTCCGGGACGACCCGGGCTGTCTAAGGAAGTCCGGAGGGTTCCATAATAGGTGTATCCATGTTTTCCTTAAGGGTTAAGAAGTTTCCCCTAAGGCAGATTCGGATTTGGCAAAAGAGTCCTAGTTCTAGTAGGTTTCGGCTGACAGAAACCTACCGGAACTCTCCCAAACTTTGGGGGCAGGTCTTGGACGACCCAAGGACCTTTTCCACCTATAAAAGGAGGCCAAGGGGAGCCCCAAGAGGTGCACAAGTCGCAGCCCTAGCTCCCTCTCCCCAAACCCTAGCCGCCCCTTCCTCCTCCTCCCTCTTGCACGGCTACGGCGAAGCCCTGCAGGATTGTCCACCACCACCGCCACCACGCCGTCGTGATGGCGGGATTCCGAGGAGGATCTACTACTTCCGCTGCCCGCTGGAACGGGGAGAAGGACGTCGTCATCAACACCGAACGTGTGACCGAGTACGGAGGTGCTGCCCGACTGTGGCACCGTCAAGATCTTCTACGCGCTTTTGAAAGCGGCAAGTGATCGACTACAACAACAACGAGATCTAATCTCGTAGGCTTTAGAAATTTTCGAGGGTTAGTCTCATGATCTTCTCGTTGCTACCATCTTCTAGATTGAATCTTGGCTTGTTATTCGTTCTTGCGGTAGGAAATTTTTTATTTTCTATGCTACGAATCCCTTCAAATTATGTGCATACTACATTTGCGAGTACATCGCATTAGTACCAGTGAGCGGGAACGCGTGCAAGCAATTCAAGAGGAGTTGGAGGGATTTTTACTTAAGGAGATCATACATAAAGGCTAAGAATATCATTGTCGCTAATGCCTCCATGTAATATAGTGATCTCCATGTAATTAGATAGAAACTATAACAAGTTGTATATATATAGGTGTATACTCTATGGTAAGAGGCATTATATTATATGTGCATAAACGTGTATATATATATATATATATATATATAGAGCCCAACTATTCTCGAACCCCCCTTAAGCTATTCTAGAACCCCCCCCCCCAAACCAACTCGGCAAGCGAACCTCCCACCCCGCGCGCAACCCACCTCCCGCCCCGCGCGCCTCCCACCTCCCGCGCGCGCGTCGCCTCCCACCACCTGCCGCACGCCCCGGCTTCCGCCGCCCACTCCGCCTGCCGCGCGCCCCGGCGACCGCCGCCACACCACTGCCGCGCCCCCCGGCGACCGCCGCCCCACCACCTGCTGCGGCCCCCCGGCGACCGCCGCCCCCACCACCTGCTGCGCCGGCGACCGCCGCCCCCACCACTGCCGCGCCGCCCGGCGACCGCCGCCTCCACCACTGTCGCGCCGCCCCGGCGCCGCCCCACCACTGCCCGCGCGGGCTTCGCCGCCCCGTCACTGCAGCGCACGACCTCCACCGCCCCACCACCTGCCACGCGCACGGCCCGCCGTCACCAATTGTCGGAGGCGCCACTGTCGCCCAGGGAGTCTACCTCCCGCCCCTGCTCCCAGCTCCTCGCGGCGCCAACCAGGAAGTACAAAAAATCTCTAGAGTACAAAAAATCAGGAAGTTCACATCTACAAGACTCAGTAGTTCACATCTGCAGAACTTGGATGTTTCACATACACGAAATTTTTAAAATTATAAAATTCTCCAGATTTCAAAAAATCAGGAAGTTCACATCTGCAAAGACTTGGAAGTTCACACTCGCAAAATTCAGAAGTTTAGAAATTTTTTCTAGAGTTCAAAAAATGGGAAGTTCACATCCGCCTAAATTTAGATGTTCACTTTCGCAGATTGGTGAAGTTCACTTTCGCCGAATTCAGAAGTTCAGAAGGCTGCTGCATAACTAAACATGAAAATCGAAAAGTTCACTTCGAACACAAAAATATAGAAGTTCACATTATTTTGGGAAGTTCACTTCGAACAAAAGACAAAACAACTCGGAAGTTCAATTCAAACATGTGGAAGTTCGCAATATTTTCAGAAGTTCACTTGCCACCACCGGGAAGTTCATTTACCTCCATACGGAAATTCACTCCCCGTATAGAAGTTCATATTTGAAATGGAAGTTCACTCTTACAATGTTGAGGTCCGTCTGGAAGTTCAGATGCAGAGAAGGGGAAGTTCAGATAGTGCAGATGCGACGGTAGTTCGCTATATTTTCTGAAGTTCACTTCAAACTAGACCAAAGTTTTGGAAGTTCGCCCTGTACAATATTGAAGTCCGTCGGGAAGTTCAGATTCAGGGGAGAAGAAGTTCACATCCACAGAAGTTCGCTATAATTTTATTACATGCCTGAAACTTTTATACCGCGATCGGAAGTTCACTAACAGATATAAAGGAAGTTCACTTCTATATTCGAGCACCTCATACACTCTGTTTTTCTGGACGGAAATCATACGCATAGAAATCATCCGTACAACCACCGATTGCGCAAATCGACCAACTCAACTTACAATTAGCACTAATATAACTCTACTAATACTCCAACATATCGCAATGCCACACCTAATCAATCTAGATGAGCCAATTTCGAAATGTTCTTGTGTCGGCGTTATCTTCACTTTTATGTATTTCTGAAATTAAACTAAAACCATTTAGAATTTGGAAAAACATTCAACATGAAAAAGATTCGCCTAATCAATATCTTTTCAACGCAATATCATTTGGAAAATTCCGATAAGTGGTTCGGAAATTAGCCCCAAAAACAGTTCGAAAAACCGAGAAGTTCGAAAAACGTAATCACGTATTTTCAAATCTGCTCTTAAACTGTAAAGAATTTAGAAAAGTGTTCTTCATGAAAAAGGTGCGCCTAGTCAGCACCTTTCCAACGGCATATCATACGCATCATTCCGATAAACGGTTTGAAAACTGGAACCCCAAAACTGTACAAAAATAGAGAAATCCGCGAAAACGTTGTTTTGTATATTTCAAATTAGTTTTAATCAATGTAGAATTTGGGAAAACAATGAACACGAAAAAGTTGCGAAATTTCCGTGCGAATCCAACGGTATATTATACGCATCAATCCGATAAGCGGTTTGAAAATCATCATGAAAATACTGTCCGCACGAACATGCAATTCTGGTATTCCGTCGAGAAGTTCACTAGGAAAACACCCGGAAGTTCAGAAAGGGATATAGTATATATATATATATATATATATATATATATATATATATATATATATATATATATATATATATATATCAACGCGGATTTTATAACCGGGTGGCTAGCTGTGCACACCAGTTCAGCCGTTAGATATAGGGAGCATGATTGAGACTTGGTGTCATTGGGGTACTTCACATTGATGTGTCAGCTAACGTCGGCATGCATCTCCGTTAAAACCGCATGCACTTTTCGTGGGTGAAAAACAATACGTATAGCTTGATGCAGCCGAGTGCAACGAGATTTAGCGCATGAGGTTGGTAGGCAAGATGAAAGATGTGTCAAGAACATCCACACCTTAAACCTCTGACACTAGACTACACTCCTTGTTGGCTGATTTTTTGGGTGTGTCTTGCCTCCATCTCTGCCATACTATTGTTTCATGTGCCTCGATGCTAAGTTAGTCTATGCATCTGCCGTCGCAAGGCGCGCGTTGAGGAGTTAGACATACATCCGCTAGTATGCCCTCCAGCTCATTTGTCCTTTTAAGCCCTAGGTTAGGCCTGCATGAATATTGAGGAGCCTGATCTCTTGGGTGTAGTTTCCTCCTCGAAATAGGCTTTCGCCCCGCTATATTAATATAGCACACCACCGATACAACATAGGATCCATTGCTGGGGCAAACAGCACAAAGCAAGCCCAAAAGAAAACACAAAAGAAAGAAAAGAGAAACTAATGCCGAAAGGGTCGGATCAACGAAAACGGAGATGCCTCGCAACCGCTGCGCCCGCCGGATAATTCCCACCACGCTCCTAGCACTCTGAAGTTCCGCGTACCAAGCAACACCTTCAAGAAGGGGTGCGACGACGACGCCACTGCTGCCCGGAGTAGTCCTAGGGTTTCCCCCGGTACGCGCAAGGACTAGGAAACAGGGCTTCACCCAACGCCCTTCAAGAAGGAAGAATGGCGCCCGCGGGCGTCACCGCGTCGGTGCCAGCAAAGCCGACAGGGATTTCTCCCGACCCTCGCAACCTCGCCTTGGACACTCCATCGTGCTCCACCACACTCGCCACCCACCACCATGCGCCACCACGGCCTTGCAAGCACCACCATCGCCTCACCGTGACCAACGAAGCAGGGTCATCACGAACAAGATGAGCCAACCGGGAGCGAGAGGCAGCACGTCAGCAGCCACGCCGGAGGAACCACCTCCACCGCCACCTGCGGACACCGACCGGACGCGGCGACCGGAACACACCAGGCCCACCTGGCCCGGCCGAGCCCGAGCGGGCTCGTGAAGTTCCTGTCTATGCGCTGCAGTGTACGCGCCGCCGAGGTCGCCGCCCCGAGGGGAGAAGAAGTAGGGGCCATAGGGCGGAGTGCACACGGGACGGTGGTGCGCGAGTTACCCGCCGGAACACAGCGATGACGGGGCCCTCTGCTGCTTGTCTGGAATTATCTGGGCGCTTTCGCGTTGTTACAATGAGTTGTGGTTGTGCCTCTAGGGCTCCCGGGATCCGGCTTATAAAGGCGCACGGATCTAGGGTTTACATGGAGAGTCCTAGCCGGATTACAGATAGCCTAACTACGGTACAATATCTTGCCGTGCACGTCACGGATCCGCCTTCCATATACGTCGTACTGGATCCGGGTTCCTCATGGGCCTCCATGGATCCGGGTTACTCCTAATGTCGGTACGGATCCGGCCTGCTGATCCTGGGCTGGACTTCTTCCTTCATGATCAACAGCAACTAGGCCGCCCGATGGGCCACATGCCTCATCACCATCTGTGGGCCACCCGGGCTTGCCGGATCTAGGCACTGTCGATGGTACACCCATGAAGTATACCCACAACAGTAGCCCCCAGAGTTCTCCGAGTTTCGCCTGCAGTTTCCGCCTTGCCGATCCATCACAATCTTCGGCCAACGTTGGTAACGCGGAGAAACTTGAAGAGCTCCAACTTTGCATTTTCTTCTTCTTCCCAACTTATAGCCGGAAAATGCTCCCATCCCGCGGGACTTCACCCATCGACGTTCCAAAGAACATTTCCGGGTTACTCCCTGCTCGAACGAGAGCCAACTTATCCTCACGGAATTACCCGGAATCTTAAAAGACTCAAACAGTTCCGGAAATCTTTTACCTTTAGATCAAACTTAACAACGGAAGTTCCTCATTTCCCGCGCACAACTTCCTCATTTCCCGCGCTAAATTTTCGCAGACGCAAATCTTCAGCCGGAATTTTCGGGAGTTCATGGTCAAGTCACCTCCACGTCGTTTTACCGTAGTTGACCTAAACACGTGTCATCCATCTAACGGCGTGACCGTTCAGTTTCCACCGTCGGATCCGGATCCCGAATCTCCGCGCGTGGCCTATAAATACCCCACGGACCGGTAAAAATCCATTCTTTCACCTCTCCTCACCACCTCGTCTTCCTCCTCGCGCCGCGCCGCCCGCCAGATCTCGACTCCGGCGAGCTTTGCCACGGTGAGCTCCGCGCGCCGCCAAACCAAGGCTCCCCTCGCGCCAAGATTCCCACGTTTGAACGAGAAATTCGCTCCGCCGCCGATTCGTGGTCACGCGGGACGATTTCCTTCAAGTTCGGCGACCTCATCTTCGCCGGAGCTCCGTCGAGCCACCGCGCCATTAGCGGTAAGTACGCCGGCCTTGTAGAAGATAACTTAGTGTAGAAGATAGCCTTAGTGATCCGGGTACTCAAATACTTTGTATGGGTGCAGCCGGAAGCATGCCACTCGAATCGTCGCATTGTACTGGTAGCTCTCCGAGTAGCCCGGATCCCAACCAAATAGAACCCATATGCCCGGATCCCATATCATTCCTGCCACCATATATTTCCGACATCAGACTAGCTCAACCTTTTTCCGCATCTTCCAGCACCGCTCCAGGCCGGATCCCTCCCTCCAAGAGCTTCAAGAAGAACTCGAGGGACAAGCTAGGATGGCAGCCAAGGTGCAGGAGACGGAAAACAAGAAAGCATCCAAGGCCCGGATCCGCGAAGGAGAACGGGGTCAATGGTGGCCCTGCGAAACTACCGACGTGGAGCTTAGGGAGCTCCAGAACGAAGGAATGATCTCCACACATTGGAGTTTCACTCGTGATTCCGTCGTCCCCAAGCCAGAAGCCGGAGAAATAGTTATGACCAAGGCTTGGGTGGAACGCGGACTTTCACTTCCCTGTTCGGAGTTTTTTCTCTCTATACTCAACACCTACGGGCTCCAGCCCCACAACATCTGTCCAAATTCATACCTTCTCTTGTCCAACTTCGTGACTCTCTGCGAAGGACATCTTGGGATCCGGCCAGATGTCAAGTTGTGGCAATTCTTTTTCCGGGTGAAGAAAGAAACCAAGGACAAAGCAATGGTGAACTGCGGAAGCATGACGTTTATGCTCCGCCCTAGCCGCATGTACCCTCCCCACGACTCGCATGAATCCGTCCGGTACTGGAACGCCGGATGGTTCTATGAGAAGAATGCCTCAGTTCCGGATGTTCATGAAGGTCTGCCTCAGTTCGTCAACGAACCTCCGGAAGAACTTGCAAGCTGGAGCTTCGTCCCTTCGCTCGCCCAGACCCCGATCCTGGAGAAGGCTGCGCGGAGAATCTCCTGGCTAGTCCACGACGGACTGACCGGAGCCCAGCTCACTCTTAGCTGGTTCTCCCGAAGAATCCAGCCTCTACGCTACAACGCGCGCCTGATGTGCGCTTATACCGGGGCGGATGATCTTCTCCGGGTTACCCGCCACGATCTTCCGGCCGACTCTCTGAAGAGAAGGATCAAGACGTTGGTGAAGATTCCGAGGGGCCAACAGGTCCCGGAACTGTTCAAAGACATTTACACGAACGACCAGTGTCCTCCGGTAAGCTTTGTTCTTTTCGCTGCTTCAAACTTCACAAGTTTTTGGATGTTAACTTAACTTTTATTCATCTTCCTTCCAGCTCAACACTTTGGCGGAGGAAAACTTCCGCACCATTCTTCGCGTCCCCATCACCGGCGACACGGCGGAGGAGGCTCCGGACGACGACGAGGAGGAGGAGGAACAAGCACACCGCAAGGCGGCCCCTCGATCTACAAAGCGTCCCCGCGCCAAGGCTTCCGGCTCTGAAGCCGGAGCTAGCGGCGAGGCCTCCGCCAAGAAACCGAAGACGGTAAAACCACCTCCGCTAGACTCAAGGAAAGCGGAGCGTGCGCGTATAAGGATGCTCTCAACGGCTGGCCAAGGCACGCGCCCCATCATCCCCGGCGCCCCGTAAGTTTCCGAACATGATGCAACTTTATCTTGGCGAAATTATCTCTTGTCTAAACCCTTTCACTTGTTTGCAGGAATCCGAAAACCGCTGCCACGCGGACCGCCAGCCAGGAGCCCATTACCAAATACATGAAGAAATCTCCGGCAGTCGGTCCAGCTACTCCGGCTCCGCCAAGTGCCTCTCACCCTACTCCTCAGCCATCTCCCCCTCAGGCTGACCCGTCTCCGCCTCCTGCCACAAACTCTCCACCGGAAATAATTCCGGTCAGCAGCGACAAGGTAGGTGGAGAAGATCCTAAGGCCAAAGGCCCTGCCCAAGAAGATGCAGGAGAACAAGGCCAAGGAGAGGCTGAAGTCACTTCTTCCGAGAAGGCCGGAGATGGCGCTGGCGACATCGTCGTTTTTCCGAAGAACTTTGGAGATCCGGCTGACATCACTTCCACCCCCAAGGCGTATGCTACCAAGTTTTTCAACAAGTTGTCCGAGGCGGAGAAATGGGAGCTTGAACAAGACCTGCTCAACGCCATGCTGAACAACGCCTGGGGGAAACCTGATGCCGCGACATCGGAGATCCAAGATTTTAAAAAGGATGTCGGCCAGTTCTTCGACAAGCTCATCTGCAAGCAAAAGGTACTCCCCAGTAGCCCCCAAGCATATAGGCGGAAACTTGGATAATAGTTAGCGCTTAGATGCTTAGAGAAAGATTATTTCCGGGAAAGTTTTTTAGAATGAACCAGTAGCCCCCAAGCATTATGGCGGAAAAGTTCCGGCAATGATGCTTTGAAAGAAACCACTGCTACAGGCGGAATTTTTACTCCTGCACTGTGTAAATTTTACAGGAACAGCAGGCGTTGCACTATGAGCTGCACAAGAACATTGCCCTGCAGCGCCGCGTTACTCTGAGCCAGGCGGAAAATATCCGGACTCTGAAGGATGAGAATGCGGAGCTGGCTAAACAACTGGCAGACGCCCAAGGTTGGTTTCCGCCTTCTTCGTCATTAACCAAATTCCGACTTTGAACTTGCTGTTAACTTATATTATTATAGGCGCATCCTCTTCCCTTGCTACAGCCTCAACCGAACTTGAGAACCTGCGCTCCTCGTACCAAGATCTGGAAACGAAACTAAAGGAGGCGGAACTAAAGAGGGAGCAGGCCGAGAAGCAGCTGGCGGAGAAAAATTCCGAGTTCATCAGGGAAAAGGGCGAGCTGAAATTGAAGATAAATGTTGACAGTGAGACCATCAAATCTCAGCAAAAAGAGCTCAATGGACTCCGGAAATATATGGAGACCGCGGAACAGCACTGGGATTTGCTCAATGAGAACATCTTGGGTACCGATACTAGGACCTTGCCCAGATATTTGTTCCGACGTTTTACTTTATGCTCCAAATTGTATGCTTATATCCTGACTGTTTTATGCAGAGCCGCTTGGGTATTCGGAAGAGCGCCGGAATTTGTTCCCACGGGATGACCTTCTTCAACTTGCAGGCGATGACTGCAAAGATCTCATCTCCGCCTCCCGCAAGATATGTTATAACTTATCCATCAAGAGGAGCCGCACTTGCGACGTCCGGAAACTTATTGGAAAGATGGATGTTCTGCCGGAGCTAGTGACGGATCTGCAAGCATCATCAGCCCGAGGCGCAGCTGCAATGGCCTTGACCATGTGCCTAGCACATAATGCGGATCTTGATCTTGATCAGGTAACCACGGGCGTTCCTCCGGATGCGGATGTTAGCGCGCTCCTGGATGCAGTGAGCGGCTACGACACCCGTATCGCGCGCAGGATCCGGCACGAGGAATTCTACGACAAGGTCGTCCTTCCTGCGGACGAGCCCTTAGAAGCGGAACTTCAGAAGGAGCTCGCTGCCAAGGCGCGACCTGCGGAATCCGGAACCCAATTTACCTGGACCAGCTCCAAGGATGCTCCCCAAGAGGAACCCAAGACCAGCACTGCTGCTTCTGAAGAAAAAGAAAGTGATGAAGACGTGTCTTCTCCGGCCGAAGGCGCCAAGGAAAAAGATCCAGAGGGCAAGACTTCTCCGGCTAAGGGGGAGTGAAAACTTTTATTCCTGCGGGAAAAACAATGCATCATTTTGGCCCCAGCGAGGGTTTGTAATAAAACTTTAAATTCTTAAGTAGCTAGGAACGAAACGATTATGCATGGGGCGGAAACACTTATCCTGCTATCCGCTTAATATTATGTGCATGTTTCGTTTTATGTCGGAAAGCAAGTGCTGATTTCGTTATTTTCCGGCTTGCCCGCTTGACCTTCCACGAGCCGGAAAACCTTAGCCGGAAATGCTCGCCAGCGGCGACGAAGCCCAATGGCAATCCGTCCATAACCGCGGAAACAAGCCCCAGGCATAGGTGCCGGAAATCGCTACTAGGAATCCACGAGTTCGCAACAGATAACAACTTAATCAGAAAACTTAAGCTTACGTCCTAAAGGACGATTTTAGAAATCACAACTTTTATACACGCCTAGGCGGAAAACATCCAGCTCTGCGGTTTTAGTCGGAAAAAACATACACGATCTAAAAATGAACAAGTAAAGGAGGTAGATGACTCATAGAGTGAACCAAAAGCTTTATTTCATTGATCATGTATAACTATTACAGAGTTTGCAACTCGGAAAAAATATGCTAAGTGTAGAAAGGACGTAGCTGTGCGATGTTCCAGGGGCGATCTGTCTCGTCGTAGATGTCATCCGGATCCTCTCGCTTGCGTTTCCGGTGCCAATTGGCAGGTCTGTCCCTTAGCTCTCGGAAATCAACAAGGTAGTACGACCCGTTGTGAAGCACTTTGCTAACGACGAAGGGTCCTTCCCATGGAGATTGCAGCTTATGGTCTTTCACCTGTCGAAGGCGGAGGACCAGGTCTCCTGCCATGAAGGAGCGATTCCGGACTCGACGACTGTGATAGCGTCGGAGCTTCTGCTGATAGATGGCGGAGCGCTGGTCAGCTAGGTTCCGAGCTTCCTCGATCAGGTCCACAGATAGTTGTCTGCCTCGTCAGTTTCTTCATTGTAGGCGGAAACTCGCGGTGAATCGTGGATGATGTCGGAGGGAAGTACGGCTTCGGATCCGTATACCAGGAAAAATGGTGTAAACCCTGTTGACCTGTTAGGGGTAGTTCGCAAACTCCACAAGACAGCGTCCAGTTCGTCAGCCCAAGCTCCAGCTGCTCGTCGCAGCGGTTCTTCAAGGCGTGGCTTGATTCCTGATAATATTAGACCGTTAGCCCTTTCAACTTGACCATTGGATTGTGGGTGAGCCACAGATGCAAGGTCCAATCGAATCCCCATTGTCTCACAATAATCCTTCAATTCTCCCTGAGCGAAGTTTGTGCCATTATCTGTTATGATGCTGTGTGGGATGCCGAATCTCATCACGAGGCTGCAGACAAATTTTAGCGCCGTAGCACCGTCGGCTTTTCTCACTGGCTTTGCCTCGATCCACTTGCTGAATTTGTCAACAGCGACCAGGAGGTATTCAAAACCGCCAGGAGATGATCTTTTTAACTTACCAACCATATCGAGCCCCCAGACCGCAAATGGCCAGGTGATAGGTATGGTCTTCAGCTCTTGGGCTGGAGCGTTTGGTTGAGTAGCGTAGTACCGACAACCTCGGCAGGTCTTGACTATCTTGTCAATCTTCTTTAGCTGTGAGCCAGTAAAAGCCTAGCCGAAAAGCTTTTGCAACGAGTGACCTGGGGGCGGCATGGTGCCCGCAATCCCCTGCGTGGATCTCTCTGAGGATTTCAATGCCATCTTGATTGGAGACGCATTTAAGAAATACCCCTGCTGCGCTTCGTTTGTAGAGCTGTCCGTCAACAATTGTGTAGGATCTTGCTCGTCTGATGATCTGACGTGCGAGGACCTCGTCCTCTGGCAACTTCTGATCGATGAGGTAGTCCAGGAAAGGCTGTGTCCAAGCCGGAATGGTGGCCATCACCGCTTTGGCCGGAGACACTGCCACCTCTGGGTTTTCCGGGTTAGCGCCCTTCACAGAGGGTATCCGGAGATGCTCCAGGAAGATTCCAGGCGGAATTGGCTTTCTGCCGGATCCGAGCTTGGATAGCATATCTGCCGCCATATTATCGTCTCTCTGACGTACTTGACTTCGTATCCGAGGAAGCACTTGGCGATCTCATCAACTTCGTCTCTGTAGGCTGCCATGACGGAATTTCTGGCGTTCCAGGTTCCGGCTACTTGTTGTGCCACCAAGTCGGAATCTCCACAACATATGATGTGTTTGATCCCAATTTCCTTAGCGATGCGCAGACCGTGTAGTAGAGCCTCATATTCCGCCATGTTATTTGTAGCTTCGAAGTGGATCTGCAGAACATACCGCAGTTCTTCTCCGGAGGGGACTTCAGGTGACTCCGGCTCCTGAGCCTTGGTGCTGCTTGGATCCGTCGAAGTGCATGACCCATGTTTCTGGTTCCGGCTCCAGACTTGCATCCGGAGCTTCTGTCCAATCTGCAACGAAATCTGCCAAGACTTGGGATTTTACCGCAGTTCTTGGCTTGTGCGATGTCGAAGGCGGATAATTCAATGCCCCATTTAGCCGTCCGTCCTGTTGCGTCAGCGTTGTTGAGAATTGTTGACAGCGGAGCCTTGCTCACAACTGTTACTGGTGCTCTTGGAAGTAGTGTCTCAGCTTCCGGCTGCCTAGGAAAACTCCATAAGCTAGCTTCTGAAAGTGAGGGTATCTTTGCTTTGACTCCGTCAGCACCTCGCTTATGTAGTAGACAGGTCTTTGGACGTCATATTCATGACCTTCTTCCTTTCGCTCCACCACGATGACGAGGCTGATGACTTTGTTGGTAGCTGCCAGATAAAGGAGCATTGGCTCTGACTCTGCTGGGGCTGCCAAGATAGGTGGGGAGGTAAGTATTTCCTTCAACCCTCGAAGAGCTGCGTCAGCTGCGTCGTCCCAGACAAATTTGTCTGTTTTCTTCAACAACTTGTACAAGGTAGCGCCTCTCGCCAAGACGCTAACAAACCTACTGATTGCTGCGACACAACCAGTTAGTCGTTGCACATCTTTGAGACAAGTTGGCCGTTTGATACACAGGATTGCCTTGATCTTTTCCGGGTTAACCTCAATGCCTCTGTGAGAGACTATGAAGCCAAGGAGTTTTCCGGCTGGCACGCCAAAGACGCACTTCAGCGGATTCAACATCATCTTGTACCGACGGAGATTCTCAAAGGTTTCTGTGAGGTCGCTGATCAAGTCGGATCCTTTCCGGGTCATGACCGCGATGTCGTCGACGTAGGCGTGCACGTTCCGGCCAATTTGGTCCTTCAAGCACCGCTGCATCGTACGTTGGTAGGTGGCACCTGCGTTTTTCAAACCAAAAGGCATAGTAACATAGCAGTAAGTACCAAACGGGGTAATGAATGAAGTCGCCTTTTGGTCGGATTCCTTCATCCGGATCTGATGACCGGAATACGCATCAAGAAAACACAGAAGTTCCGCCCGCCGTCGAATCAATGACTTGGTCAATGCGCGGCAAGGGGAACGGATCCTTCGGCAATGCTTGTTCAAGCCGGAGTAATCGATGCACATTCTTAGTATTTCAGTGTTCTTTTTGGGTACAAGGACGGGATTCGCGACCCAATCGGTGTGGATAACTTCTATTACAAAACCTGCTTCTAGTAACTTTGCTAGTTCCATTCCTATATTCTTATCTCCAAAGCGTCGCATAGCTTGCTTCACCGGTTTAGCCCCCGGATTTATGTTGAGGTAGTGCTCGGCGAGTTCCCTAGGTACTCCGGACATGTCAGAAGGTTGCCATGCGAAGATATCCATGTTAGCGCGGAGGAACTCGACGAGCGCGCTTTCCTATTTGGGGTCCATGTTGGCTCCGACTGAAACCTGCTTGGAAGAGTCACCTGGGATGAGGTCGTGCTTCTTGGTTTCTATCGCGGCCTTGAAGGAGGTTTTCTGCTCGGAGATCTGCTTCTTGGTGGTCTGCATCTCAGTCGGATCCACCGCGGCTCTGTAGCCTTTCAGCTCTTCTCCGGATATGACAGACTCTGCGAAGGCGGCTTCGCCCAACTCGCACTCATGAGCCTTTTTGTAGTCTCCGGTTATGGTAATCATACCATTAGGACCCGGAATCTTGAGCTTGTTGTAGATATAGCATGCTCTTGCGTGGAACTTGTGGTAGGTGGGCCTGCCGAAGATGACATGGTAGGAGCTCTTGAAGGGCACAACTTCAAACGTGATCTTTTCTTCGCGGAAATTGTGAACATCGCCGAAAGCCACGGGAAGTGTGATGCTGCCTAGGGAGTTCGCCTTCTTACCCGGAACCACGCCGTGAAACTCAGTGTTGCTGTGTTTGAGCTGTTCCTTGGTGAGGTTCATCCGCTCCAGAGTCTCCAGGTACATGATGTTCAAGCTGGCTCCGCCATCCATGAGGCACTTGGAGAAATCATACCCGTCGATGCGAGGACTTACAACCAAGGCGTAGCATTCTCGTGGCACAATGGCAGGGTGATCCTCCCTATCAAATGTGCACGGAAATTCCGACCACCTGACATACTGCGGCACAGCCGGAACTGTGGCGTTCAGGATCCGGGTAGCTGATTTTGTAGCACGGACTGTTGGGGTTCCGAGGAAGGTGTGGTAAGCCCCCACGCTCTTTTTCTCGAAGGGGTTGGATTTACCTGCGGATCCGGCTTTGGGATCCGGCGAGTTATCATCCTCGTCCATCGCCTCGGAACTGTCGTCCTCTTTATCCTTGTTCTTGCCCTTGCCACCTTTGCCGCGTGGGCGGTGCTTCCGGGCTCGCTTGTATCCTGCCTCCGGGTCATTCTTTAGGTCGTTGACCCACTTGCAGTTGCGGTTGGTGTGAGTGGACTTCCCTGTAGCCGGATCCAAGTGGGCCAGGCAGGGCATGTCTCTATACTCCTCGTAGGTTTGCGGGGCGCGGGATCCGCCAGCTGTGACCTCTGTGCCATGCTGCTGACCCCTGCCGGCTCCGCCTCCACGGCCGCGTCCTCTTCCGCCTCCTGAACCTCCGCGTTGGAACGCCATGGCAACCATGTCGGATCCGCCACTCTTCTGGTCATCAGGGTTTTTGCGTTTATGGCCGCTGCTGTTGCCGTTATCACGGTTCTTCTTTTGATGGTGTAGGGGGATTGCTGTAGCTGCGATATCACCGCATGCGTCGTCATCGGCGGCAGTGTGGTCACTGGCAATGGAGATCATTTCATCCAAAGTCAATTTATTTGCGTTAGCTAGACAAGTGAGCTTATGCCTCAGCAATCCTCCTCTTTGCAGTCCACCAATGAAGGCGTACATGGCAGTGGTGTGGTCGACGTTTTCGCACTCGTTCCTGCATGCCAACCATCGTGTGAGGAAGTTTCTTGAGGATTCTCCCTTCTTCTGGATACAAGCTTGTAGGTCGCTTGCCGTGGCAGGTCTTTTGTAGGTGCCCCTGAAGTGTTTCTCGAAAGCGGTCTTCAGGTCAAACCAGCAAAAGATGGAGTTTTTCTCGAGGTCGCTGAGCCAGATCCGGGCTGGGCCTACAAGGTACAACTGGAGCATGCGGCAGGCGATATTAGGGGTCCCTCCGGCAAAGGTTACTGCATTATAGTAATCCTCAATCCATCCGGCCTTTCGGTGCCATCATAATGCTTCAGGTTTCCGGGTAGCTTGAGGGAGCTCCTTGGCTTTGGTTCCTCTCGAATCATCCTGCCAAAGCACTTCGGTCCGATGTAGTCGGTTCTGTATTCGTTGAGGCGTTCCCGCGCGTCGCGCGAGCCGTGACGGGGGGACTGTGAGCGAGAGCGAGATCCCGCCACCGCCTCCGCCTCCACCTCCGCCGCCACCGCTAGGTGGTGGTGAGGGAGACCTGCGAGGGGGCCGATCCGACTTCTTGCTTCCGCCTTCAGATTCTCCCCGGCCCTCCCGGTGCTGGCTCCGGCTCCTGTGGCTGCCTTCGCCATGACGCTGGCTGCCCTGGTCGTTCCGGCTCCGGCGGGGCTCCGGGTCGCGCTCCTCATTCCGGCTCCTTCTAGGCTCGGGCTCACGATCGTTGTTCTGACTCCGGCGAGGTTCCGGCGTGCGCTCCCTGTTCCTGTTTCTTGAGGGCAGCACGTTGTCGCGGATAACAATTCCACCATGCCCCTGAGGCCTGGTGTTTCCGACTGGACTACGGCGGCGAGGGGGACGCGGGTAACCATTGGGCGGAGGAGAGGGGTTGCGGTACTTGTCTCGTCCAGAGTACATTGGATCCTTTCCCTTTCTCGGATCTGACGATGGCGTCTTTGATGGTACGGGGATTGGATTTGGGTGTTCCCTGGTTTTCCGCCTGCGTTCCGAGGATCCGGTTCGCGATTCGTCATCTCGATGGCGATTGTCGTGGGCGTCCTTCTGCGCAGTGGAGACGCAGTGCTCCGGGTTAGATTCCAACTTGCGCGAAGTGTCTGCCTTGCTCTGCTGCCTTACTGCTGAAGCAACGAGCGTGCGAACGTAGTCGATGTCAATCTCCTCGTTCGTTTTCTTCAAGATTTCTGCAGCCTTCGTCATATTGTCCTTTGGAGTTGCGAGCGGCTGCTGCACTGTGGGGGTGGCGAAGGTAATCTTGCGGGGAGGGATGGCTTCACGCCTGATCCTAGCTTCCTCCTCTTCAACGAATTTCACCTTGGCCTCCCAGTGCTTTTCGAGTTCCCTGATTTTTGCAAGAGATTCATCGACCTCGCGGTCCTTCTTCTGAAAGTGGGCCACAAAGTTGGCAGCTTCTGTCCTTTCGTCCAGCATCGCAGCTGCGGTGTTTGCGAACTTTTTGGCAGTAGCCAGCATCCCCTGTCTTGCTGCTTCTAGAGCTTCCGGATCTGCGTCGGGGTTATTGGTTTGTTGAGAACGTCCGACTTGCGACCAAGTCCATGCGTGCTTGCGCGACCATCTCTTCAGGCGACAGGAGGCTTTCCGAGGAAGAATCCTTGCGGGGGCGCTCCCGTGACATTGGAGATCCCTGGTGGGATGGTTGGGGATCGGATTGGGTTCCTAACTCTTCTGATCCGATTCCTTCCAGTGCCGCGACAGTTGCAAGTACCTGCTTTGGTTGGGCGGAATCGACTTCAGGCTGTTCACCGTATCCGAGTTCCTGCACCTTGCGATCGAACTTTTCCGTGTCCATAGAGGAGGAATCATCGGAAGTTGGGCTCAGGTTGCCCAGAATTGACTCTTCAGCCGGAATTCCGCTTTCTCCGACAGCCTCTTGCTGATCCGGAGCAGCGTTGTTTTCCGGGGCCTCGACCTGCTCGGGACCAGCTCCGGCTTCATGAGGGGCGGTTCCGGCGGTATGGGCCAAGAAGTGTACAAAGTGACACCTTTGCTTTTCTAACACCTGGGAGACCCAGGCGGATCTGCATTGGTCTTCCACCATTATTTCCTGCTCAGGGGCGGATTGGGTGGGTTTTGATTTTTTCAGATCTAAGGCGGAATCTTCGCTAGGAAGTTCCTGCGTCTCGATCGGATCTTCGCGATGCGTCCTGCTCGCGCGGTCGCGTCGGCGTTACACGTGGGTTTCGTCGGAATCGACGGTTTCCCCGATGAAGATGTGTATGCCGCCGATCGGGACGATGGAGAGCTTGATAGGGTCGGTTTAGCCGGAATCAATACTCATCCGGAGGGACGATCGGCAGATTTCCGGCGTAAAGGACGCGCCCACAGCGATGGTGTCGTCGTAGCTTCCCATGGCGGAACCCTCCCGGTTCCGGCCTCCAGACGCCACAGGCCCCACGGTGGGCGCCAACTGTCGTTGCCTAATCGACGGTACCCCGGAGGAGGATCCTCACGAGGGGGAGAAGAAGTAGGGGCCATAGGGCGGAGTGCACACGGGACGGTGGTACGCGAGTTACCCAGCTTCGGAACACCTGCACGATGACGGGGCCTACTGCTGCTTGTCCGGAATTATCTGGGCGCTTTCGCGTTGTTACAATGAGTTGTGGTTGTGCCTCTAGGGCTCCCGGGATCCGGCTTATAAAGGCGCACGGATCTAGGGTTTACATGGAGAGTCCTAGCCGGATTACAGATAGCCTAACTACGGTACAATATCTTGCCGTGCACGTCACGGATCCGCCTTCCATATACGTCGTACTGGATCCGGGTTCCTCATGGGCCTCCATGGATCCGGGTTACTCCTAATGTCGGTACGGATCCGGCCTACTGGTCCTGGGCTGGACTTCTTCCTTCATGATCAACAGCAACTGGGCCGCCCGATGGGCCACATGCCTCATCACCATCTGTGGGCCACCCGGGCTTGCCGGATCTAGGCACTGTCGATGGTACACCCATGAAGTATACCCACAACACTATGCGTTGCAGTGTACGCGCCGCCGACATCGCCGCCCCGAGCTCCGGCCTTCCCTCCGTCCGCCTAGAGGAGCACCGCGGGGCAGGGAGCCAGCCCGCCCAGACCCAGATGGGGCCCGAAGGGCCCAGATCTGGGCCAGGCAGGTGGAGCCCCGAGCCGTCGCGCCGTCCCGCGGCCAAGGAGCCACGCCTCCGCCTCGTTGCCACCCGCCGCCGCGCCGCTGGGGAGGAAGCGCCACCGCCGGAACCCCGCCGACATGGGAGCACCGCCGCCTTCCTGCCAGCCCCGCCTGGAGAGAGGAAGCGCCGGGTAAGAAAGGGCCACCGCCGCCGGCACCGCCCGGGCTTTGCCCGGCGGCTTCCGCCGGCAGCGGCGACGGGGGAGGATGGGGGAGCGGGGTGGAGGAGGAAGGCTAGGGTTGGCGTCCTGGAGTCGCCCGCGGGGGAGCGACCCGAGGACGAGGACGAAGCGTTTTTCCCATTCGCCAAAGGTAGATCTTATTTGCACGAACAGGTTGAAGGATTGATACAAGCAGCCCATACCTGGAAAACCACTCTCCATGGCAGAGCTGAGCTTGCAACTTTACTATTTCGGGTGTGACGCAGCGCTACATGACCAAGCAAATCATGTGCTGGGCTAGTCCTTGAGTCCAGGGCGATCGCCGTATGGTCGACCGATTCCGTTTTCAAAAAATAGTGGCGGGATGACTGATACAAATTGTTGTGTGGCTGTTTGTATCGTACAAGATAAAAAAAAATGTTGTGTCAAACAATGATATATACGCCTCACACCATGTTCAAAACTTTCCCAGGTTTCATTGCCTACCCAGCTTAGCATGTGGAGCCTCTTGCTTGTTGGACCGTGCCTCCACAATTCCTGTAATATCGTATGTGGTGAGTTGCTTGGTTTAATCTACGTCCTGGGATAACGTGTGTGTTCTTCTGTTTCGGTTAAAAGCATGCGTGTGTTGTTTAGATGTTGCATGAGAGACATGCTCTCGTTGTGACGGAAGAACCTGCCGGCGTTGGAATCCTTCAGCCCACATGCATGCTCCCTATATCACTAATGGTGTAGATCAACGGTTTGGGGTGTGTGCACAGCTATGCACCAAGTCATGTGGCTATTTCCCATATACATATACATATATATATATATATATATATATATATATATATATATATATATATATATATATATATATATATAGAGACCAACTATTCTCGAACCCCCCTTAAGAGGGGTTCTAGAATAGCTATTCTCGAACCCTTGCTCCTTACCGAACCATCTGCCAGGACGAAACACACCGACCCACACACACCCTACGAGGCTGCGATTCCCCTCCTTGTGAACTCCCCCACCTTCATCCCTATCGGCAGGCCGCCAATCCCCAAATCCCGCCTAAGCTTCTTCCCCTGCGGCGGCGCTGAATCCCCAACTCCCGCCCAACCTTCTTCCCGGCGGCTGCGCCGAATCCCCGCCCAACCTTCTTCCCGGCGGCGGCGCCGAATCCCCGCCCAACCTTCTTCCCGGCAGCGGCGCCGCATATCCCGGGCAGCAGCGCCAAATTCCCGCCCGGCCTTCTTCGCCAGCGGCACTTGCCGCCTCCTTCTCCGGCGGGACCACGACATAACCCCCGCAGCCTCCTTCCATGGCAGCCACACTGTTGTGGGTATACTTCATGGGTGTACCATCGACAGTGCCTAGATCCGGCAAGCCCGGGTGGCCCACAGATGGTGATGAGGCATGTGGCCCATCGGGCGGCCCAGTTGCTGTTGATCATGAAGGAAGAAGTCCAGCCCAGGACCAGTAGGCCGGATCCGTACCGACATTAGGAGTAACCCAGATCCATGGAGGCCCATGAGGAACCCGGATCCAATACGACGTATATGGAAGGCGGATCCGTGACGTGCACGGCAAGATATTGTACCGTAGTTAGGCTATCTGTAATCCGGCTAGGACTCTCCATGTAAACCCTAGATCCGTGCGCCTTTATAAGCCGGATCCCGGGAGCCCTAGAGGCACAACCACAACTCATTGTAACAACGCGAAAGCGCCCAGATAATTCCAGACAAGCAGCAGTAGGCCCTGTCATCGTGCAGGTGTTCCGAAGCACCCCAACCGGTGCACCGCCCTTGTGCACTTCTTCTCCCATGGCTCCTCCTCGGAGGACCGTCGTAGAATTCAATGCCGGATCCTGCGCGCGATACGGGTGTCGTAGCCGCTCACTGCATCCAGGAGCGCGCTAACATCCGCATCCGGAGGAACGCCCGTGGTTACCTGATCAAGATCAAGATCCGCATTATGTGCTAGGCACATGGTCAAGGCCATTGCAGCTGCGCCTCGGGCTGATGATGCTTGCAGATCCGTCACTAGCTCCGGCAGAACATCCATCTTTCCAATAAGTTTCCGGACGTCGCAAGTGCGGCTCCTCTTGATGGATAAGTTATAACATATCTTGCGGGAGGCGGAGATGAGATCTTTGCAGTCATCGCCTGCAAGTTGAAGAAGGTCATCCCGTGGGAACAAATTCCGGCGCTCTTCCGAATACCCAAGCGGCTCTGCATAAAACAGTCAGGATATAAGCATACAATTTGAGCATAAAGTAAAACGTCGGAACAAATATCTGGGCAAGGTTCCAGTATCGGTACCCAAGATGTTCTCATTGAGCAAATCCCAGTGCTGTTCCGCGGTCTCCATATACTTCCGGAGTCCATTGAGCTCTTTTTGCTGACATTTAATGGTCTCACTGTCAACATTTATCTTCAATTTCAGCTCGCCCTTTTCCCTGATGAACTCGGAATTTTTCTCCGCCAGCTGCTTTTCGGCCTGCTCCCTCTTTAGTTCCGCCTCCTTTAGTTTCGTTTCCAGATCTTGGTACGAGGAGCGCAGGTTCTCAAGTTCGGTTGAGGCTGTAGCAAGGGAAGAGGATGCGCCTATAATAATATAAGTTAACAGCAAGTTCAAAGTCGGAATTTGGTTAATGACGAAGAAGGCGGAAACCAACCTTGGGCGTCTGCCAGTTGTTTAGCCAGCTCCGCATTCTCATCCTTTAGAGTCCGGATATTCTCCGCCTGGCTCATAGTAACGCGGCGCTGCAGGGCAATGTTCTTGTGCAGCTCATAGTGCAACGCCTGCTGTTCCTGTAAAATTTACACAGTGCAGGAGTAAAAATTCCGCCTGTAGCAGTGGTTTCTTTCAAAGCATCATTGCCGGAACTTTTCCGCCATAATGCTTGGGGGCTACTGGTTCATTCTAAAAAACTTTCCCGGAAATAATCTTTCTCTAAGCATCTAAGCGCTAACTATTATCCAAGTTTCCGCCTATATGCTTGGGGGCTACTTGAAGGAGATATGCCCTAGAGGCAATAATAAAGTGGTTATTATTTATATCTTTATGTTTATGATAAATGTTTATATATCATGCTATAATTGTATTAACCGAAACATTAGTACATGTGTGATATGTAGACAACAAGAAGTCCCTAGTATGCCTCTTAAACTAGCTTGTTGATTAATGGATGATTAGTTTCATAATCATGAACATTGGATGTTATTAATAACAAGGTTATATCATTATATGAATGATGTAATGGACACACCCAATTAAGCGTAGCATAAGATCTCGTCATTAAGTTATTTGCTATAAGCTTTCGATACATGGTTACCTAGTCCTTATGACCATGAGATCATGTAAATCACTTATACCGGAAAGGTACTTTGATTACATCAAACGCCATTGCGTAAATGGGTGGTTATAAAGGTGGGATTAAGTATCCGGAAAGTATGAGTTGAGGCATATGGATCAACAGTGGGATTTGTCCATCCCGATGACGGATAGATATACTCTGGGCCCTCTCGGTGGAATGTCGTCTAATGTCTTGCAAGCATATGAATAAGTTCATAAGAGACCACATACCACGGTACGAGTAAAGAGTACTTGTCAGAAGACGAGGTTGAACAAGGTATAGAGTGATACCGAAGATCAAACCTCGGACAAGTAAAATATCGCGTGACAAAGGGAATTGGTATCGTATGTGAATGGTTCGTTCGATCACTAAAGTCATCGTTGAATATGTGGGAGCCATTATGGATCTCCAGATCCCGCTATTGGTTATTGGTCGGAATGAGTACTCAACCATGTCCACATAGTTCACGAACCGTAGGGTGACACACTTAAAGTTGGATGTTGAAATGGTAGAACTTGAATATGGAATGGAGTTCGAATATTTGTTCGGAGTCCCGGATGAGATCCCGGACATCACGAGGAGTTCCGGAATGGTCCGGAGAATAAGATTCATATATAGGAAGTCATATTCCAAGTTTGGAAATGATCCGGTGCATTTATGGCAGGTTCTAGAAGGTTCTAGAAAAGTCCGGAAGAAACGCACTATGGAAGGTGGAGTCCCGGAAGGACTCCACAAGCTTGGCCAGCCAAACCCTAAAGGAGGAGTCCCAGGTGGGCTCCACCTAGAGGTGGCCGGCCACCCCACCTAAGGAAAAGGTGGGAGTCCCACCTTGGGTAGGACTCCCTCCTTGAGTAGGTTTCCCACCTTTGGGAAGTTTTGGTGTTGGGGTCTTATTCGAAGACTTGGACTACAACTCTTGGGGATTCCACCTATATAATGAGGGGCATAGGAGAGGGGGCTGACCACCACAAGCCCATAGCTTGGCCGCACCCCTAGGTGGCCGGCCACCCCCTCTCCCAAACCCTAGCCGCCCCCTCTCCTCTTCTCCCGCACGCTTAGCGAAGCTCCGCCGGAGATCTCCACCGCCACCGCCACCACGCCGTCGTGCTGCCGGATTCAAGGAGGAGCTACCACTTCCGCTGCCCGCTGGAACAGGGAGAAGGACGTCGTCTTCATCAACAACCGAACGTGTGACCGAGTACGGAGGTGCTGCCCGTTCGTGGCGCCGGAACCGATCGTGATCAAGATCTTCTACGCGCTTTTTCAAGCGGCAAGTGAACGTCTACCGCAGCAACAAGAGCCTCCTCTTGTAGGCTTTGGAATCTCTTCAAAGGTGAGACTCGATAATCCCCTCGTTGCTACCGTCTTCTAGATTGCATCTTGGCTTGGATTTCGTGTTTGCGGTAGGAAAATTTTTGTTTTCTATGCAACGTTATCCTACAGTGGTATCAGAGCCGTGTCTATGCATAGATGGTTGCACGAGTAGAACACAATGGTTTTGTGGGCGTTGATGCTCTTGTTATCTTTAGTTTGAGTACTTTGCATCTTTGTGGCATAGTGGGATGAAGCGGCTCGGACTAACTTTACATGACCGCGTTCATGAGACTTGTTCCTCGTTCGACATGCAACTTGTATTGCATAAGAGGCTTTGCGGGTGTCTGTCTCTCCTACTATAGTGAAGATTCAATTTACTCTTCTATTGAAAACATTAGTATCAACGTTGTGGTTCATGATCGTAGGTAGATTAGATCTCTATCGAAAACCCTAAACCACGTAAAATATGCAAACCAATTAGAGGCGTCTAACTTGTTTTTGCAGGGTTTGGTGATGTGATATGGCCATAATGTGATGATGAATATGTATGAGATGATCATTATTGTATTGTGGCAACCGGCAGGAGCCTTATGGTTGTCTTTATATTTCATGTTGAGTAGTATTTCAAAGTAGTTGTAATAGTTGCTACATGAGATGAACAACCATGAAGACGGCGCCATGGACCTTGACGCTACGCCGACGATGATGGAGATCATGCCCGAAGATGATGGAGATCATGTCCGTGCTTTGGAGATGAAGATCAAAGGCGCAAAGACAAAAGGGCCATATCATATCACATATGAACTGCATGTGATGTTAATCCTTTATGCATCTTATTTTGCTTAGATCGCGACGGTAGCATTATAAGATGATCCCTCACATTAATATCAAGATAATAAAGTGTTCTCCCCTCGTATGCACCGTTGTACAGTTCGTCGTTTCGAAGCATCTCGTGATGATCGGATGTGATAGATTCAACGATTCACATACAACGGGTGTAAGCCATGTTGCACACGCGGAATACTTGGGTTTGCTTGACGAGCCTAGCATGTACAGACATGGCCTCGGGACAACGGAAACCGAAAGGTTGAACACGAGTCATATGGATGATATGATCAACATGTTGATGTTCACCATTGAAGCTACATCATCTCACGTGATGATCGGTTTTGGTGTAGTGAATTTGGATCGTGTACCACTTAACAACTATGAGGGATGTTGTATTAAGTGGGAGTTCATTAGTAATTAGATTAAAACATGAACTAATTATCATAAACATAGTTTGAGTAGTATTTTGAATTAATTTTGTAGTATTGGCATCCGTTTTCTACCATGCGCTAGTCTTGTAATTGAGATAGAAATACTGTTAAAATCTGACAAGAAACTTTACGGATTGGTACCGTATTGTTAAAGAATCAAGAATTGATTAAGTCCTATTGCAAACTTTTAGTTAACCTCACATTGTTGATTCAAAGAGCTATGGTTTCAATTAGTACCTAAAGTTATCTTGTCTCCGTGAAACTTGAAGTTCAAATCTGTTTGAAAAGTAAGGAGCTGAAAATTTAGTTTTCAGAAATAATCAAGGTATGAGATATATGTGATATCTAAGACCTTATTACAAGATGATAGAATAAAGTTTGGTGAGAATACATATACTCATAAGTTTTATGGGAATGTACGAAGGTTGAAGACGCAAGGCGTCACAATCCTCCAACTATTGGGGCACTAACGATATTCGCATATCCATGAAGTGACCATCCTTAAATATGCACCGTTACTAAGACTCGTCGTTTCGAAGCATCACGTGATGATCGGGTGTGATAGATTCTACGTGTGCATAAAACGGGTGCAAGCTAGATTTGCACATGCAAATACCAAGGTTAAAACTTTACGAGCCTAGCATGTACAGACATGGTCTCGGAAAGTTGTCATGATATGATGGATAAAATTATGAGTGAAATTGTTCATCATATTACAAAGTTACTAATAGTGAAATCTGGAACACTTGTCATATGATGATCAACTTCAAAGAAAGAACCTCAAGGTTATTGGTATTTGACCAACAAACCTAGAAGTTAATGATGTTGAAGTGTTTTTCTGAATAATGAGGAAAGCTAAAAGAGAAACTGCAAAAGATATTTTGGCAAAAAGAAAGAGAAGACTAGAAAGTCTAGCTCAGGTGTATATAAATGATATACATGTTATGGTTGTATTCCTAGTTAACTCACACTATGAAATTCTTGGGTATTAGTACTATATTGGTTGGTATGAAGTGTCATACAAAACAACGCAATACAAGAATACAATGGCCTAAGTGACTGACAAGGAATATGATAGGAATGCACGTCTGGAACAAAAATAAAGTGTTATTATGTTCGTCATTGGCATTCTATCTAGCCCTTAGAATTTATAATAAAGAGCTTAATAAATTGTTATTTTGCTCTGGTCAAATAAAAACAATGAGTTGTTTAAATTATGACATTACTCCATGTACGATGGATAAGTTATTATAAATCTTAATGGTGAAACACACATACATAACACTGACGCTAAAATGCCATAAGGCAAATGATTTGAATTTCACTTATTTGTGGAACCGCCATTTAGGTCATGTTAGAAAGGAACACATGAAGGAACTCCATGCAAATGGATTTTGGAGTCATTTGATTTTTGAATCATTTGGCGCTTGCAAATCTTTTCTAAAGAGAATGATTAAAATACCGTTCATAGGCCAAGAGTTGAACGGGCAACTAACTTAGTGAAAAATACATGATGATGTATATGGTTCACTGGGCATAGTTGTGTGCGGAAGATTCTTCTACTTCATGAAAACTTCCAACAATGAATTGAGTATATATATGTGGATATATTCAATAAGGAAAAGTTTGAAACATTTGAATAGGATTCAAATAAATTTCAGCATGAAGTGAAAATCATCGTAATAGAAAAGTCAAATATCTATGATTGGATCATGGAGGAAATATTTGAATTATGAATTTTAGCGAACATCTAAGAGAGTTATGAAATTGTTCTACAACTCACATTTCTTGGAGTATCATAGTGATGATGAAGTATCCGAGAGATGTATCCAAACCTAGTTGGGTCAATGATGAGATAAAATATTAATGCCATTATATTTTTGTGGATTATGCTTTAGAGACTACCGCTTTACACTGAATAGAGCATCATAATGATCCGTTGAAATGACACCATACAAGTTATGGCATGGGTATAAACCCTAATAGTCAACCAAAATCGGATGAATGTCTTTGTTGGTTATCCCAGAGATTTAATTGGGAATTCTTCCCACGAGACAAAGACAAAAGTGTTTGTCAATGTTTCTTATTTCCGAGAAATTGTTTCGAGTGAAGTTTTTGAGTGGGAGGACAATATAATTTGATAAGGTTTATGAACCTGAGCATAATGATCAGAGTAGCGCAGCATCGGAATTGGTTTCGGAAGCGGCCACGACGATCATGGCTCTCATGACTACAAAGTGTTTTAGCCATGGAGATCGAAGTACATATTGAACCTTTGTAGGTATGGTTTACTTTGTGATCAAATAAATGATTTGTGGACAAAGGATTGATTTTGAACAATGATAAACCAACTACAAACAAAGAAGTTATGATGGGCCCTGACTCCGTTAAAATGGCCATGCGCCATGAAATCCAAGATAGATGAATACTTTATGAAAGTAAATGGATCTATGAAATTGATAGACTTGGATGAAATATCCTTGAAGAAAGCTTGACTTATCGAAAAATTGTTTACGACAAAGTTCAAAGAGTTGAATACGATAAGATTAGATCTTCCGTAGCAATGCTTATAGTCTATGTGGATTATTCTAGTAATCACTACATATTTCTTTTATAAGATATGCTAGTAGGATGGCAAAATACATTACTTATCAGTATGTATTAAAGGTGTATACAAGATACAACCAAGAGTTTTGCTGGTCCGTGGAATACTAGATAGGTATACGAACTTCAATTGGATGAAGTAAGTATTGAGGAGTTGGAATCTTCACCAGATGAAATAGTCAAAGAGTTTTTGATTTCATCAAAGACGATGAAGAGGCTTGCATTTGCAAGAAATTAAGTGGGAGCGCTAAGACACATTTATAATACTTTATGTAGGTGACATATAGTTGGTTATAAATGATATAATTATATACTTGATTAAAAAGGTTTCATTGAGAATTAACTTCAATGAAAGGATATGGACTGAAACAAATTTAGTGTCAAGATCTATGAAGATAGATTGAAACACATAAATAATTTTAAGTCAAAGTACATATGATGGATATTGAAATAGTTCAATATAGAAAAATTAAGAAAATGTTCTTGTCATGTGAAGGTTTAACAAGACTTGAGTGTATTGACACTCAATGAGTAAAAACACATGAGTGATTATAGATCACGAATAATATGTACACAATCAGATATCATGTGCTATAAAGTGTTATGAGCATATACCAGAATGATTCATATGATGATCATTGGACAACAGTAAGAATATCCTTGAGTACTTTAGAAGAACTAAGGATATATATATATATATATATTTGTATGAAGAAATGACAAACAAATCGCTGTAAGGTGTTACACCGATATTGGTTTTGTCACATATAAAATATAATTTCAATCTCAAATTAGACTAAGTGTTGTTTAAAAGGTAGCACAATGAGCTAGAAGTTGTCTATGCTAGATTTAGAAGAGTTCTAAATATTGTGACGGAATCTACAAAAGAAGGCAGAGTATGTCATTGTTTTGACAATGACAAAGGATGTTAAGTCAAGAGGTTCTTTGAGAACTTGGTGTAGTTCCGACAGAGTCAATAATTGTATTAACCGAAACATTAGTACATGTGTGATATGTAGACAACAAGAAGTCCCTAATATGCCTCTTAAACTAGCTTGTTGATTAATGGATGATTAGTTTCATAATCATGAACATTGGATGTTATTAATAACAAGGTTATATCATTATATGAATGATGTAATGGACACACCCAATTAAGCGTAGCATAAGATCTCGTCATTAAGTTATTTGCTATAAGCTTTCGATACATGGTTACCTAGTCCTTATGACCATGAGATCATGTAAATCGTTATACCGGAAAGGTACTTTGATTACATCAAACGCCACTGCGTAAATGGGTGGTTATAAAGGTGGGATTAAGTATCCGGAAAGTATGAGTTGAGGCATATGGATCAACGGTGGGATTTGTCCATCCCGATGACGGATAGATATACTCTGGGCCCTCTCGGTGGAATGTCGTCTAATGTCTTGCAAGCATATGAATAAGTTCATAAGAGACCACATACCACGGTACGAGTAAAGAGTACTTGTAGGAGACGAGGTTGAACAAGGTATAGAGTGATACCGAAGATCAAACCTCGGACAAGTAAAATATCGCGTGACAAAGGGAATTGGTATCGTATGTGAATGGTTCGTTCGATCACTAAAGTCATCGTTGAATATGTGGGAGCCATTATGGATCTCCAGATCCCGCTATTGGTTATTGGTCGGAATGAGTACTCAACCATGTCCACATAGTTCACGAACCGTAGGGTGACACACTTAAAGTTGGATGTTGAAATGGTAGAACTTGAATATGGAATGGAGTTCGAATATTTGTTCGGAGTCCCGGATGAGATCCCGGACATCACGAGGAGTTCCGGAATGGTCCGGAGAATAAGATTCATATATAGGAAGTCATATTCCAAGTTTGGAAATGATCCGGTGCATTTATGGCAGGTTCTAGAAGGTTCTAGAAAAGTCCGGAAGAAACGCACTATGGAAGGTGGAGTCCCGGAAGGACTCCACAAGCTTGGCCAGCCAAACCCTAAAGGAGGAGTCCCAGGTGGGCTCCACCTAGAGGTGGCCGGCCACCCCACCTAAGGAAAAGGTGGGAGTCCCACCTTGGGTAGGACTCCCTCCTTGAGTAGGTTTCCCACCTTTGGGAAGTTTTGGTGTTGGGGTCTTATTCGAAGACTTGGACTACAACTCTTGGGGATTCCACCTATATAATGAGGGGCATAGGAGAGGGGGCTGACCACCACAAGCCCATAGCTTGGCCGCACCCTAGGTGGCCGGCCACCCCCTCTCCCAAACCCTAGCCGCCCCTCTCTCCTCCTCTTCTCCCGCACGCTTAGCGAAGCTCCGCCGGAGATCTCCACCGCCACCGCCACCACGCCGTCGTGCTGCCGGATTCAAGGAGGAGCTACCACTTCCGCTGCCCGCTGGAACGGGAGAAGGACGTCGTCTTCATCAACAACCGAACGTGTGACCGAGTACGGAGGTGCTGCCCGTTCGTGGCGCCGGAACCGATCGTGATCAAGATCTTCTACGCGCTTTTGCAAGCGGCAAGTGAACGTCTACCGCAGCAACAAGAGCCTCCTCTTGTAGGCTTTGGAATCTCTTCAAGGGTGAGACTCGATAATCCCCTCGTTGCTACCGTCTTCTAGATTGCATCTTGGCTTGGATTTCGTGTTTGCGGTAGGAAATTTTTTGTTTTCTATGCAACGTTATCCTACACTACTGGGGAGTACCTTTTGCTTGCAGATGAGCTTGTCGAAGAACTGGCCGACATCCTTTTTAAAATCTTGGATCTCCGATGTCGCGGCATCAGGTTTCCCCCAGGCGTTGTTCAGCATGGCGTTGAGCAGGTCTTGTTCAAGCTCCCATTTCTCCGCCTCGGACAACTTGTTGAAAAACTTGGTAGCATACGCCTTGGGGGTGGAAGTGATGTCAGCCGGATCTCCAAAGTTCTTCGGAAAACGACGATGTCGCCAGCGCCATCTCCGGCCTTCTCGGAAGAAGTGACTTCAGCCTCTCCTTGGCCTTGTTCTCCTGCATATTCTTGGGCAGGGCCTTTGGCCTTAGGATCTTCTCCACCTACCTTGTCGCTGCTGACCGGAATTATTTCCGGTGGAGTGCTGGTGGCAGGAGGGGGAGAAGGGTCAGCCTGAGGGGGAGATGGCTGAGGAGTAGGGTGAGAGGCACTTGGCGGAGCCGGAGTAGCTGGACCGACTGCCGGAGATTTCTTCATGTATTTGGTAATGGGCTCCTGGCTGGCGGTCCGCGTGGCAGCGGTTTTCGGATTCCTGCAAACAAGTGAAAGGGTTTAGACAAGAGATAATTTCGCCAAGATAAAGCTGCATCATGTTCGGAAACTTACGGGGCGCCGGGGATGATGGGGCGCGTGCCTTGGCCAGCCGTTGAGAGCATCCTTATACGCGCACGCTCCGCTTTCCTTGAGTCTAGCGGAGGTGGTTTTGCCGTCTTCGGTTTCTTGGCGGAGGCCTCGCCGCTAGCTCCGGCCTCAGAGCCGGAAGCCTTGGCGCGGGGACGCTTTGTAGGTCGAGGGGCCGCCTTGCGGGGTGCTTGTTCCTCTTCCTCCTCGTCGTCGTCCGGAGCCTCCTCCGCCGTGTCGCCGGTGATGGGGACGCGAAGAATGGTGCGGAAGTTTTCCTCCGCCAAAGTGTTGAGCTGGAAGGAAGATGAATAAAAGTTAAGTTCAACATCCAAAAACTTGTGAAGTTTGAAGCAGCGAAAAGAACAAAGCTTACCGGAGGACACTGGTCGTTCGTGTAAATGTCTTTGGACAGTTCCGGGACCTGTTGGCCCCTCGGAATCTTCACCAACGTCTTGATCCTTCTCTTCAGAGAGTCGGCCGGAAGATCGTGGCGGGTAACCCGGAGAAGATCATCCGCCCCGGTATAAGCGCACATCAGGCGCGCGTTGTAGCGTAGAGGCTGGATTCTTCGGGAGAACCAGCTAAGAGTGAGCTGGGCTCCGGTTAGTCCGTCGTGGACTAGCCAGGAGATTCTCCGCGCAGCCTTCTCCAGGATCGGGGTCGGGCGGACGAAGCTCCAGCTTGCAAGTTCTTCCGGAGGTTCGTTGACGAACTGAGGCAGACCTTCATGAACATCCGGAACTGAGGCATTCTTCTCATAGAACCATCCGGCGTTCCAGTACCGGACGGATTCGTGCGAGTCGTGGGGAGGGTACATGCGGCTAGGGCGGAGCATAAACGTCATGCTTCCGCAGTTCACCATTGCTTTGTCCTTGGTTTCTTTCTTCACCCGGAAAAAGAATTGCCACAACTTGACATCTGGCCGGATCCCAAGATGTCCTTCGCAGAGAGTCACGAAGTTGGACAAGAGAAGGTATGAATTTGGACAGATGTTGTGGGGCTGGAGCCCGTAGGTGTTGAGTATAGAGAGAAAAAACTCCGAACAGGGAAGTGAAAGTCCGCGTTCCACCCAAGCCTTGGTCATAACTATTTCGCCGGTTTCTGGCTTGGGGACGACGGAATCACGAGTGAAACTCCAATGTGTGGAGATCATTCCTTCGTTCTGGAGCTCCCTAAGCTCCACGTCGGTAGTTTCGCAGGGCCACCATTGACCCCGTTCTCCTTCGCGGATCCGGGCCTTGGATGCTTTCTTGTTTTCCGTCTCCTGCACCTTTGCTGCCATCCGAGCTTGCCCCTCGAGTTCTTCTTGAAGCTCTTGGAGGGAAGGGATCCGGCCTGGAGCGGTGCTGGAAGATGCGGAAAAAGGTTGAGCTAGTCTGATGTCGGAAATATATGGTGGCAGGAATGATATGGGATCCGGGCATATGGGTTCTATTTGGTTGGGATCCGGGCTACTCGGAGAGCTACCAGTACAATGCGACGATTCGAGTGGCATGCTTCCGGCTGCACCCATACAAAGTATTTGAGTACCCGGATCACTAAGGCTATCTTCTACACTAAGTTATCTTCTACAAGGCCGGCGTACTTACCGCTAATGGCGCGGTGGCTCGACGGAGCTCCGGCGAAGATGAGGTCGCCGAACTTGAAGGAAATCGTCCCGCGTGACCACGAATCGGCGGCGGAGCGAATTTCTCGTTCAAACGTGGGAATCTTGGCACGAGGGGAGCCTTGGTTTGGCGGCGCGCGAGTTTCACCGTGGCAAAGCTCGCCGGAGTCGAGATCTGACGGGCGGCGCGGCGCGAGGAGGAAGACGAGGTGGTGAGGAGAGGTGAAAGAATGGGATTTTTACCGGTCCGCGGGGTATTTATAGGCCACGCGCGGAGATTCGGGATCCGGATCCGACGGTGGAAACTGAACGGTCACGCCGTTAGATGGATGACACGTGTTTAGGTCAACTACGGTAAAACGACGTGGAGGTGACTTGACCATGTACTCCCAAAAATTCCGGCTGAAGATTTGCGTCTGCGAAAATTTAGCGCGGGAAATGAGGAAGTTGTGCGCGGGAAATGAGGAACTTCCGTTGTTAAGTTTGATCTAAAGGTAAAAGATTTCCGGAACTGTTTGAGTCTTTTAAGATTCCGGGTAATTCCGTGAGGATAAGTTGGCTCTCGTTCGAGCAGGGAGTAACCCGGAAATGTTCTTTGGAACGTCGATGGGTGAAGTCCCGCGGGATGGGAGCATTTTCCGGCTATAAGTTGGGAAGAAGAAGAAAATGCAAAGTTGGAGCTCTTCAAGTTTCTCCGCGTTACCAACGTTGGCCGAAGATTGTGATGGATCGGCAAGGCGGAAACTGCGAAACTCGGAGAACTCGGGGCTCTGTTGTGGGTATACTTCATGGGTGTACCATCGACGGTGCCTAGATCCGGCAAGCCCGGGTGGCCCAGATGGTGATGAGGCATGTGGCCCATCGGGCGGCCCATTGTTGTTGATCATGAAGGAAGAAGTCCAGCCAGGACCAGAGGCCGGATCCGTACCGACATTAGGAGTAACCGGATCCATGGAGGCCCATGAGGAACCGGATCCAGTACGACGTATATGGAAGGCGGATCCGTGACGTGCACGGCAAGATATTGTACCGTAGTTAGGCTATCGTAATCCGGCTAGGACTCTCCATGTAAACCCTAGATCCGTGCGCCTTTATAAGCCGGATTCCGGAGCCCTAGAGGCACAACGACAACTCATTGTAAGCGAGCGCCCGATAATTACAAGCAGGAGGCCCCGTCATCGTGCGTGTTCGGCCGGGTAACTCGCGTACCACCGTCCCGTGTGCACTCCGCCCTATGGCCCCTACTTCTTCTCCCCCTCGTGAGGATCTCCTCCTGCCGTCGATTAGGCAACGACACCTCCCAGGGTCTCTGGTCCACCCTGCGCCATCCATGGGAGTTCACAAATCGCGGCTGTTGAAATCCACCGGCGCGGCCCCGTGCTTCCCCCTGAGGCCTTGTTTACTTGTCTGGTATTTTTGGGTTTGAGAGGGTAAAATACCGGCCCACGACCGAATCCCGAAAGTTACCCGATGGGCCGTTTACTGCTCTGGTTTTTTTGTGTAACATCCCGGCCCATCCCGGATCATCCCGACCCGGTAAGCTTCAACCTCCGGTTTTCTCACCCACGAGGTTGACCCCGTGTATTTGGTCGTGAAAAGGGGAGACGAGAGACGGAGGCGACCGGCGGCGGGGAAAGGCGACGGCGGCGTGGACTGAACGAGCGAACCACAACGGCGACGACGAGATCCTGCTCCGGCGATTGGTCCCCTGTAAGTCCTAGCGCCTCCTCCCCTTTTCCCTGCTCCGTAGCTAGGGTTTCTTGGTGTCGCCGTCGTCCGCGACGGAGCTCTGGGAGCTCGCCGTTGCCTCCCTCGAGATGGTAACCTCCGCCACTGGTGAGCCCGTGCCAGATCTCCTCCGTGCGCGCAGACATGACGTCATCAGCGACTATGCATTTTACAGGCGTCGTTGTGAGTGTGCAGTTCGTTTCTTCCAAGAGGGGCGGAGAAAGTAGTTGTAGGGCCGGCCGATGTACAATGGATCCTTGTGGTGATTTCCAAGAACTAGTAGTACATCTTATTCGCTGAAACCAATCAAAGAACAGTAAAGCCAGTAGTTGCAGGGGCGGATAAGCTAGTGTACCTGTACATGTTTTAGCTAATCAACTTGTAGTTTGAACTTTGTAGAGACATGTATAAGCGTGGATGTTGTTATTGGAAGTTATTATAGATTTCATTGTATGGCCGAGAGCTTTTGCATCTCCTGTAGAGTTAAATTTAATGGATACCTGAAATTTACTAGGTATGGCACAAAAACTGTAGAGTTAAATTGGTCTGGATTGCCAAATGGTATTCCAAATAGGATGTTAGCTCCTACTGCTACTTATTTGACAGTAATTTGATGCCTGCATACTTGAGTTCAAAATAGGTAGAGAGACCAATTTATTCAAGATGAATTCAGATTTTGCAGTAGTTTTACAAATACCGGTGATGTGGTAGTTTCAGTCAGTTTTCGAATTGCATCCGACATCCGTACATTTCTTGTTAACTTCCTTTGTTGGAACAATAAAAGAAGATAGGACATTTTGTTATACATGCTTGCAAATAACTATATGTAAATTGGCTGTTGCAGAATTTTGATTAGACTAGTACAGTTAGTTCTATCATATTTCGTTAACTGAAAGTTAGTCTT
Source organism: Lolium multiflorum (assembly GCA_030979885.1). NCBI lineage: Eukaryota > Viridiplantae > Streptophyta > Magnoliopsida > Poales > Poaceae > Lolium > Lolium multiflorum. The sequence goes on from CM061749.1 coordinate 360,087,520, forward strand.
CCTTTTTGCAATTAGCAGCGATAAGAAATTATGGTGTGTTTATCTTTCATTAAATTGCTGTATTTTCAGATCCTTCCATATTATGATTCACAGTCATAGCCTGATTGTATACCGGAAATTTGAGATAGCTCTGCAGTTGAGATCAGTTAACGTCCACATATCTAACCTGTTAGGTATTTATCTGAGTAACGAAGTCCTTGGAATAGTTTTTTTGGGGTCAAATTAGCAACTTGAGATGGCTGTAAAGATTAGACTGATGGTACTTAATTCCACTTGTGCAGTATATCATGCAAACTATTGATGCATCTAGATACTCAGATGTTAGCTAAAAATGTAGATGGTCTCAAATGCTTGATCTTTCTCTACCTGAAATGACTTGTTATCATTATCCTGATTGCGACAGAGAAGTCTTCATTTGTGGTTTACTTATTTGAACTCTGGTAGCTTCCTCAAGAAACATTCATTTGTGCCAAAGAAAATTGTGGATGACTGTGAATTCTTAGATTCTCTGTGAAATATGTAGCATGAGTTCTTTAATCAGTTTGCTGAGTTCATGGGTTACCAAACATTTCCGGTATCCAAGGGAGATACAGCAATGAAACGGGATTATTCTAGGCTCAGTTTTACGTGCATGGACTGTGAGTTAGGATGCTTGTTTGTGATCGGAGAAATTATGGTGTGTTACTTCTCTTAGAACTTGGGTCATGCCTGAAACTGTTTTAAATTTGTAGATAACTGTTATATTCATTTCTGTCTAAAAAAACTTGCTCTTGGAAGGTTCTATAACTAACTACTACTTACTAATTTTGTGCAGCAACGAAAACCTGATGAAAATATAATAAACTATTATGCCTAACGAATGTCCAATGCTGGTGATTTTGAGGATCTCTACTGATATATACATGTTTATGTCATTTTTTTTATAGATACCTGCACCTTGGCTCCCTGTGACTTGTGAAAATATGATGAACTGACCACTTGTCTGTATCTATGTATGAACAATATAGCATTGCGTCCACGTCACTGTCATGCACTACAAATTATTGTTGGGCAGTATGTCTTCACTTTTATTGATTAATTGTTAGTATGATCATCATGTGCTAATACTCTAATTCCCCTTTTGTTCAGCATTCAGCTTTTGTGAAGTTGAAGGACTTGAGAGACAACTGCAAGACAGACCTGAAGATTTGATCATGAATTCTTTGTTGGGAAAACAAGCCCTGCATGGTTGTGCTGTTGAACTTGTCGCCCTGAGTGTAGTATGATAAGCTGGATCTGTTTGAATTAAGATGATGTATGGTGTCTGGTTTCCACTAGGAAGTTAGGGGCTTGTCAGTTAAGAAGTTTGGCCGTAGTGTATGAGTGACTTTGTCCAGAATCATCTTGCGGGTGTAAAGTTTCTATTTTTTTATCACTAGATCTCAATCCTCTTCCATCCCCTCCCATCCCCAAAATCAAAGTAACTAGAGGCTGTGGGGGAGGGTGTGGGGAAATGAGGGGAAATTAGGGGGAAAATGGGGATTGGGTGAAAGGGGGGTTTTCACCAAATCCCCTCTCATCCCCAAACCCCTAGGGGATGGAAATACCCTAGGAGTAAACAAGGCCTGAGTGTGGCGTCGGTCTCCCAGGACTTCGTCCAGCGCGGGTGCGTGCTCCGACGAACACCTGGACTTCCAGGATAGTCGCTGCTTGAATCCTCGGTGGGCTGCACCTAGATTCACGGGCGAGCCGCTAGTGGACTTCCCGGCAACGCCAACACGGGCCTCGCCCTGCTGGTCATGTCTCCAAGGGCGTCCCTGCTCTCCTGGCAAACATGTACCTCGTCTGAAGTATCTCTGACATTCTGAAGGTGCAGCTGCTGGACTACCTGGTCTCCAACTTGATCGCGCTCAACACGAGAATTCACCCCTGTCAGCCACGAAGAGTTCACTGCCGGCGTCCGAGGAGTCTGGCGATGGCAGGCACAAGAGTTCATCGAACGTGCAGGTCGCTGCTGTTGCGGCTCTACTCATGGTATTCTTTGTATGGTGTTGGTGCAGGGAGAAAACTGGATAATCAAATAATGGGTGGTGGAGTAAAATCACTTTTCTTGCACTTGTCTGAACTTCTGAATTTTTGCTCAGCACGAGGATGTTTAAAACTTCAGAAAATCAGATAGGATGCAGAAGTTTAGAGTGCGTGCATGGGGAGTTTCAAATATTGGGGTGTGTGGCTGTTTCGGCGCTGCCAGTGTTCAACTTGCTCATGTCGGTGCTGCTTGTCTCGTTCATGGCATGGCAGGACACTGCTCAGTCAGCTCCACTAGAGCTTCTTTGAGTCGAACAGAGTATGCAGCAGAGAGCAGACGACAACGCTGGGAGCCAGTCCTGTGGCAGGTGCAGCTGTCGCTGTTTCTAACACTGGTAATCGCTGTGTTGCTCCTGCTTATTTCTGGCCGATGTTTCATTGAGTGCTACTTTTGTTTCTCTTCGGATTAACACGATTGTTCTTTTCAATATTTGCATAGATAAGCATAGGGAGCAAAAAAGATGATACGGAGTGAAATAGACACATACACATATATTGATATCCGGTAAAGCAGGATAGATATGTGTATGTATGAATTTTCTGTCAACCTATAAATTTCGCATGTTTATTTTGTTTCAAGTGAATTGAGTTCACATATAGTAATTGTACATACAAGTTAAAAGGAAAAAAAACCGCTTCATCAGTCTAGGTAAGATTGTTGCTGCTTATTTAATTCTATTCTGGTCGAAACAACAATGTTATTTGTTTTGCAAAAGAAGTTTGATTTGCTATAAAAAAACATTTTTTTACTCCACTTGTTAAGCCATAGCAGGTCGTTTAATGAAATATCGAAGTCCACTGTATAAAAACATTTGAATTTGATGTATAAAAAATGAAGTTCACTTACTGAAAAATCTATTAGAATTTGTAATAAGAAAATCAAAGTTCACTCTGCAACTTACAATGGTTCGCTTGTTAGCACATCCAAAGGTTAGTGTTTAAAACTACAAAACCATACACTGCAAAACCAAATCGCTTTATCCCACATTCTTTTGAAGAATTGTACAAAAGGCCATGGGCACTACACTAGTTAATTTCGAGAAGTTAACTTATTAAGCTTGAGAAATTCACTTATATGGCATCAGGGTGGTACAGTTCCATGAAAATCATTGTTCTTTGTTTGAAATTTCGTTTTTCTCTGACAAAAGCTTACTTTATGTCAATGGGAAAGTTCACTTTCGCCTCGCACGGGAGTTAACATTGTTTGCAACACAAATATTTACCTATGATATTTTCTTATATATGATCTACGTTGATGCTGCAAGAGAAGTTCGCTTGTCAGCAAGAGAAGTTTGAGTTTCTATTTTCTCTTTTGTCAGCAAGAGAAGGTCTCTTGGAATATCCAAAAAATATCATCTGGAAATTGTTTAATTTTTTGGAAGTTCATTGAAACTTCTCCTGTAGCTCACTTCGTATTTGCACAAAAAGTTCATTTTTTTCATATAAAAAGTGTGGTCTGGATGTCAAGTTTAATTTTGTTAGATAGGAAGTTCAGTTCAATCAACAATGGGAGTTTACCTTTTTATTTTCCTACAAAAGTTTCAGTTTATTACAGCTAGGTTTATATTCTTTTGCCAAAAATAACATCAGTTCATTGGTACTGGTCAATGTGCAGAAAAGTGAAAATTTCACGAAAAAAATTAACAGCTGCACCTTCTGCTCCAAAACACAAGCCCAGAAGCATGCAGCCGGCGAGTCCACCTTCTGCTCCCTCGGTGGTTCACTACCGCCCGGATTACAGCCATGCCTTGGCCGTCCAGTGCAATTCTTCTATGAAAACAAACTAAATGATCACAGTGAGTTCATTTGGTGTAAAAGTGAAGTTCACTCTGCAATAAAATAAATTTCATTTGTACAAAATGCATGTTACTGAAAGAGCAATCTTGTTTTTGCTGTATAAAAGCATTATCTAGTGTTTCTTTTGCTCTTGACCATCTACCTATCCACTAGTGTCCTTATGGTGCTTTTTCTGTAAAGGTAAGGAACATTACTTGATCGAGCCTCCTATGTTATATCTAAGATGTGGAATGATGATCTGGTAATACTCCGTGGGGATTTCAACAATAAACTTAAGGTATGCTCCAGGACTGATAGGATTACAATCTGGCAAGCGACCTCTAAATTATTCATTTCTTTTAGTTTCCTATACTAAGTTGTCAGATCTAGCACCATTTTTTTAGTACTGGATTGATATATTGTTCAAGTGCTTTGTTTCTTAATCCCAATAAGGTGCACTCATGGTTTATCTGATCTTGTTTCTAAGGTTATTGCGAGCAGAAGCTACAAACTCCATATTTCTGGTTTTGTTTTGATTTAATTAAGTTATGCATATAGTAGTTATTTGAACAAGGAAAAAAGAAGTTAACCTTTATAATTTAGTCATTGCTTTTAATACCGGAAGTTCAATTTGAGCGCCCCGAAAAGTTCACTTTGAATTAGTCAGTAGTTCACCTCGTCTTGCTGAAAGAACACCTTATTTGCAGCCAGTTCACTTTGAACATATGGGAAATTCCTTTTATAACTCATGAAAGAGCTCCCCTAAGTTGGTGTTTGTGTGCCAAACATATTATTTTGGGCCTAAGTATATTGTTGCTTCACACAAACTCTATTGCAGTTCAATAAAACGTAATTGGCTACTAAATGAAACAAAATCGGTGGAGTTTACTGCTGTGTATTTTCTTGTTCCGATTGATTTGCTGCTTTGTTGGTAGTTGTTCTTAATGTTCTCGACCAAACATTTCTTTGGTTAGACAAAGATATTTCAGAAGTTCAGAACTTAAAAAAACGAAATCCAGTTCATCTCATGATAGGAGTGTCTTTTCTTCCAGGAAGTTTACTTCGTCCCGCACTATTGCCGTTGTCTCGCAGTAATGCAGTATGAGCGAGGGTAGAAGCCGGTGCAGTTCAGACTGTAGTTCACTGTGCACCTACGCTTCTTCAGGTTATACCTCAAAAACATGATCACGAATGTCTGGATGCGTGCTTTGCGCTGCCATGGGATGTTCGCCTAGTTCAAACATGAAAATTCTTCATGTTTATTCCATCCACGTGAGCATGTTTTTATCCATGCTTGCTTCCTAGCAAGCTTATTCTGATTGAAGTTCTTTGGTTTGTGTTTGCTGGTATTATAATGTTTTTTCCCTGTACAAAACATAGAAGTTCATTTAAGTGGACATAGGCTAATGGAGACAAGCTAGATGGAGAAGGTTCCACGGCCACTTGCACCTCCTTCCACAAGATGGAGAACGGTGCCTTGATCCAGCCAACAAACCTCTCCTATGTCGAAGGACTACTCCTCTAGGATGGTAAAATACCTACACATTTTGCACACTTGATTCCATGAATATAGACATTTTTTCATTTGAGTTGGCTCTCTGCAATATGTATCACTCACATCTGGATGAGCCACCTTTTCATGCGTCCATCAACTACCTGATTGATGTAGTGTCATCTCATATGCATGAAATATGAAGCCAGAATAAATTGTTCACTTGTAGATTAACTCAGATACCATGCATGGTAATTTAATGTGCCGTTTTGGTTATTATTGTTACATAATTATGACTATCTGTTGAGAAATCAACTTCTGTTTATCCTTCAGTTGGACTTGTGAGCCGTAGTGATGATAAAAAGTGATACACTAGTGCTGACATTTAGTTTATTTTACTTTATATATGACAGTTGCTGCTCTGAAGATTGGCGAGAACTACCCATATGCTTGACAATGTGCAAAACCTAGCACACCCCGAAAAAGATGAGATTGATAGGTTTATCCATGAAAATCCGTTCAGGAGTTCACATTAAACGTCCTACAAGTTCGCCTTGAACATGTCGCAATTCTTTTTGTCAGGGAGTTCACTACAAACATGCCTGAAGTTCCTATTGTACGGCTCCGAAATTCATTTTATTTTATTTTGAAAAGGTGGCTGATCAAAAATTCGCTTAGCGTGACATGAAGTATAACTTATGAATGCCTCTAGAGATTCATTTTTCTCTATCTGAGAGTTTACTCTATTTTGTAACGAATTCACTCTAATATGAGGAGTTGACATGTATTATGGTAGGAGTTCACTCTGTGATTGTCGTGAAGTTTGCTTTAATTGAGCTGAAAATTTACATCATTTGTGCCAGGAAATCCATTTGGCATGACACACTTGTTTCAGGAAAATGTTTACTATCTCACAGAATGAAGGTCACCTTTTTTTAAGGGAAAAGAAAAAGTAAGTTCACTATAAAAAGGGAGTGCCTAGTTTCTTTTGTCTGGTCTTGATCTAACCTGGACAACAAGATTTTCAATACAAACACCACTTATTGCTGAAAAAGAAAAAGATCCATGGATGGAAGTTAACATTTATATTTATGGGAGTTCGCTTTGTCCATAAAATAGGAGCTTACTCACTGAACTTCAGAAGTTCACGCCTCGAAATTCACTTCCACACTGAAGTTTATTTGTAATCGTTAGGAAGTTCACTTCCACATCTGAGGTGGTTCAGGTACTCTATTTGTTTTTAGGCGGAAAACTTACATATGGAAACCATCCTCATAGGCTTTGGTTACCCCAATCGACCCCCGCAACATACAATTGGCAATAATATGCCTCCATTAGTACTCCAACATGCCGCCATGCCTCATATAATCAATCTAGGCGAGTTAATTTCAAAATGTTTTTGTGTGTGTCTTCTCCACTTTTACGAATTTCTAAAATTAATCTTAAACCGTTTGAAATTTGGAAAAATATTCAACATGAAAAAGTTGCGCCAAATTAATATCTTTCCAACGACATATCATTTGCAATATTCCGTGAGGCGGGTCGAAACTAAAACCCAAAAAACTGTGCCAAATATCAAGAAGTTTGGGAAACAGAATCAAGTATTTCAAATCTGCTCTTAAACTGTAAGTAATTTGAAAAAATGTTCAATATGAAACAGTTGCGCCTAGTCAACAGCTTTCCAACGGCGTATCATTTGTATCAATCCGACAAATGGTTTGAAATCTAGACCCACAAAACTGTACGAAAATAGAGAAATCCGCGAAAATGTAGTTTGCTCTATTTGAAATTAATTTTAAACCGAACAGAATTTGGAAAAACAATAGAAACGAAAAAGATGCGAAATTTCCATATCTTTTCAACGCTGTATCATATGCATCATTCCGATAAGCGGTTCAAAAATTTGTATCAAAACACTGTTCGCCGAAACATGAAATTTTGGTGTTCCGTCGAGAAGTTCACTTGTGCAGTGCGGGAAGTTCAGAAAGGGTTCAGAAGTTCACTTTCGCCGAATTCAGAAGTTCAGAAGGCTGCTGCATAACTAAACATGAAAAATCGGAAGTTCACTTCGAACGCAATAGAAGTTCACATTATTTTTGGAAGTTCACTTTGAACAAAAGACAAACACAACTCGAAAGTTCAATTCGAACATGTGGAAGTTCGTAAAATATTTTCAGAAGTTCACTTGCCACCATCAGGAAGTTCACTTACCTCCGTATGAAATTTCACTCCCCGTATAGAAGTTCATATATGAAATGGAAGTTCACTCCTTACAATGTTGAGGTCCGTCTGGAAGTTCAGATGCAGATAAGGGGAAGTTCAGATCTGTATTCAGAGAAGTGCAGATGCGACGGAAGTTCGCTATATTTTCTGAAATTCACTTCAAACTAGACTAAAGTTTCGGAAGTTCACCCTGTACAATATTCAAGTCCGTCGGGAAGTTCAGATTCATGGGAGAAGAAGTTCACATCCATAGAAGTTCGCTATAATTTTATTACATGCCTGAAACGTTTATACCGCGATCGGAAGTTCACTAACAGATATAAGGAAGTTCACTTCTATATTCGAGCACCTAATGCACTCTGTTTTTCTGGACGGAAATCATACGCATAGAAATCGTCCGTACAACCACGATTGCACAAATCGACCAACTCAACGTACAATTAGCACTAATATAACTCTACTAATACTCCAACATATCGCAATGCCACACCTAATCAATCTAGATGAGCCAATTTCGAAATGTTCTTGTGTCGGCGTTATCTTCACTTTTATGTATTTCTAAAATTAAACTAAAACCATTTAGAATTTGGAAAAACATTCAACATGAAAAAGATTCGCCTAATCAATATCTTTTCAACGCAATATCATTTGAAACATTCCGATAAGTGGTTCGGAAATAAGCCCCAAAAATAGTTCGAAAAACCGAGAAGTTCGAAAAACGTAATCACGTATTTTCAAATCTGCTCTTAAACTATAAAGAATTTAGAAAAGTGTTCTTCATGAAAAAGGTGCGCCTAGTCAGCACCTTTCCAACGGTGTATCATACGCATCATTCCGATAAACGGTTTGAAAACTGGAACCCCAAAACTGTACATAAATAGAGAAATCCGCGAAAACGTCGTTTTGTATATTTCAAATTAGTTTTAATCAATATAGAATTTGGGAAAAGAATGAACACGAAAAAGTTGCAAAATATCCGTGCGAATCCAACGGTATATTATACGCATCAATCCGATAAGCGGTTTGAAAATCATCATGAAAATACTGTCCGCACGAACATGCAATTCTGGTACTCCGTCGAGAAGTTCACTAGGAAAACACCCGGAAGTTCAGAAAGGGTTCGAGAATAGTTATTCTCGAACCGGTTCGAGAATAGCAGACCTATATATATATATATATATATATATATATATATTTATATATATGTATTTGACGTGGAATATGCATAAATGAAAATGGAAAAAACAAAATATAGGGGTTAGAACCCTAAATCCTGGCGTGGACTGTTGTCCCGGTTGGTGTTACCAACCGGGACTAAAGGGCCGCTAGCCCAAGTGTTCCATCGCTGCCACGTGGATGACCTTTAGTCCCAGTTCGTAAGACAACCGGGATTAAGGGTTGGGGCTTTAGTCTCGTTTTGGCAGTCCCAGATGGAAAACCGGGACTAAAGGCTCTTCTAAACCGGTAGCGAAGACCTGTTCTCTACCGTCGGATCAGTTCTTCGATGCAGTCTCTCGGAGGTGCCCATAGAGGTAGGATGTGCGTGTGTACGTTCAAAGAGGTGAGTGTATGTGTATATGTGAACGTCTTTGATTGTACTATGTTTCGAAAAGAAAAAAAACGACCTATAATACCACGCTGGAAACATATATGCATTTCCTACCTTATCAATTTAGGTCCTTCCACGGCAAACCAACGCACACGGCGTCGATGGATCGGCCGATCGGACAGTGATTGCTGAGGATATACGGCCACCAATGCATCTAGGTACAACAAGAGGAAACATAAACCGATCTTTCTACCTGCCGATGACAATGCCGCCGCCGCCGCCACTCCTGCATCCCTACGACCCCACGAGGGGGCTGATCTCGTGCTTCACCAACGACGGCCTCGCCGATAAAAACATCTCAGCCGCTACGGCCGAGACTCTCCGAGGCCTCCTTGTCGACCTCTACGTGGAGGCGTTCCGGCGGCTGCCCGTCGAGGACATGCGGGCGGACGGCGTAAAAACGGCCAAGCTAGTCGATCGCGGCGGCCTCTGCCTCGGCCTCCTCGACCCCGTCACCAACATCATCCTCAACACCGTCTCCCTCCTCCCTGACGGCTTCGAGACGACGAACCCTAGCACCCCGGCGAATTCCGGTCGCAGCCGCCGCGAGCGGACAAGGGATAGATGGGACGATGTAGCGTCGAGGTCCAGCCGGTGCCTCCTCGAGTTCATGCGCGCCTACTTTGGGCTGCTCACTGAGGAGCAGGCCGGGCGGTACCTCGTCTGGGCGCGCGCCGACCTCGCAATGGCCGTCCTGCTCGTCGAGCACGACCTCTACGCCGCCCGCCCCGCGCCACCCGACCCTCGCTCTGGGAGGACGCGGAACTCCCTCCGGCTCGCTGCCACGTACGTTAAGCACCCTTCGCCGGACAAACTCGTCTCGCTCGCCACGGCCTGGCTACCCCCGGAGCGCCTCGGGATACTCGCCCCCGTTCTGCGACAGGAAGGCCTCAGGAATAGGCTCACTGTCCACGGCGTCAAGACCGTCCTCCAAGTGCTCCGCCACCAAGATGACATCTCTGCCATGACGACCTTGCCACCGTCGCCAACGCTTGAAGAAGGCACTACGAGCTGCGTCGACCTTGGAGATGGCCGGATCGCCTACACCACCATTGTCCAGAGAGCCGGCGACCACATCGCGTCCCTGCGGCGTCCTCAAGACATGGACCCCACGCACCCTGCACCGCCGGGCACGATGACGAAGCTTCCACCGGGCTCGCCCTGTTTGTTCGTCCGGTCTCTCGAGGCCGCTGACACCGAGGCGTGCCCATATGTCCGGTCATTGGAGATGTCGCTCTACGGCGCCATCCACGGCTTCTACCTCAGGGCGCTCGCCATGCTGCCTAGCCACGCCGCGCGCAAACACGTCCGGGGCGTCCTCCTCGCCGGCCACTGCTACGGGCCCATGGACCCGGTGTCCAACATCGCTCTCAGTGCCGTCTGGTACGACGCCAACTTCCCGCTCCCGGACGCCGACCGCCGCACCCAGCCACACGACATCCTCGACACACTCGCCATCCTCCGAGCCGTGTCCCGTTCCCTACATGGCCTCGTCGCCCTCCTCCACGCCACCTCCGGTCAGAAGCTGCCGCTGCACGAGATCCTCAAGTACCTCTCCTACGCGCAGTGCGACATCTCCGTCATGCTCCAGCCACATTTAAACCAGGATGGGAGCTCTCCAAACCCTTTTGTGGCTGCCGCCACCGCTGCCGAGCACCCGCAAGCGTCTTCCATGGCAGCATTTTTCGCATCCTTGGCACCGGCGAAGCTGGACAGGCTCCGGTCGCTGATGACGAGTGCCACCGCCAACAACACCGCGCTCTCCCGCGAGTCCTTAACGCAGATACATACCATCCTCAAAGAAGAAACCCCGGCGATGATGATCCAACGGCCACTTTCTCAGAGAAGAAACCTTTCCAAGACGGCGCTGACAATTCTGGAGAGGAAAAGACAGGCCTATGATCAACAGCAAAGCTTGATCCGCGGCAGGATCGAAAAGCTGCTGCGGAAATACGCCCGTGGCCATCCTTCTGAACCAAAATATAAGCTGGACTTTATATGCGGCATGGCCTTGACTGATGACCCTCCCTTCAATCAACGCCGCTACCATGTCAATTTCATGGCGGCCAGCCAATCCACATTCAGGAACACGCTCTTCTTTGCCGAATTTTGGGGGGCGAATCACCATCACACCAAGACATCCTTCTGTTGCCCTCTGCCCCAACCCTACGATATGGGTAAGCTAAGCTGCTACTGAAAGCGTCGCATAATTTTGATTTCTTAAAAATGCTGATTATCTTCAATGCTAATTTGGTTATGTCTGCCAACAGGCCGTTGCTATTATGGTCGTGACTCGGCACGTATGATCGCATATCCGGATCATTCCATCGACTACCTCTCAAGCGACATTACTCATGGCGGACTGGATGACACGGAAGACACGCTAGACACCGACTTTTTGTACTTCGACTCCGAGAGGGACGTGGAGCTCGCCAAGGCATTGCAGAAAATGGCAAAGCAACAGGATGCCAGGCAAAGGTCGTCTACTGGAATGTTTGATCAATGGACCAGGACTGCCAAGTGCTAATTATGCCAACCGCTTCAGTGAGTGCCTCTCAGGTGGGTTACTTGGTATGTCTGCCTCTGTTTGAAATAAAGTGCTCAACTATCAGCCGTCTTCGCTGTAATGGTAGCATGAAACAACAACACTCGCCGAGACGCCGATCCATGTACTCCCATCTATTTCATATTATAAGATGTTTTGGCAGACTATGGAACAGCGTGATACTACCGCCGTTTCAAGGAATAAGGTGCACGCGTATTCCAAGACGAACTTTGACCATAAAATTGACTAACAAAATCTTGATTATATTATATATAATTAGTATTGTTAGATTCGTATTGAAAAGAACTTTTTAATGATACTAATTTCATACAAACGATCTCGATCTATTTGAAGTAATTCTTGGTCAAACAAAAAGCTCGTAAAACGAGGTCGTCTTATTCCTTGAAACGGAGATTGTACCTCATATACCATTAAGCATGGGTGTACGCAGCCGGTGGGGGGGACCAGAATTCCAGGAAATATTCTACATACCCCTAATCTGAACTTAGAAAAAAGGCCAATAAGGCCTGCTTTGTGGTCAACGAGAGAGCGGTTCCAGTCTTTCCAGAGCTCGACTCTACACCCGCGGCCCTGTCCTAAACGCGCCGCCGCCGCATCCACCTTCCCCACGCCGGCTGTCGGTGGTCGACCGCCTCGCCTTACCAACCCCGACTCCGGTCGCCGGCGTGCTCGCCTCCCCATCCCCGCTCCGGCCGCCGCCGTGCCGCCGCCCCCTTCCTGTCGGTGGCTTGGTTCCTCGGTCATGGCGGACGCAGAGTCGCAGATCGCCGTCGTGCTCGGCCGCCAGCCTGCCGCCCGCCGGTCTGACCTCCCCAGACCCCAGCTGACCAGCTCCTCCCGCCGCTCAGCCGCTGCACTGCTGCCTGCTAGTAGTTTGGTCTTATTTCGCTCTGTAGTCTCAAGTTTGATTTCTCTGTAGTTCTTGTGAAACTGAAAACTGCACCTATTCTCTGTAGTTTGTCTATTCACTGTAGTTTGAGTCACTCTTAAAATTGATCGTATTAGTGTCTAGACTAGAATTTGATGATTTTTGTTTATTATAATTGTAGAAATGAAGAGTAATAGTCAAATGAGAAAAGAAGATTTCATCTTTTTCAACACCCTTCGGTGGTAGACGATGAACAATCAAAGAAGATGGTAGGTGACGTACCCGTCAACAGCGAGGCGCCAGTGGTGACTTCGTCAACCTCAAGATATGCCGGCTCAGTCCCTCGGAGGTGCTCATAGGGGTAGGGTGTGCGTGCGTGCGTTCATAGGGGTGTTTGTACGTGCGTGTTTGTGAGCGTCTGCGTTGTACTGTGTTCTAAAAAAAAAAAGAAGATGGGCTTTTGTTGGCGTGTCTTGCTTCTTGATTCCGCACCTCCGATCCAATCCGATACTGAGAGTGAGACCGAAAGTAAAGATGCAAAACACCATCACCATCACCCCAACAGCCGAATGCAACTTCATATGATGCGCGCTTCCTTCCATATGATATGGGGAAGGATTCATATTTTAAGATATGATGTTAATGTTCCAAATGATGATCGGAGAGCATATATCGAAAAAGCCCATGCCAACCATATGAACATGCTTTCCCAACCTAAAGATAAAAACAAAAAAATCGATACTTTAGCTAAATATATTTTATATTCGGTAAAATTTTACCACAATTGGGGGATGGCCAAAAAAAATTTAGTGTGTCCACCCTCAGTTTTTTTCCTGCGTCCGCCACTGCCATTAAGTCGAAGTATGGTAGATGCTTATGCTCTGGAAGAACAGCACTCTCGCTGTTTAGCATTGTAGCGACTTTCGATTCTACTCTCCTCTACGCAAGTCAGTGCGATGTTAATGTACCTTCTAGCCTCGGTTGTATGGATATCCTTGGGATTGATGTTTCGGGAAAAAGTCCACTCTTGTTTCGGGAAAAGTGTGCTGGAGCAGGTGCGCTCCCCGCACCTTCTCATCTTTTGTATCTTTTTTTTATCTCTCAAATTATATAATATTTTGATCAGATTATTTGCAAGTCACTCAAAAATAACAAATAGAATGGAGGAAAAATAGTTTGTAATTTTTTGTGCAAATTTAAATTTTAAATGATTTAAAATTAAAAATAAATTATTGAAATACATATATATATAATGACATAAAAATTCAAAATATTTTTCCCACATTCCAATTATTATGTTTAAATGATCTGGAAATTTTTGAGTTCAAAAAATGTGTGATGTGAGAGATACAAAAATAAGAAATTGTTCGAAAAAAAAACTTGCACGAATCTTGATGCAGTATGCACGGTCTAGATATGGATGTCCACTCTCGCTTGATGTTTCTAGAAGGTCAATCCATATGCTAATGCTATAATTATGTCAACCGCTTCACTGAGTGCCCCTCTCAAGTAGGTTACTTTATGGTATGTCTGACTCTGTTTGGAATAATCAAATAAATGATATGCTTCTGTGGCTTGTTTGTGGCTGAAAGTAATCGAGCATTTTGTATCCTCTTAAGTTGTGCTTAGTCTGCCATTTCTTGGATTTATTTTTTTCTCATCTTGGTTATTTGGATTCCGGCATTTTTGGGAAGATGAGATTGCTCCGTGTTCAACTTAATTGATGCCCTTGCTGGATATGCATCCACTGGTAGAAAAAGGGGCTTTAATCCCGGTTCGTAACTGCCATTAATCTTGATTGCGTAACCCAGATTAAATATGCGCGACTAAAGGCCCCCCTTTAGTCGCGGTTGCTTACGAACCACGACTAAAGGCCCGTCCACGTGGGCGCCAGCCGTCCGTCGGGGCGGAGGACCTTTAGTCGCGGTTCGCCTGGCCAACCGCGACTAAAGGCCTCCGTAGGTTTAGGGTTTTAGCCCCCCCCTAAATATGGTTTATTTTTAATTTGTATTGTTTTATTTCTTTTATATTTTATTTTGTGTTTTATTTTAATTTTGAAGAAGTTTCAGTACACATATTCTATGCTACTATATACATGCATATGAATGTACAATTTCAAACAAGTTTGAAATTAGAACCAAGAAGAATTCAAGAGGAATATACAATATATATTCAATCTCGGATGACCATATACAACTTCGAACAAGTTTTCATACACAATTTACGGCATCAGAAGTTCTTCGTTCTCGTAATAGTGTTCTCCTTTAGGATGGAGGACTTCACTCATCAAAAATCCTGCTAGTTCCTCTTGAATTGGTCGGAAGCGAGCTTCTGGACTAAGCGTCTTCCGGAAGTTATTCCTCCGCACGTTTCTATCCGACGGCTTCTACTCAGAGGTGTATCTCCGGATGAACTCACAAACATAGTATCCACATAGATTGGTCCCCGGTGGCTGAATATCCGCATTAAGTAACCTTCTAAAATCTAGCTCTTTTTTGAATTCACCGACCGTTTGATCTGAGAACCGTCTCCAAACCCTACAGGCAAAGAAAATTAAATGAACAAGGGAGTTATTAGTTACTTGATATTAGGAAATGAACGAAAGATGCCGATCGATATAGAGCGCAAATGATTGAAAATAATTACTTTTGCAGCATATTTCTCATGTTGACCCAAAGCTTTGGATCCATATTCAGAGAGTCCATGATGAGAACTCTGGAGGTGTGAAATTCAATTATTAGCAGAATCCAGTGGAACCTGCGGACACGATACATGCACAGTCATGCATAACTCATCGAAAGACATACCATGCATGGAGTAAACAAAAAAGAATGTGCTCAAGACAGAAACACTCACCCAAAAATGGTAAGGAAATAGAATTTGACTTTTGAGTTGCTGCTTTGTAGAAAATCCCACAGGTCTTGCTCCACGTCTCGGGGTGTCTTTCTAACACATATCCATTAACGATATGTGGGTCAATGAACCCAACATCATGGTGCCTGGACGTAGAAAGTAGAAAGGTTAAATGTTAATTAGTATACATCATTTGAATGTTAAGAAATATAAGTTAAATATAAATATAGGTAAACTGGTGCATCATGGTACTTGGGCACCACGAACACGAATAATAAAAGGAAAGATGCACAATAAATTAGGAAGTGATTTGTCTCTGTTTCTGATAATTGGAAAGTGCAGTCTCATTGTTATGGCAGATCTAAACCTTTGCATCGATCAACTATGGAAGACTGGAACCACGCTCTCGCGACTCGCGGCCGCCCCGCGCCGCCGGCCTCAGGCCCCGCTCCGCGCCCCCCGGCCGCCTCCGCGAGTCGCGAGAGCGCGCGATCAAGGCCACCATCAAAGCTCTGCACGATGACTTCCGCATCACCGAGCACTACCCCGAGCCTTACCTCGTCAGGTTTGTCTACCCGCACCACCGGAACGATGCCGTCTCCCGCCACGACTTCGTCTTCGACGGGCACAGGATCCAGGTGCGTCCCTGGCGTTTCGAGGACAATGTCGAGCAAGTCAATCTGCGCCAACACGTCCGGCTCTGCATTGAGAACATCTCGCTGTACGCCTGGAACCTGAGCTCCGCGCAGCAGGCCATTGGGAGTGGCTGTTCTCTGGACTACATCGAGGAGCCATGCGTCCGTCGCGAGTACACGAAAGCCATGTGCATTTGGGCATGGGTGGAGCACCCCGACCTCATCCCCAGGGTCGGCTGGGTCACTCTTCCTGGGCCTGATGCTGCCCCTGGGATGCGGGAGCGTGGCCGCCGCGGGCTGCAGCGTCGATGCATCGTGCACCTCGACATCGTCAAAGACCTCACCAATGAAGACAAGCCGATGCCAAGCAAGGGCTCATGGAGACGGGGCATCATCGACGGCGAGCACTCCATGAGGGACAAAAGTGAGCGCATCACCGATGACAGTCGCCGATACAACAGTCGCAGGGACAACGAAGACGACCGTGGGAGGCGTGACCGGTCCAGTGGCCGGGGCTGGGGTGCTGCCATCAGGCGCATCCTATCTCGCAACGGCTGAGCTGGTGGCAGCGACGCCAGCCGCACGCGTGAGGACCACGGGAGGGAGCGTGATCGTTTTGGCAATAGAGATGGGGGCACGAGACGTGCCCTGCCTCTGCTGGCTCCCGAGGTGCAGCAGGCTCGGCCTTCGGCGGTGGCTCTGACGCAGCCGCAACTGCTGCTCACGGTGCCTCCGGTGCAGTTGCTGCTGAACGCGCCGGTAGAGATGATTTGATCTATGGGCTAGATCAAATAGAATTAGTTTTACAATAAACAACACCTTAAGTAAGGATCAACTACAAGATCTTATAAAAGATCTCAACATGGCATTCCTTACAACAACACATTCTTTAATAATCCAACCCCAACTTATTAACACTTAAAAGTTAGCAACTACTTTTGTATGTTTAATTCACTTCTAAACTTATTACCAAATAAGGTAAACCATAGGGTCTAAAGTGCATAAAAGCCACACATTCTTATTCAAATCATAACTTATTAATTATATGGAATATCATAAAACTAAATCCATTTACATTACAAATTATAGTTCAAATTATTTGAATAAAACTAACTATGAGTATTTTGAAACTCATATGATCATGCCTTGGTGAATTCAAACACCAACTATCCAAAATTAAGGAATAACCCTCAACCTTGACCTTTTGATCAATATTATAATATAAACCCAATCCAATTTGATATAGTGACTCATCCACAATAATAAAACCATCCACAAGATATTTAGTAACAAATGCCACTTGGCTATCCAAAAATAAATCATATGAGAGGATAAACTCAATGCCACATAGGATGAAAATATCTACATGACTTGTATTCCAAGTTATGCCACCTCATGCTCAAAGGATTGCTATGGATGAGGGCATGACAATAAGCACCTTACTCATCAAATTCCTAAACCCTTTCACATAGGATCCAATTCACATAAAATATTGTTTCCTAACTTGTGTCTCATGGATCACAAGTATAAACCAAGCCATATATGCTTAAGGACTAAATGCCATTTGGTGAGAAGAGTAAAACCAATGTCCAACTCTGTTTGGTATTCCAAGTAATTGTTTAGTTAACCAAATAGGAAAATATATCATAATTTGAACCATCACCTTAGCAAGTGAATTGACCAATGATGAGCTTGGGAATTATCCTAAGTAATCCAAGCTAGAAGTTGCTAAGCAAGATTAGTAATTATAAAGTTTATTCAATCATCTTCTTAAACCCTTAGAAGTAATTCTCCACATAAAATCATGATTCATCCCATTCTCAACACCATTTAATTTAAACTCTATCCATAATTTAGAATGCATATGAACAACCAATGTTGTTAAGCACATTAGCAAAACCTAATAATATGTTTACCATGAAAATAAAATTATTTGATTCCTAAATAAAAAGGAATTGAAATGAATACATAAAAATCATGTCTATTTTAAATTTGGAATGATCTCACAACAATACTAAGTTAATCCAACATTAAATATTTGTTTTGAACAACAAAATGATGCAGTAGTTACTATTGTCAAATCCTATTGAGATTCAAATGTTTAGAAACCTGCAAAACTAACCAGAAATCAAATTTGAATAAAAACCAGAATATAAAAACAGAAAATAGAAAAGAAAACAGAAAATAGAGAGAGAGAGGCCTTACCTGGCAGGCCGCAGCAGCCCGAAGCCAAACCAGCAGCAGCCCAAGACTTGGCCCAGCCCACCAAAGAAACGGTCCATACCGTTTCGGTAATAAAAAGGAGGCCAACGCCTTCGTTCTCTTCTCCGGTGGTGACAACGCGTAGGAGAGCGTCGGCCACGTCCCTCGTCGGCGATAAGGATGACCATGGACGTCGCAGACCATCTCAGAGCCACGCCCAACTCTTCTCACGTCCGAGCATATCGAGAAGCAAAAGATCTTCGCCCATATGAACCCTCCAGGCACCGCCACCTCCCGACCGTCGTCATCGTCGTGTCGAGGCCTCAGAGCTTCCCCCGACCTATAAGTAGAGAGGGAAGAACCTCCGTGATGTCCTTGTTCATCTCCGCCCCTTCATTCACTCTCGGACCCTCTCTATCTCTCGATTCCATCTGCTCCAGTTCACCGGTGTCGAGGAAGAACACGGCGGTACAGGCCACCCTAGCCTCCGGCGCTTGGTCGAGGAGAAGCGCCTGGCGCCGTAGAGCATCTGGGAGGAAGGAATCGTGCTGGATCTCCCTCAGCCGACAAATTTCGTCGATCCCTTCTGCAGCACATCACCGGGAAATCACCAATCGTCGTCGTCTCCGTCGACCATCGCCAGAGCTGACCACACCAGCATCCTCAGGGTGAGCACACGCGTCGATAGAGCCTTAAATCGCATCCTAGCTTGATCTGTAGGCCGCGGTTGAAGATTCGCCGGAGCGCGCCGCCGCAACACATGGTTGCCGGCGATGCTCCGATGTTCCCCTTAGAAAAGCGAGACCACCATTAGCTTCGTCTTGCAGTGCTCGTTCGAATGACCCTAACCACGCATCTCGGGGTGTCCTAAATAGGCGGGGCCACCGTGTACTGGCCGCCGGTGTTTAAACGCCGGTGAAGCCAGCGTGGCAGGTGGGGTCTCTTGGCATCGTCGACTGGTCTTTGCCCGCGTGGCAATTGACCCAGTCAATGGACCCACTGGTCAGTCTCTCTGGGTAGAAATGAATCGGTATGTCTAGTGTTTTCAAATTATTTAAAAATCCAGTAAAATACTGAAACTTTGCCAAAATTTGTAAAATTCATTTTAACTCAAAAAAATATAAATAATATATCAAAATTCTCACAAAAATAAACTCTATTCAAATAAAATATAAAATAAAAATGTGTGTCAAAATAAAAATTCACTTATTTTTAACTTTATTAATTATGCCTTTTCAATTGTTTTGAATACAATTTGAATTCAATAATTAGTGAAGTTTAAAAATTAAATATTAGCTATTCAGTAACTAAATAAAATATTAGGATTAGTTTTCTTTATCATATTTCCATTAACTTAAAATATTAGTGGTAATTCATAAACCCTAATTTGCAAATCACTATTTCTCATTTTTTTAAATAATAATCAAACAAGAAAATGCTAAGATCTAATATTATATTTGGTAATTCAAAACTTGTTTACTTGAACAACTTTAGTTAATAAGCTAAGTACTTTAAAAATTCATAACAATTATTAAACCTTGATTTCTAAACTAAATCTAAATAGGAGTTACCCTAATTATTAATTCTTGTGAAAAATAATAAAATGCTAAAACCATTATTTATTTGTTTCAAAATAATTAGTGACCACATCTATATTGTCAATTATCATTCTAAGAGTTGTACCATAATTTAAAAACCCCAGTTCTAATATAAGTAAGACCTTGAACCCATTATTTTATGTGTTCATCATAAATTGTTTCAATCCTAAAACCCTAGGGGTTTAGCCCATATGATTGTATAAGCTTCACCTATACCTATAAAAACCTAGTAAGAAATAAATGAATGCATGCTTATGATCCACTAACATAAAACCAAGTCACATGAGATTATCATTTCATGTCTCTATTCTTAATTAAAACCTATATGATTCACTAGAGTCACTTAAGAGCAAATCCTAACTTGTTAATATGTTAGCACCATTGATCACCATACCACACCATTGGAAATCAACCTTAACCATCAAACCCTAGTAGAACCATGATGATGAACCCTAGTACCAACCTTAGGTAGTAATTCACATGATATGCTCCTATCCCACCAAACCCTACTTAGAAAGTAATAAACCACTTAGCTTAGAAACCATTAGTGATTACTTAGTGAAGCAAATGTGAAGCCATAGTAAACCCTAACTCATAACAACACCTTGACCATCATTCTTTGATATGATACCCATAATCAACCATAGTAATAATCTGCTAATACTTGCTACATATAGACCAATTCTATTTAAGAAACCAACTAGTTCCTCTTAGAGAACTAAATGAATCCAATAGTAAACCCTAGAAAGCCATAGCTCCTATGTATAGTAGTTCTTATTCTTATTTAACCTGTTCTTCAAAAGTTATTCTTTTGAAGTACAATATAAGTAATTATCAACCATGTCTTGTGGAACTTAAAATTGACAAATGTTCTTTAAATTTTATCCCACTACTATCCTTTGTGTGTATGTTTGTTATGTTGCATTATATTACTTGCTTATGATCTTAGAATCACCAACTTTAATGAACCTTATTTGAGAACCATCCTAAAAGTGCAACACATCCTAAAGAAATCTTTACAACTTATCAATCCTAAATCATCGAGGTTAGGTTACGCTCGGGACGATTGCATCACATACTATGCATTATAGCATCTTTGGCAATTCTTTAAACATTGTCCTTACCGGACAATGATGGTATTTCAGAATTTGGAGTTCTCACGTATCGAAGCTTTTGCCTGCATAATCTTGCAGTCAAGAAAGGCAAGTTGATCGCTTGCTCATGTCATTTGATTATTTTTATCAAACTATATGCAAAGTACTATACTTATCACTCTTGCATTGAAAAGCAAAGTATTATTTTACAATTATTAATATGACTATGTGGTGGGCAATGGAACCATGGGATGTGTTGATTGGTGGAGGTTCCATTTCACTGGTACTATTCATCTAGGATTAAGTACCAATGCCGTCCAGTGATTCTAGCGCCGTACATATCACATTAACCATAAGATCTATAATGGCTCTGGGGAAGTCAGCTGTATCTTTTCCCTCTCGCATGCCAACGGACTAGTAATAAGGGTTGCCTGGATCGGTCTATCTTTGGTAAAGGTGGGGACATGTGGTCCGTCACGGTCTACCATTAGATACAGGGGAGGGCAGACTTATTATTGGTCTATGAAGGATTGTAAGGGTTGTCCGGATCGGTCTATCTATGGTGTATAGGACAGGGCACATGAGTTGTTCGGAACGGTCTACCTTAATGGTATAGGGGAGAACAAGTGCCTGGGTCGGTCTACCCATAGATAAAGGGGAGGACAGACTTACAAAAGGGTGGGTCTGCGAGGTCGCGGAGAAGGCAGTGATTGGCTTGGATCTTACACCTGGCCTCACACCAAGGAAGTGTGGACGGAGACTATAGGCCGGTTGGCAACAAGGATAAGGTCTCTTATGGGAAAAGTAACGCACCTCTGCAGAGGGTATCAAATTATGGCAGTCACTCCCTGTTCCAGGAAGGGAACTACGAACGCGCAGAAAGGAACTCCATGAAGTTCGGTCAACCCGTGAAGACTGACGGGCATAGTTTTCAGAATAAAATAAACCTTTTGAAGAAATGTTTATGAAAACTTGCATTCGCCTATGACTTTCTGGTCTATGGCTGTAGCTAGTGCATGATACACCTATTTCCTAATATGAACTTGCTGAGTACACTCGTACTCATCCCACTCTTAAATCCCCTGCTTAGCTATGGAGTCACCGGAGGAACTACCGTGGAACTCGAAGACAAAGAAGTCAACTGCAACAAGATGAAGAATACAATCAAAGAAGTCAATGGAGTCAACTTCAGCATTAGCTAAAGTGGAAACCTAGTCTAGCATTAGAAGGGAACCATTTCCCTAATCCTAGCACCTAAGTAGCTAGAGTTCTATAGCAAGCCAAGTAGCTCTTAAGCTTGAGTTAGCAATAAGTTAGACTACGAGTCGTTCTTCTGGAGCTTTATTTGAAGTTTTACCTCACTGTAAAGTAGGAGGCTGTGTTGATCTTCTGTAAACAGTTTGTGTATCCTTCTATAGACATACCTTGGACTCGCATATGTTTCTGTTCTACCACTCTGAGGGATGTAATATGAGTGGAACGGTGTTTCACTTGTGTTATGTCAACGACTTGTGTACTACACCATGCAGTGGTACGCTGGGTCACCACAGCTGGTATCAGAGCAAATGCTTTGACCCTAGGATTAAAACCCTTTAAAGGAGACCTATAGGTTTGGTAGTGTCTATAGGAAGTCGTATTAGCTAAGACAACTATATTAAACCAACTATTCTTATGACTTGAGATGGGTATTCAATTGAGAATAATCCTGACACACTTGAGTCAATCTTTCTTATCTATCTTTCTTAAGTAGAGTTAGTTAGTTATCTTGCTTCATTCCAAATTAGTAGAACACCCTTGGAGCTTAACATAATGGGTGGTAGTAGACCACAGTTGGTATACAATACATGGTAGTCCAAAGAGAGGATACAACCATAAGGAAGATATCCTATTGGAAGAAGTATACCAATGTAAGTTATGGTTAAGTAAGAGTCATTTAAAAGGTCAAATGACTGATGTTAATTAAGGGAGATAAGTTATATAAGGTAGTTTAGACCTATGATGAGTCAATCATGGGAGGTAAGGAAGAGTGATAGGAGTTATATTAGTCTACTTTTCATGGTAGAGTTGGGAATCATATATGATTCACTTGAGAATCATGATGTGATGGAGGAGAACATCATAAGTGAGATAACATGAGTATGATAAGGAGTAGGATTTAGGGAATAGTTCAAAAACTTAGGCCTTAAAATCCTGGAAACTGTGCCAAGTATGCTTGAATCATATATGATAGTCGGAAGAAGGCTTTATTAGAGCATAGCTTATAGAGAAACTTCGAATTATTGGTGGTAGACTTTAACAATCAGGTGTTGAGAGTAGCTATGTTATAGTCTCAAGAGATCATGTGAGGTTAGTTTTAAATTGAATGGAAGTTAAGTTAGCACTTTCCAAGGAAATTAGGTCAACCATAATCTATTTAGACCAATTTTCTCAAGTTTATTTGATTGCAAGTGAGCAATCGAGGTAAATATTGAGGCAAATAGTAGAAATCCCTATATATGTGCTAAGTATCACAACCACGACCTATCTTATGTGGTGTTATATACTACACATCTAAGCCTGATGTTTAGGGATGTCTTACCCAACTATTATATTCAGGCATATAAGGATGTGTATTATAAGCACAAAGCTGAATCTTCTTGCATTTTATTGGATTTTCATTGTTTGACTGGATCCATACATGAAGTTTGACTTTGATATGAAAATGCATGTTGCAGTATCAAGCTCTTACTTGATGTTATAGATCTAGAGGGTAAAGGTATTCGTGTGAGGAAGTGACGAATTCTGAAATTTTGAAGACAAGATGAAGGTTCACTGGAAGAAGGAAGTACAGTTGTGGAAAGTAACCACACTACTTCAAAGGAAGGACTAATCAAAACTCACTTTTATCCTCAATTGAGGAGTATTTCAACATGGAAGTACCATGGAAGTGAGAAAAATAGTGAATATGGAGCAGTAGAAGTGGAGCCGTATTCATTATGGAAGAAGAGAATGCTAATGAAGTCACTTAAGATACTATTTTCATAGTGTCAACAAGTGGTTTTCTTACAAAACAAACCCTAGAAGAAGGAAATTAGATAAGGGAAGTCGCAGTTGATATAATAAGACCGCAGCTGATATAGGTTAAACATGAAGAGGAAGCATTGGAAGTGAGGTAGATCTTAACTAAAACTATAAAAGTATCCGCATCTGGTAGGTAGGTGTTGACTAGAACCATAAAATAGTCCACAATTGATATCCAATAAGCCACATCTGGTGCTAGATAGTCTACAGCTGGTACCAGATAGTCCGTAGCTTGAACATTTCTTTACCCTAAAAGAAAGAGGGATTCCGTAGCTGGTATTCCGTAGCTGGTAAACATTTAGTCGGAGGATTCACATCGGATACCCACAACTGTGTGGATACACCGCACAGAATTCTTCGTGAGACTCTAGAAAAGTAAAAAACCTAAACCAGACTTAGACCAACTATCTAACCTTGGAGTTTAATGATTAGAAGAAAAGGAGCTTAAATATCATTAGTAAACTCCAAGGGGGAGAGGAAGGCTGAAGGAGAAGTATTATGATATGATTGGGAGTATGAAAGACGAAGAAAAAGGTCTGAACTGAGAGGAAGTTCAATCTTATTTTAATAAGGTTGTCGGGAAGTACCCATATAAAAGTACTCTCGGGAGGATGTCAGATCAGAAGCCGAGATTCATATCTCGAAGAAGTAAGGGTTAGACCCTAACTTAAGCGGGTAATTAATAATTACTCAGAAGGAAAAGGAACTCAAGTAAGTCTCAGATAATGAAGTTGAATGAAGAAGATGTCAGAGGACAATCAAAGCTTAAGAAGCTCAAAAGACCAAAGGAGTTTGATTATACCAAAACTAAAGCCTATTAGATAGTTTCCTTTCATGGAACCTAAAGAAAACAAAAAGGAGGTTAGTTACTTTTAACTAGAAGCCATGATTGGATGGACTAAATGAGTCTAATCCATTCGTAGGAATAAACCTCAAGACCATGCCTATTGTAAATACCTTACTGAGTACCATTACTTTCGTTATGGTAGTAAGGGAAAACAATATCCTACCTTAAACAAATCTTTTAGAATTAAGGTTTGGGCACCGCAGCTGGTAGAACCAAGCTTTGGGTACTCAGATAGGAAGCTGTCATCACAACCCATTAGTAAAGTCAATAGCACAATAAGATGTCCTAATCCAAGGATCTTTGGAGAGCAGGACTATAAGCTTAGAGTGTTGGAAGAAAGCAGAGAATAGAAGAAAGTATCAATGCCAGACATCAGAAGACTCCATGAAGGATCTGGACAAGGGATATATCCAATTATATCTAATGAGATCACCATGGAGTTTGAAAGGATTGTGATCTGTTCAAGTCAGTTCCACATTCCGAAACATGAGAGCGTTCGAACTTCGGGACGAAGTTCAGTTTAAGGGGGAGAGGCTGTAATATCCCAGGTTTAGAGGCAATAAAATGAGAGAACACCAAAGTGTGCATTGCATTCATGCATAGAAAATCCGGGAAATTTTCGCGCTTCAAATAAAACTAACCACAGTAACTGAAGTTTCACTTGACTTGCTGGAATTGAAGTAGGTCATCAAGTCAAGCGCTATAAACTTCACTGTGATCTTTGTTAAAACCTTGTTTTGGGTAGAGATGATTTGATCTATGGGCTAGATCAAATAGAATTAGTTTTACAATAAACAACACCTTAAGTAAGGATCAACTACAAGATCTTATAAAAGATCTCAACATGGCATTCCTTACAACAACACATTCTTTAATAATCCAACCCCAACTTATTAACACTTAAAAGTTAGCAACTACTTTTGTATGTAGTTTAATTCACTTCTAAACTTATTACCAAATAAGGTAAACCATAGGGTCTAAAGTGCATAAAAGCCACACATTCTTATTCAAATCATAACTTATTAATTATATGGAATATCATAAAACTAAATCCATTTACATTACAAATTATAGTTCAAATTATTTGAATAAAACTAACTATGAGTATTTTGAAACTCATATGATCATGCCTTGGTGAATTCAAACACCAACTATCCAAAATTAAGGAATAACCCTCAACCTTGACCTTTTTGATCAATATTATAATATAAACCCAATCCAATTTGATATAGTGACTCATCCACAATAATAAAACCATCCACAAGATATTTAGTAACAAATGCCACTTGGCTATCCAAAAATAAATCATATGAGAGGATAAACTCAATGCCACATAGGATGAAAATATCTACATGACTTGTATTCCAAGTTATGTCACCTCATGCTCAAAGGATTGCTATGGATGAGGGCATGACAACAAGCACCTTACTCATCAAATTCCTAAACCCTTTCACATTGGATCCAATTCACATAAAATATTGTTTCCTAACTTGTGTCTCATGGATCACAAGTATAAACCAAACCATATATGCTTAAGGACTAAATGCATTTGGTGAGAAGAGTAAAACCAATATCCAATTCTATTTGGTATTCCAAGTAATTGTTTAGTTAACCAAATAGGAAAATATATCATAATTTGAACCATCACCTTAGCAAGTGAATTGACCAATGATGAGCTTGGGAATTATCCTAAGTAACCAAGCTAGAAGTTGCTAAGCAAGATTAATAATTATAAAGTTTATTCAATCATCTTCTTAAACCCTTAGAAGTAATTCTCCACATAAAATCATGATTCATCCCATTCTCAACACCGTTTAATTTAAACTCTATCCATAATTTAGAATGCATATGAACAACCAATGTTGTTAAGCACATTAGCAAAACCTAATAATATGTTTACCATGAAAATGAAATTAAACATAAATGATTTAAAATGAAATGAATACATAAAAATCATGTCTATTTTAAATTTGGAATGATCTCACAACAATACTAAGTTAATCCAACATTAAATATTTGTTTTGAACAACAAAATGATGCAGTAGTTACTATTGTCAAATCCTATTGAGATTCAAAGGTTTAGAAACCTGCAAAACTAACCAGAAATCAAATTTGAATACAAACCAAAATATAAAAACAGAAAATAGAAAAGAAAACAGAAAATAGAGAGAGAGAGGCCTTACCTGGCAGGCCGCAGCAGCCCGAAGCCAACCCAGCAGCAGCCCAAGACTTGGCCCAGCCCACCAAAGAAACGGTCCATACCGTTTCGGTAATAAAAAGGAGGCCAACACCTTCGTCTTTCTCCGGTGGCGACAGCGCGTAGGAGAGCGTCGGCCACGTCCTCGTCGGCGATAAGGATGACCCTGGACGTCGCAGACCATCTCAGAGCCACGCCCAACTCTTCTCGCGTCCGAGCATATCCAGAAGCAAAAGATCTTCGCCCATATGAACCCTCCAGGCACCGCCACCTCCCGACCGTCGTCGTCGTCGTGTCGAGGCCTCAGAGCTTCCCTCGGCCTATAAGTAGAGAGGGAAGAACCTCCGTGATGTCCTTGTTCATCTCCGCCCCTTCATTCACTCTCGGACCCTCTCTATCTCTCGATTCCATCTGCTCCAGTTCGCCAGTGTCTGATACGTCCATTTTGCATCACTATTTTATATCATAATTTACTGTTATTCATTGATATATTTCATATTTAGAGATGATACTTATGTTATTTCACCTATTTTGCATGTTTCATGATTATTGGAGAATCATTCACGGAGTCGGATTCTGCTGGAAAAAGCACCGTCGAATGCAATATTTCTAGAGAGCAACAATTGACGGAAATTACACCGAAGATCTTATTTTTCCGTAAGAATGAGCCAGCCAAAGGAGCCGAGAGGGCCACCATGGGCGCCCCCATAGGCCGGCGCGGGCCCTGCCCTGGCCGCGCCGCCTTGTGGGGAGGGGGCCCATAGCCCCTCTCGGCCTCCTCTCTTTCGCGTACTTCATCTACCCGAAAACCTAAGGTGCGGGGAAGAATCGCGAGGAGACACAGCCGCCTCTGCGGGGCGGAAAACACCAGAGAGAAAAGAGCTCTCCGGCGGGCAGAAATCCGCCGGGGAAATTCCCTCCCGGAGGGGGAAATCGACGCCATCGTCATCATCATCGAGCTGGACTTCATTGGGATCATCATCACCATCATCTCCACCATCGACACCGCCATCTCCACCGCTGCACCTCGTCACCGCTGTAACATCTAGGGTTAAATCTTGATTGTTTCATAGGGGAAACTCTCCCGGTGTTGATTACTCCTTGTTATTGATGCTATTGAGTGAAACCATTGGATCAAGGTTTATGTTCAGATTGTTATTCATCATCATATCACCTCTGATCATGTTCCACATGATGTCTCGTGAGTAGTTTGTTTAGTTCTTGAGGACATGGGTGAAGTCTAAATGTTAGTAGTGAACTATGTTGAGTAATATTCAATGGTTTGATATTTAAGTTGTGGTGTTATTCTTCTAGTGGTGTCATGTGAACGTCGACTACATGATACTTCACCTTTATGGGCCTAGGGGAATGCATCTTGTATTCGTTTGCTAATTGTGGGGTTGCCGGAGTGACAGCAACCTGAACCCCTTGGTATATCGATGCAGAGGGATAGCAGGATCTCGAGTTTAAGGCTGTGGTTAGATTTATCTTAATTACTTTCTTGTATTTGCGGATGCTTGCAAGGGGTATAATCACAAGTATGTATTAGTTCTAGTAAGGGCGATACATTAGCATAGGTTCACCCACACATCACTTATCAAAACAATGAAGATTAATCAGCTATATGAAGCGAAAGCACTAGACTAAATTCCCGTGTGTCCTCAAGAACGTTTGGTCATTATAAGTAAACAAACCGGCTTGTCCTTTGTGCTAAAAAGGATTGGGACACTTGCTGCAACTATTACTCTCGCATTTTATTTACTTGTACTTTATTTATCTGCTATATCAAAACCCCCTGAAAACTTGTCTGTGAGCATTTACAGTGAATCCTTCATCGAAACTGCTTGTCAACACCTTCTGCTCCTCGTTGGGTTCGACACTCTTATTTATCGAAAGTACTACGATACACCCCCTATACTTGTGGGTCATCAAGACTATTTTCTGGCGCCGTTGCCGGGGAGTGAAGTGCTATTGGTAAGTGGAATTGGTAAGGAAAACTTTTACTGTACGTGCTGTTTTTATTTCTGTATGCTGCTATAATTCATTATGGAGAGGTCTTCTCTTGAATTCCTATTTGGAAAATCTACTACTACTGCAAAGGTAGTGGATGAGGCGCCAGGTGAGAAAGAGGTTCCATACAAAATACCTATGAAAATTATTGAACGTGTTGTGGATAACCGCTACGAAGGGGATGGAACTGTCCATCCTGGAGATCATTTACTGTTTTTACATGAATTATGCGGGTTATTCATGTGTGCAGGTATTTCTATGGATGAAGTTAGGAAGAAACTATTCTCTATATCGCTGTCTGGTAAAACGGCGCATTGGTATAAATTGATGAAGAATGGGGATTCTCTTGATTGGAAGGATATTGTGCCTCTATTTTATTCTAAATTCTATCCTCGAAGTGAAATTCACAAAGACCGGAACCACATATATAATTTGTGGCCTCATGATGGAGAGAGTATTGCCCAAGCATGGGGGAGATTGAAGTCTTTAATGCTCAAATGCCCCATTCATGAGCTTCCTGGTAATATCATCATTGATAATTTCTATGCAAGACTTTCTTTTCAAGATAAAACCTTGCTGGATACTACTTGTTCTAGATCATTTACACGCAACAAAGAAGAGTTTAAATGTGACTTTCTTGATCGGATCCAAGAGAATACTGAAGGATGGGAGAACGATAAAGGTAGAGAGTCAGGTATAAATTATGATTATGAATGCATTCAAACTTTTATGGATACTGATAAATTTCGCAATTTGAGTGCTACTTATGGTCTTGACTCTCTGTTATCACCAGAATTTGACCGGATCAGAGGTGGGCCGCGATTAAAGATGGGCTTGAAGAATATACTTGGAAGAAATACATGAATCGGCCTTGTATGCAAAGTTTGGGCTAGTTTGCCCGTGTATCTGTAAATATAGTAGGATACGTATCGGTTAGATAGAATTTGGCTCGTGCACGGTTGGGATTATTCCCACGTTAGAAAGTCTACGGACTATAAATATGTATCTAGGGTTTCTGGAATAAACAACAATCACGTTCACCACAAACCAATCTAGGCGCATCGCCAACTCCCTTGTCTCGAGGGTTTCTTCCAGGTAAGCATCATGCTGCCTAGATCGCATCTTGCGATCTAGGCAGCAACGTTTATTCGTTGTTCATGCGTTGCTCGTCGAAGCCTTGTTGATGGCGAGCAACGTAGTTATCATAGATGTGTTAGGGTTAGCATTGTTCCGTCGTGTTACATGCTTTCGTCCATGCAACCCTTAGACGTCTAGCCGCCCTTACGCCTATCTTAGGTGTAAGGGCGGCACCCCGCTTGATCGTTATTTAGTAGATCCGATCCGTTATGATTGCTCCTTGTTCTTCAAGGATTAGTTTAATATCTGCATAGTTAGGCCTTACAAACGGATTGAAGGATCCAGTGGCACGTAGGGTGTAGTTTGCTAGCCCTAGACAGATGTTCCGGGGATCAACTTCATGTTGGTTTTTAGGCCTTGTATAGGGTCGGTTTATGATCACCGTGCGTGGCCGCCAGGCTCAATCACGCTTAGGATGTTCCGATTATGTGGTGAAAACCCTAAATCGTAGTAGGTCGTTTTAGCTTTATTTTGATCAAGCAGGACCACCATGTGACCGTATACCTCATACGGATAATGGGTGAATCGGCTCCTTGAGCCGATCCACAGATAACCCGAGAGCCGATCGAGGCTCGTATTTAATGTTTACGTGTATGCCATGCAGGAAACTAAGCGAGGCAAATCCATCACCTTCCTGACCAGGTATAGGTCAGGTGGCACGCCCTTGCAACATCATCGGACGTGCGTGCCGAGTCTTTGCGGGCCGTCGCTCGAGGGACCAGGGCCAGCCGCAGTCTTGGAAGCCTCCCGGCTCTACCGTGTTGCCGTCGCTGCTCGCCGGTGGGTTTCGACCGCAACACATTCGGCACGCCCGGTGGGACAATCTTCGACATCAACCGCATCGCCATCTACATCTGAGATGGCGGAAGGTACTCCGGTCACGTACGAGGATCTGACTGAGGAGCTCAAGAAGAAGTATGACGAGGTCAAAGCTATCCTCGAAGCCGACCTCATCGGCTCTTTCCAGAACCCGCTCACACGGCATCGGGTGGGGTTCTCGCCCGAAGGCGCGCTCGATGGAGTGGACCTCTCTACCTCTTCAGAAGAACGCACCAGGTCTCTGCGTCAGGAGATTAATTTCATGGTAGCTCATTCGCTGCACCGCCATTCTGAGAGCCTGGTGAACACTTTAGAGCGTGTCGCCCTTCGGGTGGTCCAGGAAATCATGAGCCATAGTATTCTCCGTCAGACCAGCTCTGGGGACTTACCAAGAGAGATACCACTCCAGTCCCGACCCCGCTGCCGTTCGCGTTGGTAGCACCAGGTGCCGAGTTCACCGCATACGTCGTCTACAAGATCGGTGGTGACCCTAGTGATTACCAGTTCTTGTATGAGGCGCCTAAGGAGATCCCTCACGGATACACGTGCGATACGTGCCGAGCAGCTGGGTTCTCTCAAACTAGACTGCAACAGCAGGGACTTCTAGAACAACAGGAGGAACTTCTGGAACAGATCTTGAGAAGCGACGTGGCTAGCTAAGTATGCCACTCCGACGAACCTCCAGAGCTCGACTCCTGTGGCTCGAGCTTGAGAAGCAAGCGTGGCTGGCTAAGTATACCACTCCGGCGAATCTTCGAGTTCGACTCCCGCAGCCATCACCGCGGATCGATCGCATAATCTTAAGAGACCGTTCGGCATGGTGCCGAAAAGGAGGGCAATCGGCTATTCCAAGCCGTACGCCAACGAGTACGATTTGATCCCACTACCACCCAAATATCGGCTCCCAAATTCTCCAAGTTTAGTGGGTCGGATGGCTCCAGCTCAATCGAGCATGTGAGCCGATATTTGGCGCAGTTGGGCACGATCTCAGCATCAGATGAACTACGTGTGAGGTTCTTCGCACTATCCCTCACAGGATCGGCTTTTGGGTGGTACACATCGCTGCCAACAGACTCAATCCGGACTTGGAAGCAGTTGGAAGAACAGTTACCCACAGATCACTCGAGTCTTCCGAGCCTAGCATTGCCGATCTAGCACAAGTGCGACAGAAGCGCGGAGAAACGGTATCAGAATACATCCAGCGCTTCAGGACCGTTAGGAACCGATGCTATTCGGCTCGTAATGAAAAGAAGCAGTCGAGTTGGCGGTGGTGGGTCTTGCATCACCGATCAAGGATGTGGCCTCCCAAGCAGTACCCTTCATCGGCGCATATGGTACGTAAGCTGTTATAGAACAGCGCCACCCGAGGTATATCTGATAAATTCAAGCGTGCGGTGGTCCGGTTGAGGCAGATGAAGATGAAGGCTCTGCGGGAGATCAAGAGGTAGCAGCTGAAGGACTCGGGGGCAAGCCCCGTGTCCTGCAAGTGGGTTAAGCCACAAGGTCCTCCAAGAGGGTTTGAATTCGACGTGACTAAAGCTGAGCAAATTTTCGACCTCTTACTTAAGGAGAAGCAGCTAAAGTTACCCGAAGGCCACAAAATCACCACGGCACAGAGCTGAACGGAAAGCCATACGCAAGTGGCATAACACGTTCACCCATACCACCAACGATCAGGGTGTGGCGTCGCAGATCCAAATGGCGATAGAACAAGGGCGTTAATTTTTAGCCAAGACGCCATGAAAGTCGACACGCACCCCTTCCCCGCCGTTAACATGGTGGAGTGCACTTACCCGGGAGGTGCCAGCCAGGTTTCTCGTTCAAGCATCAACATGGTAGGACCTGGGCACCACTCTGGTAAGGACAGAGACGAGGGCAGCTGCTCTCATAACAAGGACAAAGAGGAAGCCGCTCCACGCGATCGGCTCCGGCACGATGGCAAGCGCTACGTCACAGAGGGAGAAGTGAAGAATGTGCGATATCAGCAACCTCTCTCTGATCACCTCCTCAACAAATACGTGAGTCAATACGACCAACGCCGGCGATATGACGACGACGACGAAAGAGATCGTCTGGCTAGCAGAGACGCCAGGAGAGACCGCCGGCATGATCGCGACGAGGAGAGATATGAGCGCCATGCCAAGGAGAAGTCAAGGGAACAAGACGACGTGGATAGGCACTGGGACTGTCCTTTCTTCAAACACTGCTGGGATTCAGGAATGAGCCGATTGCCTACAATCGGCAACTGCCCAGAATGTAAAGAGAAGAAGAAGGGTGCAGGAGACGTGTCAGTATTCAAACGTCTAGGGCCGCTCCCATCTCGGAACAAGTACGCTGAGTCCTCTCGGGTGGAAGATCTCGAGGAATTAGAAGACGACGATGAAGAAGAAGAAGATAAGTACCACCGGCCAAGGTGGCGCCCTGACGGACTCAGCCGTTCCCAAAAGCGTAGGGTTCAGCGGCTAGGTGGTTTGGAGGAAGCTGAAAGGTTATACCTGCACACGTTAAGGAAGGCGCGACCTGATCTGGCCGCGAAAATTCAGCGAACTCTGGACGAGGAAGGTCGGCCACAAAAGAAAGAGTGGCGTCCCAAACAAAGGAAAGCCGATGACGAGACATCGGCTGGCACAAATATGGTGTTCATCCTTCCAGCGGAGTTTTGTGCTCTAGGATTGGACGAAGCACCTGTGGCACAACTTGACTGCGGCCCACGGCCAGTTATCTTTGAGAAGCCACGATAAAGAAGCTACAGACACCTGAAGGCCCTGTACCTACGAGGTTATATCAATGGGCAGCCTGTCAACAAGATGTTGGTGGACACCGGAGCGGCAGTCAACATTATGCCATACTCCATGCTACGTCGGTTGGGACGCTCTAGCTTGGATCTGATCAAGACCAACGTTACACTGAGCGATTTCAACGGCCAAGCATCTGAAGCGCAAGGTGTTCTGAACGTGGATCTGACCGTAGGAAGAAAGACCATCCCTACGACGTTCTTTATTGTCGACAGCAAGAGCACCTATGCTGTCCTGCTAGGGAGAGATTGGATCCACGCCAATTGTTGCATTCCATCCACGATGCACCAATGTTTAATACAGTGGGATGGAGATGAAGTAGAGGTCGTCCACGCAGATGACTCAGCCGAGATTTCAACGGCTGGCATGAACGTTTGGGAGACGGCAGGCCAAGAGCCACTCTCAGGCATCACTTTGGACGACTGCGAGCGCATCGATGTGACGAGAAACGGGGTGAGGCTGGTCTTATCCACCGGCCTGTCCGTGTAACAAGAGCAAAATCTATGAACAAACGTGGCGAGGCCGATCCTTGGGATCGGCCCCAAAGATCTATGGACGAACGTCGCAAAACCTTCATTGAGCGAGTCAATCAACATGGAGGCCGGTTCCAGCAATCGGCCAAAATTATCCTCACCATACGTTCTGCCTGTATTCAACGTCGATCTACCGGGCAACGGTTCACGTCGGCTGATGAGCTGGAAGAAGTCAACATTGGTCCTAACGGAGCCGATGTTCCAGTGCAGTACCTTGGCTAACTACAGAGCCGATATCTGCAGTTACCTGACAGATTCGGCTTGGGGGGCACCTAATCAGAGGAACATGTGCGATACATGTGCAGTAAAATATTGGGGGCCGATAGAAAAATCGGCCAGTAAAAAAAAAAATTACACAGGATCTACCAGCTGCGTGTTCAAGACGCGGATTTCGACCAAGTCGGTCTTCAGTTCAGCTTCGAGGCCTTCTGCTCCCTCGAGGGAGTGAACGACGAGAGCTTCCTCAGCTTCAATGAACCGAGGACCTCCGTGCTGCGCAAGGTCGTTTGGCGTCAAGGTCGGTGTCGCCGGTGCAAGTAGCCTTTTGCGCATCAAGCCGTGGGCATTTTGTCCGCAGATCGGCTTTCAACGGAAGAAGAGGTGATCGGCTCTGATGTTTCTGCTGTCGGTTTGGCCAAATTGGCCACCTTCTGAACTGCACTTGTAGAAGTTGCTAAGGCCAGAGTGGCGGATGGCATGGGTACCTCCTCGACATCCCCACTGGAGGTGTCATCAGTTTGTAAAGAAAGAAGTTAGCCGATAAGAACGACCAGGGGTCAGCATGCAACGTGAGCCGAGGAGAGGATGGAGCTGCCCTGCCCTCTTTTAGTGGGAGTTTGGGAAATGGCAGGTTCAGGGGCTGACCTTTTCTTGGAAGCCGACGGTGGCAAGTCTGGCTGGCTGCATGGTGGCTGTTTCAGAATTGCCTGAGTTCGAGGCCCTTCGATTGAACTGTGTGTCCTTGCTGCTGTTCTCGCCTTAACTGAGACCCGGGGGGCAGCTGATCTGGTAGACACTCTGTTTTTGGAAGCCGATTGAAGTGTCATCGGCTGGCCCTGCATCATAACCTTCTTCAAAAGCGGGTCAGGGCCGTTTCTGTTGCTGCAAAAAGATAGAGCAAGGCGCTATGTTCGGACAGCAAGGAGCGGTCAAGGATCACCTTCAGGCCGGAGACCATAGCGTGGGCATTGGATGATGTTGCCCTTGAGTCCGTTGCAGTTGCGAACCTGCGCGATTGATATCTGAGGTTCATATGGCCGTGGGTTGGATCTGTTCAAGCGGCGATTTGGGGATTTGAGTTTTGCTCTTTCGGATAAGTCGCAGGTTACCATCTGAATAGACAATAGAGTGGCCTTGCTCGCGTTTTAGGACAAGGGCCGATGCGCTGCCATCGGCTCTTAATGTGTTGACTTACTTTAACAATCGGCAAAATTGGAAAAAGGACAGAATCAGCTGAGGAATGTTTTCTTCATTAATAAGAGGGGTTTTTTACAATGAAGAGCCGATTGCTCAAGAAAGGAAGGACAAAAGAAGAGTCGATTGCTCAGGAACTACTAATCCTACATTACTAATCTTCGCTGGCATCGTCGTCGGCATCGTAGCTGCCATCGGCGCTGCTTCCGGAGAGTTCCTCGTCGTCGCTGCCCCAGCCCTCGGCCGGAGCCTCTTCTTCCTCATCATCATCGTCCTCGCTGTCCGCCCAAGCGCGGAAGCGCTTCGCCGGCGGATACCCAGCGGAGGAGGAGGAATCATCCTCCTCCTCTTCCTCCTTTTCCTCCGTTTCTTCTTCTTCCTCCTTCCCGTCGGAGGAGGTGGAGTTCGCCCAGGAGTGGAGGTCGTCTTCGCTCTCGCTCTTCAGCTCCCCTTCGATGAGGAACTGGAGGTCGTCTTCCCCATCGGTCAGAGGTAAGTCACCATCTGACCCGACGAGTGCCTCGGGTGGGCCATCCGGCACGTGGTCAAAGTTCCACTCCTGCACGCTCGAGGAAGAAGATTGGAAAGAGAGGCCTGATGAGGTGGAGGAAGAGGAAGACATTGCTACGGGGAAGGAGGGTTTTTAGGTGCCGATGGCCAGAACAGAGCAAGGGGATAAAGTGGCGAACCGTTCGGCACAGTTAAAATAGAGGGATATAGTGGAGATTCAATGCTGCAGCAGTTTCCGAGGAAGTGGTGCCCAAAGAAGAAAAATTTGCCAGGTCACACGGAGAAGTTGAGAAGGCAAGGCATCATGATGATGGGTACTGCGACGGTTCTGCTCTGCCACGACATGACCCGACGAAGAAAAGCAGGATGATTTTGGAATTGTCATTTCCAAAACCAGGGGGGCATGTGTTATCACCAGAATTTGACCGGATCAGAGGTGGGCCGCGATTAAAGATGGGCTTGAAGAATATACTTGGAAGAAATACATGAATCGGCCTTGTATGCAAAGTTTGGGCTAGTTTGCCCGTGTATCTGTAAATTAGTAGGATACGTGTCGGTTAGATAGAATTTGGCTCGTGCACGGTTGGGATTATTCCCACGTTAGAAAGTCTACGGACTATAAATATGTATCTAGGGTTTCTGGAATAAACAACAATCACGTTCACCACAAACCAATCTAGGCGCATCGCCAACTCCCTTGTCTCAAGGGTTTCTTCCGGTAAGATCATGCTGCCTAGATCGCATCTTGCGATCTAGGCAGTAACGTTTATTCGTTGTTCATGCGTTGCTCGTGTGAAGCCTTGTTGATGGCGAGCAACGTAGTTATCATAGATGTGTTAGGGTTAGCATTGTTCCGTCGTGTTACATGCTTTCGTCCATGCAACCCTTAGACGTCTAGCCGCCCTTACGCCTATCTTAGGTGTAAGGGCGGCACCCCGCTTGATCGTTATTTAGTAGATCCGATCCGTTATGATTGCTCCTTGTTCTTCAAGGATTAGTTTAATATCTGCATAGTTAGGCCTTACAAACGGGTTGAAGGATCCAGTGGCACGTAGGGTGTAGTTTGCTAGCCCTAGACAGGATGTTCCGGGGATCAACTTCATGTTGGTTTTTAGGCCTTGTCTAGGGTCGGTTTATGATCACCGTGCGTGGCCGCCAGGCTCAATCACGCGTAGGATGTTCCGATTATGTGGTGAAAATCCTAAATCGTAGTAGGTCGTTTTAGCTTTATTTTGATCAAGCAGGACCACCATGTGACCGTATACCTCATACGGATAATGGGTGAATCGGCTCCTTGAGCCGATCCACAGATAACCTGAGAGCCGATCGAGGCTCGTATTTAATGTTTACGTGTATGCCATGCGGAAACTAAGCGAGGCAAATCCATCACCTTCCCGACCAGGTATAGTCAGTGGCACGCCCTTGCAACAGCATCGGACGTGCGTGCCGAGTCTTTGCGGGCCGTCGCCGAGGGACCAGGGCCGCAGCCTTGAAGCCTCCCGGCTCTATCGTTGCCCACGCTGTCACGGTGAGCCTCGACCGCAACACTCTCAAGTTGTTGCAAATTTTTATAAAGCTTTTGCCTCTCATTTTGAATTGCCTAGGAAGAATTTTGATAAGTATCATGAACCTTATAAAGATAAAACTGATTCACCTATAGGTAAATGTGTTGAGATTAAAACTGTTGATCATATTCTTCCTGAAGCTTATATTGAAAAAACTCCTTTTCCTGTTAAAATGAAGGAGTATTCTGTTATAACTAGTGCGGTTAATAAAAGTGCAAAGAAACCTATAGAACCTGAAGAGCAAATAAAGGTTGAACCTGCTATTGCAATAGTAAAGATCTTGTGACTGAAAATGTAGAAGATAGTCATATCATTTTCTGTGAAGATGCTTCTAATATTGTTTCGCATCCTAATAAGTCTAGGAAAGCTAGTGTTCCTATGCTCTCTGTTAGAATTGGTGATCATTGTTATTATGGCTTATGCGACATTGGTGCAAGTATTAGTGCCATTCCTTATGAGCTTTACACGGAAATCATGCATGAAATTGGTTCTTGTGAACTCGAAGATATTGATGTGGTTATTCGGCTAGCTAATAGAGAAACTATCTCTCCTATTGGTATTGTTCGAGATGTGGAAGTTCTATGTGGTAAGATTAAATATCCTGCTGACTTTTTGGTACTTGGTTCTGCTGCTAGTAAGACTTGTCCTATTGTTTTTGGTAGACCTTTTCTAAATACTTGTGGAGCTATTATAGATTGCAAGAAAGAGAAAGTTGTGACTAAATTTGCTAGTGAATCTTATGAGTTTAATTTCTCTAAATTTACCAAAACTCCTTATAAAGCTGATTTGCCTAATAATGATTTTAGAGTTGAACAGTGTGCATCTATTGCTCTTGCTCCTAATAATCCTTTGCAGCAACATTTGGAGGATAGTGAGAGTGAAGTCTTTAGGGAAGAAAGGAATGAGCTTGATGAAATTTTCCTTCGTCAACCTATTCCTAAACATGACTTACCGGTTGAAGATCTAGGTACAATACCACCACCAAAGGAAGATCCTGTTTTCGATTTGAAACCATTACCTGATAATCTTAAGTATGCTCATATTGATGATAAGAAAATATATCTTGTTATTATTAGTTCTAAGCTTTCAGAATTTGAGGAAGAAAGGTTATTGGAAATATTGAAGAAACACCGAGGAGCTATTGGCTACACTCTTGATGACTTGAAGGGGATTTCTCCCGCTATTTGCCAACATGCCATCAACATGGAAGATGATGCAAAGCCTGTTGTTGAACATCAGCGTCGTCTAATTCCTAAGATGAAGGATGTGGTAAGGAATGAGGTATTAAAACTTCTTGAAGCAGGTATTATATATCCTATTGCTGATAGTAGATGGGTTAGTCCTGTGCATTGTGTTCCTAAGAAAGGAGGAATAACTGTTGTGCCTAATGATAATGATGAGCTCATTCCTCAAAGAGTAGTTTTAGGGTATAGAATGTGCATTGATTTTCGAAAAGTTAATAAAGTTACTAAGAAAGATCATTACCCTTTGCCATTTATTGATCAAATGTTAGAAAGGTTGTCTAAAAATACTCATTTTTGCTTTCTTGATGGTTATTCTGGGTTTTCACAAATTGCTGTTAGAGCTAAAGATCAAGAGAAAACCACTTTCACTTGTCCCTATGGAACTTATGCTTATAGGCGTATGCCTTTTGGTTTATGTAATGCTCCTGCTACTTTTCAAAGATGCATGTCTGCTATTTTTCATGGCTTTTGTGAAAAGATTGTAGAGGTATTCATGGATGATTTTTCTGTCTATGGGAATTCTTTTGATAATTGTTTGCGAAACCTTGATAAAGTTTTGTAGAGATGTGAAGAAACTAACCTTGTTCTTAATTGGGAGAAATGCCATTTTATGGTTAATGAAGGAATTGTATTGGGACATAAAATTTTTGAGAGAGGTATTGAAGTTGATAGAGCTAAAGTTGAAGCAATTGAGAAGATGCCCTATCCTAGGGATGTTAAAGGTATTTGTAGTATTCTTGGTCATGCTGGGTTTTATAGGAGATTTATTAATGATTTCTCTAAGATTTCAAAGCCTCTTACTAATCTTCTTCAAAAAGATGTACCTTTTGTTTTTGGTGATGATTGTAAGGAAGCTTTTGAAACTCTAAAGAAAGCCTTAACAACTGCTCCTGTAGTTGAACCTCCTGATTGGAACTTACCTTTTGAAATTATGTGTGATGCTAGTGATTTTGCTGTAGGTGCTGTCCTTCACTACAAGAAAAGTTGCCATGGCCGACGAAGTTGAAGTCGCGCCGTGGTTGCTGGTGTACCATGGCCGACGATTTTTGGTCTCCCCGTTGTGCATGTCAAAACGTTTTTCTCGTTTTTGAGGCCACCTAGCCCGACGAAACGGCCAAAACGTGGCGTATGGTGTCCCGGGACGTGGTGCATCTCGAATTCTCGGGTTCGCCGGCCGAGTCAACGCAAATCCGCACCGCCGAGGGATGTAGGGCCCAGATGGCAGCCTCTCTGCATTGTTTTTTTTCTCGATCGCGCCATCTCGTTCAACGCTCTCCGATCGAGCCGTTTACGATGCAGGATCATGGGTCCCGCATGTCATCCTCTATGAACCAAAATTCTTTCTATTCTTTGATTTTTTTGACCCCCTGATTTCTGGCTACTTCCTTTTCTTTTGATCCCTTGCCGCCTTGAAACGTTGAGACCGCTGCTGCTAAATGGGACCCGCATGTCATCCTCTATGTGCAATCAACTTTCTTTTCTTGGAGTTTTTTTTGGCACCTCATATTTGGTCACTTGCCTTTTTCTTTCGATCCCCCGCCGCCTCTCAAACGGTGATACCGCTGCTGCTAAATGGGACCCGCATGTCATCCTCTATCTACTATAAAACTTTCTTTTCTTGAATAATTTTTGGCTCCTCATATTTGATCACTTGCCTTTTTCTTTCGATCCCCTGCCGCCTCTCAAACGGTGATACCGCTGCTGCTAAATGGGACCCGCATGTCATCCTCTATGTACTATAAAACTTTCTTTTCTTGAATTATTTTTGGCACCTCATATTTGTTCACTTACCTTTTTCGATCCCTGCCGCCTCTCAAACGGTGAGACCGCTGCTGCTTAAATGGGACCCGCATGTCATCCTCTATGTACTATAAAACTTTCTTTTCTTGAATTATTTTGGCTCCCGATATTTGGTCACTTGCCTTTTTCTTTCGATCCCTGCCGCCTCTCAAACGGTGATACCGCTGCTGCTAAATGGGACCCGCATGTCATCCTCTATGTACTATAAAACTTTCTTTTCTTGAATTATTTTTGGCTCCTCATATTTGTTCACTTGCCTTTTTCTTTCGATCCCGTGCAGCCTCTCAAACGGTGATACCGCTGCTGCTAAATGGGACCCACATGTCATCCTCTATGTACAATCAAGTTTCTTTTCTTGAATTATTTTTGGCTCCCGATATTTGGTCACTTGCCTTTTTCTTTCGATCTCATGCCACGTTTGAAACGTTGAGGAACCTGCTGGCTCATGGGACCCGCATGTCATCCTCTATGTACTATAAAAGTTTATTTTCTTGGTTTTTTTCACCCTCCGATTTTTGGCTATTTCCTTTTTCTTTTGATCCGCCGCCGCCTTTGAAACGTTGAGGACTCTGCTGGCTCATAGGTCCCACATGTCAGCCTCTATGTACAATCAAGTTTCTTTTCTTGAATTATTTTTGGATCCTGATATTTGGTCACTTGCCTTTTCTTTCGATCTCATGCCACGTTTGAAACGTTGAGGAACCTGCTGGCTCATGGGACCCGCATGTCATCCTCTATGTACTATAAAACATTCGTTTCTTGGTTTTTTTTCACCCTCTGATTTTTCGCTATTTCCTTTTTCTTTTGATCCCCCGCCTTTGAAATGTTGAGGACTCTGCTGGCTCATAGGTCCCACATGTCATCCTCTATGTACAATCAAGTTTCTTTTCTTGAATTATTTTTGGATCCTGATATTTGGTCACTTGCCTTTTTCTTTCGATCTCATGCCACGTTTGAAACGTTGAGGAACCTGCCGGCTCATGGGACCCGCATGTCATCCTCTATGTACTATAAAACATTCGTTTCTTGGATTTTTTTTGACTTGTTTCTTGGATTTTTGGCACCTCATATTTGGTCACTTGCCTTTTTCTTTCGATCCCCGCTTCTCAAACGGTGATACCGCTGCTCATTGGGACCCGCATGTCATCCTCTATGTACAATCAAGTTTCTTTTCTTGAATTATTTTTGGCTCGATATTTGGTCACTTGCCTTTTTCTTTCGAACTCATGCCACGTTTGAAAAGTTGAGGAACCTGCAGCTCATGGGACCCGCATGTCATCCTCTATGTACTATAAAAGTTATTTTCTTGGTTTTTTTTCACCCTCTGATTTTTGGCTATTTTTTTCTTTTGATCCCCGCCTTGAAACGTCGAGGACTCTATGGCTCATAGGTCCCACATGTCACCTCTATGTACAATCAAGTTTCTTTTATTGAATTATTTTTTGATCCTGATATTTGGTCACTTGCCTTTTTCTTTCGATCTCATGCCACGTTTGAAACGTTGAAGAACCTGCTGGCTCATGGGACCCGCATGTCATCCTCTATGTACAATAAAACTTTTTTTCTTGGATTTTTTTGGCACCCGATATTTGGTCACTTGCCTTTTTCTTTCGATCTCATGCCGCTTTGAAACGTTGACTAAGCTGCTGACTCATGGGTCCCGCATGTCATCCTCTACGACAATAAAAGTTTTCTTTCTTGGAGTTATTTTTGACCCCTAATTTCTGGCTATTTGCCTTTCTCTTTTGATCTCCTGCCCCCTCTGAAACGATGAGGACGCTGATGGCAGGTCGGTCCCACATGTCATCCTCTATGAACAATAAAAGTTTCCTTTGATGGATTTATTTTGAACCCCTAATCAATTTCTGGATATTTCCTTTTTTCTTTTGATCCCCGCCGCCTTGAAATCGCTGAGGATGCCGCTGCCTCATGGGTCCCGCATGTCATCCTCTCGAACGGTAAATGTTTTTTTCTTGGATTTTGTTGACCAAACGATTTTTGGCTTATTTTTTCTTTCGATCTCCTGCAGCCTTTAAAACGTTGAGGACGTCGCTGGCTCACGGGTCCCACATGTTAGCCTCTATGAACAAACGCCGAGGATGCTGCTGCCTCATGGGTCCCGCATGTCATCCTCTCGGAACGGTAAATGTTTTCTTTTCTTGGATTTTGTTGACCAAACGATTTTGGCTTTTTTTCTTTCGATCTCCTCAGCCTTTAAAACGTTGAGGACGCCGCCGGCTCACGGGTCCCACATGTCACCTCTATGAACAATAAACGCTGAGATGCTGCTGCCTCATGGGTCCCGCATGTCATCCTCTTAGAACGAAATGTTTCTTTTCTTGGATTTTTTACCAACAGATTTTTGGTTTATTTTTCTTTCCATCCCCTGCCGCCTTTAAAACGTTGACGACGTTGCGGCTCATGGGTCCCCGATGTCAGCCTCCCGTACAACAAACATGTGATATCTTGATTATTTTGCAGACAATAAACAGTGTATTGCGCTCTGAGCTATTTCAAACGGATAAAATAAATCTTTA
Source organism: Lolium multiflorum (assembly GCA_030979885.1). Lineage (NCBI taxonomy): Eukaryota > Viridiplantae > Streptophyta > Magnoliopsida > Poales > Poaceae > Lolium > Lolium multiflorum. The sequence goes on from CM061749.1 coordinate 360,130,970, forward strand.
TTTTTACATAAACAAACTTATATGTTGAATCTCCTTGTTTTTTTGTTTTTGCGAAGCATAGGACTTTCCTGTTTTTTTTAGAAAATTCCGAACTTTCCTGTTTTGGAGTGGGCTGAAATTGTACGAGTCAAAAGGCCAAGTAGGATAGTTCGAAGGCCCAGATGTCCAGATGCAGCCCAATTGAAATCTTTCTTCTTGGATTTTTTTTCACCCCCGATTTGGCTACTTCATTTTTCTTTTGGTCCTGTGCCTTGAAACGTTGAGACTGCTGGCAAAATGGGACCCGCATGTCATCCTCTATGTACATAAAATTTTTTCTTGGATTATTTTTGGCACTCATGGGTCCCGCATGTCATCCTCTATGAACCAAAATTCTTTATGTTCTTGGATTTTTTTGACCCCCTGATTTCTGCTACTTCCTTTTTTCTTTTGATCCCTGCCGCCTTGAAACGTTGAGACCGCCGTCGCTAAATGGGACCCGCATGTCATCCTCTATGTGCAATCAACTTTCTTTCTTGGAATTTTTTTGGCACCTCATATTTGGTCACTTGCCTTTTCTTTTGATCCCTGCACCTCTCAAACGGTGATACCGCTGCTGCTAAATGGGACCCGCATGTCATCCTCTATGTACTATAAAACTTTCTTTTCTTGAATTATTTTTGGCTCCTCATATTTGGTCACTTGCCTTTTTCTTTCGATCTCATGCCACGTTTGAAACGTTGAGGAACCCGCAGGATCATGGGACCCGCATGTCATCCTCTATGTGCTATAATAGTTTATTTTCTTGTATTTTTTTCACCCTCCGATTTTTGGCTATTTCTTTCGATCTCATGCCACGTTTGAAACGTTGAGGAACCTGCTGGCTCATGGGACCCGCATGTCATCCTCTATGTGCTATAAAAGTTTATTTTCTTGTATTTTTTTCACCCTCCGATTTTTGGCTATTTTTCTTTTGATCCCCTGCCACCTTTTGGGTAAGCTGCTGACTCATGGGACCCGCATGTCATCCTCTATGTACAATCAACTTGTTTTTTCTTTTGATCTCACGCCGCATTTGAAACGTTGAGTAAGCTGCTGCTAATTGGGACCCGCATGTCATCCTCTATGTACAATAAAGTTTTTTTCTTGGATTATCTTTGGCTCCCGATATTTTGTCACTTGCCTTTTTCTTTCGATCTCATGCCGCCTTTGAAACGTTGAGTAAGCTGCGGCTCATGGGTCCCGCATGTCATCCTCTACAAACAATAAAAGTTGCCTTTCTTGGAGTTATTTTTGACCCCTAATTTCTGGCTATTTGCCTTTTTCTTTTGATCTCCCGCCCCTTTGAAACGATGAGGACGCTGTTGGCAGGTCGGTCCCACATGTCATCCTCTATGAACAATAAAAGTTTCCTTTGATGGATTTATTTTGAACCTAATTTCTGGATAATTCCTTTTTTTCTTTTGATCCCTCGCCTTGGAATCGTTGAGGATGCTGCTGCCTCATGGGTCCCACATGTCATCCTCTCAGAACGGTAAATATTTCTTTTCTTGGATTTTTTTACCAACTGATTTTTGGCTTATTTTTTCTTTCGATCCCCTGCCGCCTTTGAAACGTTGACGACGCTGCTGGCTCATGGGTCCCGCATGTCAGCCTCCCCGTACAAGAAACATGTGATATCTTGATTATTTTGCAGACAATAAACAGTGTATTTCGCTCTGAGCTATTGCAACAGATAAATTAAATATTTATTTTTACAACTTATATGTTGAATCTCCTTGTTTTTTGTTTTTGCGAAGCATAGGACTTTCCTGTTTTTTTTAGAAAAATCCGAACTTTCATGTTTTGGAGTGGGCTGAAATTGTACGAGTCAAAAGGCCCAGCAGGATAGTTCGAAGGCCCAGATGTCCAGATGCAGCCCAATTGAAATATCTTTTCTTGGATTTTTTCACCCCTGATTTTGCTACTTCATTTTTCTTTGGTCCCGTGCCGCCTTGGAAACGTTGAGACCGCTGCTGCAAAATGGGTCCCGCATGTCATCCTCTATGTACAATAAAATTTCTTTTCTTGGATTATTTTGGTCCTGATATTTGGTCACTTGCCTTTTTCTTTCGATCTCATGCCGCCTTTGAAACATTGAGGAAGCTGCTGGCTCATGGGTCCCGCATGTCATCCTCTATGAACAATAAAAGTTTCCTTTCTTGGAGTTATTGTTTACCCCTAATTTCTGGCTACTTCTTTTTCTTTTGATCCCCTGCCGCCTTTTAAACGTTGAAGACTTTCTGGCTCATGGGTCCCACATGTCAGCCTCTATGAACAATAAACATTTCCTTTCTTGGAGTTATTTTTTACCCTAATTTCTGGCTATTTGCCTTTTTTTTCTTTCGATCCCCTGTCACCTTCGAAACGTAGAGGACGCTGCTGCTCATGGGTCCCAGATGTCAGCCTCTATGAACAATAAACCTTTCCTTTGTTGGATTTATTTTTCACCCTCTGATTTTTGGCTATTTTTTTCTTTGATGTGACCTGCCGCCTTGGAAACGTTGAGTAAGCTGCTGACACATGGGGCCCGCATGTCATCCTCTATGTACAATCAACTTGCAAGATCTTGGAGTGAAAGAGCTTGTATTAGTGGGACCCATATGTCATCCTCTATGTACAATAAAAGTTTCTTTTCTTAGATTTTTTTGCTCCTGATATTTGGTCACTTTCCTTTTTCTTTCGATCTCATGCCGCTTTTGAAACGTTGAGGAACGCTCATGGGTCCCGCATGTCATCCTCTATAAACAATAAAAGTTTCCTTTGTTGGAGTTATTTTTACCCCTAATTTCTGGCTACTTCTTTTTATTTTGATCCCCTGCCGCCTTTGAACGTTGAGGACTCTGCTGGCTAATGGGTCCCACATGTCAGCCTCTATGAACGATAAACCTTTCTTTTCTTGGAGTTATTTGACCCCTAATTTCTGGCTATTTTGCCTTTTTTTGATCCCGTGCCGCCTTGGAAACGTTGAGGATGCTGCTGCCACATGGGTCCCGCATGTCATCCCCTCAACGATAAATGTTTCTTTTCTTCGATTTTTTTACCAACTGATTTTTGATTTATTTTTTCTTTCGATCCCCTGCCGCCTTTAAAACTTTGACGACGCTGCTGGCTCATGGGTCCCGATGTCAGCCTCCCCGTACAAGAATCATGTGATATCTTGATTATTTTGCAGACAATAAAAAGTGTATTTCGCTCTGAGCTATTGCAAACGGATAAATTATATCTTTATTTTTACGTAAACAAACTAATATGTTGAATCTCCTTGTTTTGTTTTGTTTTTGCGAAGCATAGGACTTTCCTGTTTTGGAGTGGGCTGAAATTGTACGAGTCAAAAGGCGTCCAGCAGGTTAGAAAGCCCAGAGGGCCATGCAGCCCCAGCAGGGATACATCCTTTTTCTTTTGGTCCTGTGCCGCCTTGGAAACGTTGAGGACTCTGCTGCCTCATGGCACGTCATCCTCTATGAACTATAAAAGTTTCTTTTCTTGGTTTTTTTTTCACCGTCTGATTTTTGGCTATTTCCTTTTTCTTTTGTTCCCCGCCGCCTTGGGACCCGCATGTACAAGAACTTTCTTTTCTTGGAGTGTTTTTTCCCTGGCTACTTTATTTTTCTTTGATCTCAAGCCGCATTTGAAACGTTGAGACCGCTGCTGCAAAATGGGACCCACATGTCATCCTCTATGTAAAATAAAAGTTTTTTTCTTGGACTATTTTTCACGCTCTGATTTTTGGCTATTTCCTTTTTCTTTCGATCCCCTGCTGCCTTGGAAACGTTGAGGATGCTGCTGCCTCATGGGTCCCACATGTCATCCACTATGAACAATAAAAGTTTTTTCTTCGATTATTTTCACCCTCTGCTTTTTGGCTATTTCCCTTTTGTTTTGATCCCCTGCCGCCTTGGAAACGTTGAGGATGCTGCTGCGTCATGGGACCCGCATGTCATACTCTATGTACAATAAAAGTTTATTTTCTTGGACTATTTTTGGCTCCTGATATTTGGTCACTTGCCTATTTCTTTCAATCTCATGCCGACTCTCAAACGTTGAGTAAGCTGCTGGCTCATGGGACCCGCATGTCATCCTCAATGTACAATAAAAGTTTCTTTTCTTGGATTATTTTTGGCTCCTGATATTTGGTCACTTGCCTTTTTTTTTCGATCTCATGCCGTCTTTGAAACGTTCAGACCGCTGCTACAACATGGTACCCATATGTTATCCTCTATGTACAATGAAAGTTTCTTTTCATGGATTATTTTTTTGCTCCTGATATTTGGTCACTTTCCTTTTTCTTTCGATCTCATGCCGCCTCAGCCCTCTGAAACGTCGAGTAAGTTGTTGGCTCATGGGACCCGCATGTTATCCTCTATGTACAATAAAGTTTTTTTTCATGGATTTCTTACCCCCTGATTTTTGGTCACTTGCCTTTTTCTTTCGATCCTGTGCCGCCTTTGAAATTGTGGACGCTGCTGGCTCATGGGTCCCACATGCCAGCCTCTATGAACAATAATATTTCTTTTCTTCAATTTTTTTACCCCCTGATTTCTGGCTATTTGCATTTTTCTTTGGATCCCCGGCCGCCTTTGAAACGATGAGGACGCTGCTCGCGCATAGGTCCCACATGTCAGCCTCTGTGAATAATAAACCTTTCTGTTCTTGGATTTATTGTTGACCCCTAATTAATGGCTACTTCTTTTTTTCGATCCCCTGCCGCCTTTGAAATGTTGAGGACGCTGCATGGGTCCAACATGTCAGCCTCTATGAACAATAAGAGTTTCCTTTGTTGCATTTATTTTTGACCCCTAATTTCTGGCTATTTGCCTTTTTCGATCGCCTGCCGCCTTAGAAACGTTGAGGACGCTGATGGCTCATGGGTCCCACATGTCAGCCTCTTTGTACGATAAAAGTTTCCTTTGCTGGATTTATTTTTGACCCCTAATTTCTGGCTATTTGCTTTTTTCTTTCGAGCTCCACCGCCTTTGAAACGTTGATGACGCTGCTGCAAATCGGGTCCAATATGTCAGCATCTATGTGCGATAAACCTTTCCTTTCTTGGATTTTTTTTGGACACTTGATTTCGAGCTACTTGCCTTTTTCTTTCGATCTCCTGCCCCCTTTGAGAAACGTCGAGAACGATGCTGGTTCGTGGGTCCCACATGTCATCCTCTCCGAATGATAAATGTTGTGGCCGCGGCTGCAAGATAGGTCCCACTACACAAAAAAGACAAAATCTGTTGAAATTTGGAGATCTGAAATATGCATACCCAGATCCACACGTTTGTTATTTTTGTGTAGCCCAGAATTTTTTGTATTTGAAACTAAAATTTTGCACGCTTATGGGACAATTCATTAGCTACACCATGATTTTTTTCTATTTTTTTTTGAAACACATAAATATGTTTTTTATTTTTTCTAAAATAGCAGGAGCACTGGTGCCCAAGAGCACCAAATCTCTTAGGCATTTGCGCCTAATAGCGCGAGCTTAGCTAATTTTTGAAGAAAAAAGATGTCCATTGTGGTATTCAGGACAAAGATCTTCATGTCTGCTACTCCACCAAACAACAGACCAGCATGTATTCATCACGGGATTCAAACAAAGATCTTCATCTCTGCAAAATTTTGATTTCACCAAAAACCGAACAGCGAATGTTCATGAGGTTAAGTTCACGAACACTATGTTTTCTCTATAAAATAAGGTCACCATCCGTCTCTTATTTCTCAAGGAAAAACAGGTGGAAGTGTTGGGACGAACCACATGGGTGCTTCAGCTCTATGTTCAATCTTCTCTTTTTTGTACTGCAATCTTGAGCCTATGGCAGGACCTCCATTGACGTGCATTCTGCACCAATTTGGCCTTGGACGTATCCATGTATCACGGGCGCGATTGTGGGTAGCAAAGACATAGTCAGGTTTGAACAATTGGAAATCTGGTTCTGCAGCCTCTGCGTCGATTGGCGGGGGTAGCATGAAAATTGGGTGATTGAGTCCAAGAAATAAAGAATGCCCCTTCAAATTGTTCAATCTTTCCCACCTTGCCTCTTCTACAGGGTCCAAGGTATGGGCAGATCTCAAGAAAACGTAGCACCGTACCAAAGGATAAGACCTCAGCTTGTTACCCATATGTAATATTGGAGGACCGAGGATGGGCCGATAACCCTTAACCTGAATCCACGCGAGATCAGATTCACCAGTAATGGACTCTGCTCTCATTGGTGCCAGGAACCAAGTGCGCTGGTCAGAAAATCCAAGAAATACATCTTCATCTTCATCATTATGATTATCACCATCATCATCTAATTCTTCATCATCTAATTCTTCATCATCTAATTCGTCTTCTTCTAATTCTTCTTCTTCTAATTCTTCTACATCAGCATCATTATCTTCATCGGCACCTCCATCGCCTTGAGCCACATTTGCTTCATCATCTTCCATGACAGCATCTCCCTCGATTTGAGCCAAAATTGCAGCCGCTTCTGCTTCTTCATCTTCAATGACAGGAGCGTCAATGAGACGCGGGGCTGCATGTGTCCCTGCAATGGACAAAGATCAACCACAATGCAGCAAGTAGGAGGAACTACACTGTAAATTATCTCTTCTCTTCTATATTCTATCTTCTATCTTCTACTACTATAAGGCACCAGTTTTGAACAAGACATGTAGCAGCAATTCCAACAGTTGGTGTCCAAAATCTAACGGTTGGGATTAGAGGTATTCGCGTGAAAAAAATACCACACCAGTGTCCACGTGTTTCTAGAACCGTCATGTTTCCATTATGAAGAAAAATCAGAGCAGTCTCACACCGATATCACACGTCCCACTTGATAGTGATTAAGAAAGGTTCCAATTTTTTGTTCATATTTATAAACTGTATGCTCACACTTATTTTGATGGTATAACCAAATTATTAGTTGTATTGAAAGTTTGAACAACATTTAGAACGCAACTTACATCAGTATTGTGAATCGTAATTGGTCCAACATGTGCAGCATGCCATTTACTAGTTAAGACATAAAACAAAGACTCACCCCAGGTATATGGTTCCCAAACCAGAACATCTCCATACGGATATGTAACTGCGTATACACGATGCAGGTGTGAACTTGTACCATATCCAGGAATGCCCATGGCATCGACATAGCTGGTTCCTTCAAAGAATTTGGGGTTTCCCAGGATATTCCACTCCTTTTCTAGGGGCGCTTGTAGGATAGCGATCAAGTAGTCAAATACAACGATTACCTCGTAATGCCATGGCCCTGCTAGATCATCTTTGTACGGCCTCTTGACGATCCGTACTTTGAGCAGTTCCAAACTTTTATCTATTTTGTATTTGAAGAGGAATGGTGGGCTGGCATGCCACCATTCACGAGTAGGGCCCAAAGAAATTCCTGCATCTTGCAGAGATGGAAGAGGTATAATAGTATCTGATATGTATATGTTGCGGATCGTCAAGTGCCCGTCCTGCTGGACAAATGCCACCCAGTCGCCGTTACAACCCACCCAGTGCATGGGTCCATGTCCATCCAGTTCCTCCTTGGTATGGATAAATGCTGGAACTGTCGGCTTGTCTAATGGCATCAGCAACGCGTGAATGCCCTGCAAATAGGATTTGTTTCAATATTGTCTATGCATGCAAGGTATTCGACAGAATGAAGAGCGGATTGTGCAGAACTGAAGCACAGATGCAATGGATAAATAAAGCAATTCCGAAGAGTACATGTGCATAGTGAAGGCAGCAAACCTTACAGTACTCCCAAATTAGGTGATGATGTTGAGTCTAAATATATGCATGATGTTTGGCAGTAAGAAAAGTTGATTGAAAAAACACAAGCTGAAACGAGATGAGTAAATAAATAAATACTCTTACAGTATTGTCGCGGTCGTCTGGCCATGTCTCGGGGTCGCAGTGGAGCAGGCTCGGTACACCGAACGGAACCTTATGCGCTCCGCGGATGGCATGCCGCATGCCGATCATGCCTCGAGCGAGGCGACCAGTGCTGAGGATATCCGCCCGCTCGGCTATGTTCTCCACCAGTGGGTAGTGGAGGTTGCCCCACCCCATGGACTGGTGGTAGCAATCAGGAATCTCCTCAACCTTACGCTTCTGCTTCATTGGAGTCGGTAATCTAATGCAAGGGAGAGAGGGGTGAATGGGAGAAAGAGACAGAAGAGGGTTTTTTGGAGAAGATGCAGTAGTACTACGATACTAGGAGGTGGAGATGCGGGGCATATGTTTCCGGGGGATAGGAACCACTATTTCCCTTTTACGGAGTAAAAAAAATAACCGCACTTGCTCATTAGAACTTGGGGCGGGGATATAGTGGTAACAGATTCCGAGGTATTGACCAACTTTCCCTCACCTTGACCCCACGTGGTTGTGACCCGAGATAATTTTCTTTTTGATGAACCCGATATACTTATTATAGTACTAAAATAGTACAACTATATACCTTGTATATACCAATATTATTATTTTAAGGACTTTTGTTCCATGAGCAACAACTTCCCCCACTCCGCTCGTCCGAAATCCTAGCCCCTCCAACTTCAAGGACCAATCGACATAGCTATGGCCTTCTAATTTGGCTCAAGTCGCCGCACACATAGCCCTCCCGCCGACAAGGAATAGGAGCATCAGCCCTTTCGTCGCTTGTTGCTATACATAATCATATGCAGTACCATATATATTTCAAATTTCCATATCAAAAAATAGTTCAAATCTGAATTTTAACATCTCAAGCTAAACCCTCGCTTGGTCTTAAACATAAGCATACCATAGTTCTACTTTTGTCTTCACCAAACAACAGAACACAATGTGTTCATCACAACATAGCCAACCGGAGTACCTAGTAGTGTAACTAGAGAAGTGAACCTATAGTTGATCAAGCCTTCAACTTTAACACAATAATACCCCCACATTATGTGTTGAGGAGCCACACCCATATATTTAAGAGTACCATCATGTAGACCACAAATGCATCAATGAAGAGAGGGGTATACTTATAGACCACCTCTTTACAAAACAGTTGTAATTAGTAGACCACAAGTGCATCGTTCATTAGCTATGAAATTACATACTATCAGTAGCTACAATGGCTGCAGGACCTGTTTCATAATTAAACATCACACTTGTTCCAATCCGGGGCGTTGGCGAAGTTTGGGATGAACCAAAGCGGTGTCTTTACCAGGTACCTATCTTTTTTTGTTTTGCATGTTTTCTCCAAGGCGTTGGTTTGGAAACCAACGGCGCAATCTTCACGATTCAGACTGAATCGGCATATTTCAGGCAGCTGCGAATTGCGAAGCCATGCTTCATTCGGCAAGGTGTACACACAATTTCTTCTCGTCAGACATCCTGGGACAACATCTGCACCGCCTAATGGCAGCATAATCGGATAGTTCACTCCAAGGAAAAGAGAATATTCTCCAAGGTCATCAATCTTTTCCCATGGAATACCTTCATTTAACTTACTAGTGTCCTTCGTGAACACCAGGCAACCAAACCCAGAAGCATAGTTGCCAACAGTGCGACCATGATGAACATGACGATCAGAAGCAGTATGGCAAACTTTACATGAATATTCCCTTTCATCAGCAATGCCCAGTGTATGGATCAGAAGAAGTCTAGAACCATCTATAGATCTTGCTAACCACCACACACCATAATCGACCTCGTGATCATGGCCAAGAGCATCATCAAGTGCACACCGCCATTCAAACACAATGGATGGTGGCTCTACGATCAGCGGAGGACCTGCTTGAAAACGAAATTACTGTTAAGAAGGGCATGTTTGGTTTGCACAAATCTGAAAACGTAAGAATTGGGAAAACGCATTAGGATTCAGATGGGATGATATAATGTCATTTCCATTGAATAATACAGCATATTGGTGTATTTGAGTACATCACATGGGAAACCAAAGGATTCATTTCAAGAAGTTCAAGTAGAGGTCAAAATCCAACATAATTCAATCTGAGAATAAAACTCCTAATTATACAATCCTCAAATTTTTCTATGGTAATCATCTCGAATAAAAAGTCTAAATACCAATGAAATTTCATCCGAAGCAAATATGCCCCAAGTCAGATCAGTCAGGTTCGAAAATTAATAAGTTTGTGCATTAAAATTATCTTTACAGCCATGAATAATGAAGCTCATCATACACTACGTCCGGAGGAAAATTACCAGCTTGCTGAGGTTTCCATGCGTGAACAGTGCCAGTATGAGTTGTGGCAAACACAAGCCCATTGTGGAGAATTGCATCGCTGTAATTGTAAAAGATGTGGGACTTGGGCTCTGTAAGAACTGTCCATCCAGAATCAGCGCCGCAAAGGAGGGCAACTCTGATGTCAAAAACAGCAACAAGAGAGAAATTTTTGTACCCCCCAGCAGCTGTGGGAACTTGGCAAATATATATCTTGTGAAATATAATAGCACGAAGGTTGTGGTGGTATATATTTGGAATGTGGGTGGTTTCAAACGGCACAGGGAGAGGAATTTCACGGCGAGTGTAGACGTTGACAAGTTTCCATTTGCAAGCAGGAAAGCCAGTGTCAACCATGGCAACCCAATCTCCATTGGCACCTACCCACTGCTTACCCGTACCGTCTGGCATCACAGCGTCGGAGGAGAACCTGTCCAGCGGCGTCAGCTTGCAATCCCGTGCTACCTTCGTCGGGTGAGAATGAAGAACACATGGGAGCCCAAACGGGAGAGAAACAGATAGAGTTGCACTATCATTTGCAGAGTCGAAAAATAGTTTGGACGAACCGACGAGGCTCGCGGCGGTGATGACGTCGCATCTTGTTACGAGTTCTTCAAGGGGACCTTCGGAAAAGACCTTCTGAAATAGTTCAGAGTCATCATTTTCCTTGTTCGATGCCGCCATCGCAGGGCAGGGGGTGGGTCTATGAGGTTTGGGTTCAACTGATTGGAGTTTAATTTGGGTTCGATGGCGGCAGGTGGCGGGGAAGATGAAGAACGGAGGCTCTCAAACTGGGCGGTGGAATTGATTCTAAAGCTGCATGGCGGCGGCACTGGCGCGTGCTATGGAAGGTGGTCGATTGGAGAGTGGGTGCGGGCGGGGGCGGAGGTAGACGATGGAGGTGAACCGAAATAGGGCAGGTGGGGGCGGGGCGCTTGACTTCGCTCCTCTACACTCTACAGCATCTCCTCCTGTTTCTTGGAAAGTGTATAGACCCATAATAAAAAGTCACTGTTCCCTCTGAAAAGGTGAAGAACAAGTCACTGGTCTAACGTGCAAATTTGGACATCCCAAGCTCTGTGTTGTCATGTCAATTCAATGTCCATGGCAGTATTTTGAATTTTGCGTGACCAAAAGAAGTACGCCTTGGTGCCTTTCACAATCGGGGTTTCTAGGCCCTCCACAACGTTGCACATTTTCGGTGCCCAAACAACTTTTCAGGCTTTGGGCATCGGTGCCCTACGCTGCACAACCGGTGTCCCAATTTATTTCCAGGGAATCGAATCATCTACTCAGCTGTGGATAGAATACTACTCCGTATTATTTTCCTGCTCACCCGCAGCAAACCTTCCTCTATTCAGCTCCTTTCTCTGTCCACCTCTCGATGGTTAGCTGAATGGATTCTTTATCAAATGTGGGCTCACTTCCTTTCTGACAAGCGATGCTCTACGTTGTGAGCTCGGTGCCTCAAAACTTTTATTTGGGATCGGTGGTGACGTGTTAGCTTTTTCAGCAATTGGGCACCGGCTACATTGTGGAAGGCAGAGCAAGAACAATAGAAGAGCCAACAGCTGGCAAAAGTGCCACGTAGGCGGGCTATAAGCGCCCACTATTGTCCTACTTCCTCTTGGCGTGATACTCCCTCCGTCCACAAATAAGTGGACGTGCGGGATTTTCAAGGTAAATTAGTAAAAGGAAAGAAAAATGCATTGGAGCACTCGTATCTTAAGAAACACATGTACTCAACCACGGTTGTAGATTTTCTCGGCGCAAGACTTTTCCCCAGCAGTTGTGGCTTTCAGTTGTTCGTGGGTGTGGGGAGGAGCTCCGCCGCATCGGTAGAAAGCAAAGAGGAACGGCGGCTCTCGATCGTGCGGTGCACTCGTAAATCACGTGCGACCCATGCCCTAATAATTCACAATGCATTGATGAGGGCTATCACTTCATCATCCAATAAAATGTAGTAACTATCGTAATAATATTGTCTCTTAAGCCATGTATTACAGTGCAAGATGCTTTAGAGAAATAAACCTCTATTTTATTGCTAATACACATGGTTATTTATTCTAGGCAAATGCCTACCGAAAGATGTAGGAATAGGAAAAATGTAGGATTGCAATGTCATGTCCACTCCAATCCTATAGGAATTCATAGAAACCAAACTTTGTTTGATTCCACCATAGGAAAAGTAAAGGATTCTTAAAAAGAGGCATGAGTAGATGTTTAATTTCCTATGGAATATGTGCAAAGGAATCCATAGGAAAATTCCTATCGGAAACAATCCTACAAATCAAACAGCCAAGGATTCAATTCTACCAATTTCCTATGCAAATCCTTGGTGTTCACCCAATCCTCTCGAATACTCATCCAAAAAATGCACTAATACTTTGATGGGGAGTTTTTTTATTCTAGGCAAGAATAGAGGGTTTGCGGGGATCACTTGAGAAGTGTATTAACCAAAGAAGGCATAAGTAATACACCAACACACACTAACATGCCCTTAATGGATGTATCTCCATAAACTCCCTCTGTTCTTTATTACTACTACTAGTTTATGTACTTCTTAACTAATATGGGATAATCATGAAATATATTTTCTAACATTCAGCCAAAATATAGTGTTTCGACTTTCTAAAATACTGAAAAAGCTAGTAATTAAAAATATTTGAGCTAACAAATCTATGAAGTTTGAAAATATTTTGTATTCCGTCTGAAAGTTGTGTCACTTGGTGTGAGATTCACACAAAAATGATGAAAAATATCAAACCTTCAAAATAATTGTAGTAATTCGACCGTTAAGTGCGTTTCATAATTTTGGAAAATCGATTCTATTTGCAATTAAAACTAGTAGTTGGTGATCCCCGATCATCTGATTTGCTCTTAAACAGCTCAATCCTAAATTTGAACCTCCCTGCAACAGAACACGATAGTTGGTGGTTTGTGCGAAAAAAATAACAGTTTAAATAAGTGTTTACGCAACGAAGGCAGCAATAAGCGGTAGTTTGTGCAATTTCCTCGTGTAAACAACATGTAGCGTCGAAGTAGTAGTACTAGGAGTACAGAAATCTTGTGTAATTTCTAGTTCTACACATTACTAGTGTCCACTGTTTGAGAGTTGATGGTGAATGGGTCTAATTTTCAATCGAATGAGAATTAGCAAATTGATTTCTATGACAAAAGCATACAAAGCGAGTAAAACCAACATACCCGCATTCGCCGCTGCTACCAGCATGCGATGCCTCCACGAGTGCATTGACGGCTGCTGCAAATCCTCGGAAGGCATCTAGGTCTTGCAGATCGTCGATTGCCGCTGTCCGGCTAAGCTTAACCAGCATAGCTGCCGCCAAGATATCTCGGATTTGGACCACAGGCAGAAGCTGATTGGGGTCGAAGGATTGCCTGATTCGGAATTTGAAGTACCAAGCCCTCGGCTCCGATGGTGGAAGTTTGGAACTCGGCCCGGCCAGAACCTCCCAAATCTGTGTGTGGCAGTGGATGCCCATCGGCATCCCCAATGCTGCCGACGCCGTGATGTGGTCGGTCGCACTTTGGTCCCCACTAAAGGCTGGGGCTGCAGCACGTCGCCGCCGCCCCCGACGTCCCCACGACGGCATCGCCATGGAACGAGGCGCTGAGTTTGTTGGCGAACCCGAAGCCCTGGATGGCAAGTGCTTCTTCACAATGGAAGCATCCTCACCCGGCGAGGTTCGCCCCCGGCGCATGCCTATGCTCCGACCAGCCCACTTTGCCGCTGCTGCCTGGGCTGCCGCCGATACCTGGGCCACCGCCGCTTCATGGGACCCCCTCCCTCCTCTCCCTCTCCTAGATCAAAGGGCGCCAGGAGTCTAGCCACAACAAGACACAGAGCCGCCTGCTTCATCGCACACCAATGGCACACAGATATTTGCGAGCTTTTAGCGCACACCCCTCCGAGGCTGAGTCGTGGAGCCTGGGTGCATGGGGCTAAGGCTGGAGGAGTCACCATGGGACGAGGGGTGTCGAGTGCTCGGGCAAGTACGGGAAAGGGGAAGTTTTGTGATCACATCAATGCTTCTCAAGGAGCCAAATACTGTATGAGAATCCGGAAAAGTTTGAACGTTTGAAAACTTTGCCGGCATAATGCATCCTTCCAATGCACGCCTACGTACCCAACGTATACGCCAGCTAAGGTAGAAAGCCAACTCAGTTGCTACTTTGTTGGCAAAATGTACCATGGCTCAATCTCAGGTCACACACCCATGAAGCCAAGTTAACTCATCTATCAATTGTCACCCTCTTCATCCCACTGTAGGTATAGTAAGGTTGCTTCGAGTTTGATCTTTTGTATTGTTTCTTGTAAGGTTCGTGAATAATCTAATAAAAAAAGTCGTGTGCATCCTTTGGATGCAGAAGCTGGGGCGATTTTTCCCCCATTTCGAAAAAAATCAATTGGTATATTTTGGTTATATTCAAAATTTTACTTGAAACTTGTAGGTCATGCCATTCTACTACTCACCTAACACTTTTTCTACGCGGGAAGGATACGAGCGATGCAACAAAAAGAAACACATCCGTCCCCCTCCCCGAGTGATTTGTCCTAGATATGAAATCAAACTACAAGTGGTTCAAAAAGGCAATCGAAAAACATGGATTGTTCATCAGTTTGTACATAGCTAGGGAAAATACCAGAATGTCATATTAGTGTTTTAGAGAAGAGCCCTTCAAGTAGTTTGGCACCATGTTGGACACCGTCCAGCTTAATTCCACCCAAACATGATTTTTTTCGTTTGAATATGTCTACACTTTGTTTATCATCTTCAATGCTTATTGTATGACATAAGAAGACTATGTGTTTTGGTTTTAATTTTTTGAATTTTTAATGCCTAATTGAATCTTGGTGTATACCAGAATGTCATATATATTAGTGTTTTAGAGAAGAGCCCTTCAAGTAGTTTGGCACCATGTTGGACACCGTCCAGCTTAATTCCACCCAAACATGCATGATTTTTTTCGTTTGAATATGTCTAGACTTTGTTTATCATCTTCAATGCTTATTGTATGACATAAGAAGACTATGTGCTTTGGTTTTAATTTTTTGAATTTTTAATGCCCAATTAAATCTTTGTCAAATCCTAGGTTTGACCAAGATTTAAACAAGTTCAAAACATGAAAATGAAAAAGTAAGCCTGGATCCTTCTTAGTCACTCCAAAATGAATCTTTTGGAAGGTTTTTTAAATTTCCATGTTTGAAACCCAAAACCACTTCTCTTCATGCTTGACTTCATAAGACGAGTTTAGGGTTAGGGTAGATACATGATTTTTCTTGTTTGAATATATATGTTTAGACTTTGTTTATCAACTTGAATGTTTACCGTATGACATAAGAAGACAATGTTTTTGAATTTTTTATGTCCATTTGAATCTTAGTCAAATCCTAGGTTTGTCCAAGATTTAAACAGTTTTAAAACATGAAAATGAAAAGGTAAGCCTGGATCCTTCTTAGTCATTCTAAAATGAAGCTTTTGGGGGGTTCTTGAAATCTCAATGGTTGAAACCCAAATTAAACCACTTCTCTTCATGGTTGACTTCATAAGACAGAGTTTAGGGTTAGGGGTAGATACATGATTTGTCAGGTTTGAATATGTCTATATCACATGCTTGTTTATCAACTTGAATGCTAGCTTACTATATGATCGACATAAGAAGACTAGCTATATATATGTGTGTTGGTCAAATCCTATGTTTGACCAAGATTTAAACAAGCATAAATCCTGAAAATGAAAAGGTAAGCTAGCTTGGATCCTTCCTTATTCACTCTAAAATTAAGCTTTTGGGAAGTTTTTCAAATTTCCATGTTTGAAACCCAAAACCACTTCCTCTTCATGCTTGACTTCATAAGACATAGTTAAGGGTTAGGTGTAGATACATGCTTTTTCTGTTTTGAATATGTCTAGACCTTGTTTATCAACTTGAATGCTTACTATATATATATGACATAAGAAGGCTATGTGCTTAATTTGGTTTTTCATTTTCTGGTTTTTTTGAATTTTATGCCCATTTGAATCTTGGTCAAATACTAGCTAGGTTTGACCAAGATTTTGTTGCGGTCAAAAACCCACCGGCGAGTATCGACGGGCAACACCGTAGAGCCGGGAGGCTCCCAGGATTGCGGTGGACCCTGGTCCCTCGGGCGACGGCCCACAATGCCTTCTGGCACACGTCCTGGTGCTTACGAGGGCGTGCCACCTGACCTATACCTGGTCAGGAAGGTGATGGATTGCTTCGACTAGTTTCCTGCATGGCAAACACGTAAACATTAAATACGAGCCCCGATCGGCTCTTAAGTTGTTCTGTGGATCGGCTCAAAGAGCCGATTGCCCCATGGTTCATGTTAGATTTATAAGGACATGGGGATCATGCTTTATCAATATCAAGCTAAACTAATCTACGATAGTCTAGGGTTTTCACCGTATAATCGGAACATCCTATGCGTAGTTGAGCCTAACAGATACGTAAGATAATGGAAAACCAGCCCTAAAGAGGCCTAAAAACCAACGTGAAGTTGATCCCCGGAACAATCCCTCTAGAGCTTAGTAAACCACACCTTACGCACTACCGGATCGTTCAACCCGTTTATAAGGCCTAACCATACGGATATGAAACCAATCCTTGAAGAACAAGGAGCAACTATAACGGATTAGATCTACTAAATAAAGATCAAGCAAGATGCTGCCCTTACACCTAAAATAGGTGTAAGGGCAGCTAGATATCGAGGGGCAGCGTAGCTAAATAAGTACATCGTGAAAGCATCGACGTCAGCCCCAAAACACCTAAGATAAGGGTGTTGCTCGCCATCAAAAAGGCTTCAGCACGAACAACACCAATAACGAATAAACTGATACTGCCTAGATCGATGCGATCTAGGCAGCATGTTGCTTACCCGGGAGAAACCCTCGAAACAAGGGGTGGCGATGCGCCTAGATTGATTTGTCGTGAACGTGATCGTCCTCCTTTCTCAATAACCCTAGATACATATTTATAGTCCGTAGACTTTCTAACTTGGGAATAAACCCAACCGTGTACGAGCTAAACTCTATCTCTTAATTCTAACCGACACGTATCCTACTATAATTTACAGATACACGGGCAATCTTGCCCAAACTTCTTGTACAAGGCCGGTTCGGGAATATTTTCCGTGCATATCCTCTAAGCCCATTTAATCACGGCCCATCTCCAGACTTGGTTAAATTCTGGTGATAACAGATTTAAAAAAGTTAATTTAAAACATGAAAATGAAAAGGTAATCATGGATCCTTCTTAGTCACTCTAAGGTGAAGATTTTGGTAGGTTTTTGAAATTTCCATGTTTGAAACCCAAAACCACTTCTCTTCATGCTTGACTTCATAATACAGAGTTTTGACCAGGATTTAAACAATTTTAAAACATGAAAATGAAAAGGTAAGCCTGTATCCTTCTTAGTCACTCTAAAATGAAGCTTTTGGGAGGTTTTTGAAATTTCCATGTTTGAAACCCAAAACCATTTCTCTTCATGCTTGACTTCATAAGATAAAGTTATTTAGGGTTAGGTGTAGATACATGATTTTTTTGGTTTGAATGTGTCTAGACCTTGTTTATCAACTTCAATTCTTACTATATGACATAAGAAGACTATGTGCTTTGGTTTTTCATTTTTTGATTTTTTTTGAATGTTTATGCACATTTGAATCTAAAGGTGAGAGAACACGTTAAAGGTTATTCTAACAAAGGTCATGCTTGGAATCTTACCTATGTATTATTGTACATCACAAATGTGAAATGAAAATATGTGCATCTCTATAAACCATAAACCCTAACCCTAACTATATAGAAAAATATGAACAATCCGGCCATGCTTTTCGATTGCCTTTTTTGATCCACCTGCTTTGGCTGGATTTGAAATTTAGGGAGGGGGTAGGGGACGAGTGTGTTTCTTTGGATGCATCTCTCGTATTTGCTAGTTTTGGGGGGTCACACAAATTCAGGGTAGCATCATGCCCACCCCCTCCCTTCACGCGCGGAAAAAGTGTTAGGCGAGTAGTAAAATGGCATGAACAACAAGTTTCAAGTAAAATTTCGAATATAACCAGAATGTACCAATTGATAGATGAGTTAACTTGGCTTCATGGAAAAAATAAGGTCATGTAAATGAGTTAACTTGGCTTTCCCACCCTTGAATCCATAGGAGTACTAATACAGTATAATGATCACCCGAGTTATTACACCAACAGGTCTGTCACTTACATGTGGTTCCCATGCGTGAGGTCCCACACTTCAGTGAGCACAAGTCATGTGCGGTAGGTAGGCAAACTCCCATCTTCTTTGTCAAGAGAAGACGCATCAAAACTCTCCCTCTCTCTCTCTCTCTCCAGTTATCCACCTCCGCTGGCTGCCGGTTTTGGCATTGCGTTTCTAGCTCAGCTCGGAGGCCATGGTGTGCACGCACTGTAGCCATGGCGATTTGGTCGCGCTAAGTGGTTCGTCCCCGGCTGCGACGAGGATCAATCTGGGCGGTGGCTGTTAAGGACCCGATCGCATTTCTTGCTTTCAGCGTGGGGTCTTCCATGTAAAAGTTAGGGATTTAGATGAAATTTCCTGTTTATTCTGTGTCTTGTTGTAAACTGTGCTCTGGTGCGTATTGGAAGTCTGAGTCCTTCAGGATCCTTCGGTTGTCTCCTCTCTCAAAAAAAAAAAAAAATCTCTCTCATTATCGGCCTCGCTCGCTCGCACCTCCTGCGCACTGACAAACCCTGAAAAAGGTCAGACACCATAAATAAGAGGGCCCCACTCACTTCTCTCCCTTCATCTCCTTCCGTGTGATCCCTCTTCCTCCGAGTTTCACTGGACGGGCAAACACATGTGCTGCCTAGAAATATTCGACCCCTTTGCATGGATAATCATGTCGACCATTTTTACCTGGTTTTGAAATAAATAAATGAAAATGAAGAAAACCTCAAAAATGAAACCCTTCCGCATTGAGTGCTTATAGGTGTACTAGTTGACAGGGAAAATAAGAAACCTGTGATAGGGTAGTAAAAAACAAAATGTCTTCACAAAACGGACTATCGTGTATGAAGATTCATGGGTTTCAAGCCAACAAATGGCGTAGTTATGGCCATATTTGTGGCATAGTTTGTTATAATGTGCCCAAATTGGGCATGGTGGTGCATCTTGCCATTCCCAACAATGTTGCTGACTAGACTTTTCAACTTTTCGGTATATAAAAACTCATTTTTCATTTTCTAGATGTCAAAATAGGTTTATTTTGTGAATGGGGTACATAAGATACAGCTCAAAATGGCGCCTCTACATTTTAAAGATAAATTAGGCCACATATTAGTGAAAATTCCCAACTCTTTACGTTTTTTAGTGCTTTCTAGCTAGTTTCACACATTTAAATGACTTTATGCTGATTTATTGAAAGTAATTCCAATTTGAAATGTAGGTGTGTTATAACTTCGTCCTATAAATCCCCAAAAATCATTTTTTGATACATATTACTTACTATATGTCTAGACCTTGTTTATCTACTTGAATATGCTTACTACTATATATATATGACGTAAGAAGACTATGTGCTTTGGTTTTTTATTCTTTTATTTTTCATGAATTTTTATGCCCATTTGAATCTTGGTCAAATCCTATGTCTGACCAATATTTAAACAAGCTTAAAACATGAAAATGAAAAGGTAAGCTTGGATCCTTCTTAGTCCCTCTAAAATTAAGCTTTTGGGAAGTTTTTGAATTTTCCATGTCTGAAACCCAAAACCACCTCTCTTCATGCTTGACTTCATAATTAAGACAGAGTTAAGCGTTAGGGGGTAGATACATGCATTTTATGTTATGAATATGTCTAGACCGGCCATGTTCATCAAGTTGAATGTTGCTTACTATATATGAGATTAGAAGGCTATGTGCTTTGGTTTTTCATTTTTTTCATTTTTTGAATTTCTATGCCCATTTGAGTCTTGGTCGAATCCTAGGTTTGACCAAGAGTTCAAGTTTAAAACATGAAAATGAAAAGGTAAGCCTCGATCCTTCTTAGTCACTCTAAAATGAAGATTTGGGGGGGTTCTTGAAATTTCCATGTTTGAAACCCAAAAACATTTCTCTTCATGCTTGACTTCATAAGACATAGTTAAGGGTTAGGGTAGATACATGCTTTTATGTTTTGAATATGTCTAGACCTTGTTCATCAACTTGAATGCTTACTATATATATATATATATGCCATAAGAAGCTAGGCTATGTGCTTTGGTTTTCATTTTTTGATTTTTTCTAAATGTTTATGCCCATTTGAATCTTGGTCAAATCCTAGGTTAATTTGACCAAGATTTAAGCAAGTTTAAAACACATGAAATGAAAAGGTAAGCATGGATCCTTCTTAGTCATTCTAAAATGAAGCTTTTGGGGGTTCTTGAAATCTCAATGTTTGAAACCCAAAACCACTTCTCTTCATGGTTGACTTCATAAGACAGAGTTTAGGGTTAGGGGTAGATACATGATTTGCCAGGTTTGAATATGTCTAGATCGACCTTGTTTATCAACTTGAATGCTTACTATATATATGACGTAAGAATACTATGTGCTTTGGTTTTTCTTTTTTTTCATTTTTTTCTAACTTTTTATGCTCATTTGAATCTTGTTGGTCAAATCCTAGGTTTGACCAAGATTTAAACAAACTTAAAACATGAAAATGAAAAGGTAAGCATGGATCCTTCCCAAACTCTAAAATTAAGCTTTTGGGAAGTTTTTGAAATTTCCTTGTTTGAAACCCAAAACCACTTCTCTTCATGCTTGACTTCATAAGACAAAGTTAAGGGTTAGGGGTAAATACATGCTTTTTCTATTTTGAATATGTCTAACCTTGTTCATCAACTTGAATGCTTACTATATGACATAAGAAGACTATATGTGCGTTGGTTTTTCATTTTTTGTTTTTTCTGAATGTTTATGCCCATTTGAATCTTGGTCAAATCCTAGGTTTGACCAAGATTTAAACAAGTTTAAAACATAAAATGAAAAGGTAAGCCTGGATCCTTCTTAGTCATTCTAAAATGAAGCTTTTGGGGGGTTCTTGAAATCTCAATGTTTGAAACCCAAAACCACTTCTCTTCATGGTTGACTTCATAAGACAGAGTTTAGGGTTTGGGGTAGATACATGATTTGTCGGGTTTGAATATGTCTAGACATGCATGCTTGTTTATCAACTTGAATGCTTACTATATGACATAAGAAGACTATATGTGTGTTGGTCAAATCCTATGTTTGACCAAGATTTAAACAAGCATAAATCCTGAAAATGAAAAGGTAACCATGGATCCTTCTTAGTCACTCTAAAATGAAGCTTTCGGGAGGTTCTTGAAATTTCCATGTTTGAAACCCAAAACCACTTCTCTTCATGATTGACTTCATAAGACAGAGTTTAGTGTTAGGGGTAGATACATGATTTGTCTAATTTGAATATGTCTAGACCTTGTTTATCAACTTGAATTCTTACTTTATGACATAAGAAGGCTATGTGCTTTGGTTTTCCATTTTTCTGATTTTTTTTAATTTTATGCCCATTAGAATCTTGGTCAAATACTAGCTAGGTTTGACCATGATTTATGAAAACGAAAAGGTAAGCCTGGATCCTTCTTAGTCACTCTAAAATGAAGCAGCTTTTGGGATGTTCTTGAAATTTTCATGTTTGAAACCCAAAACCACTTCTCTTCATGCTTGACTTCAGAGTTTAGTGTTAGGGGTAGATACATGATTTGTCTAGTTTGAATATGTCTAGACCTTGTTTATCAACTTGAATTCTTACTTTATGACATAAGAAGGCTATGTGCTTTGGTTTTTCATTTTTCTGATTTTTTGAATTTTATGCCCATTTGAATCTTGGTCAAATACTAGCTAGGTTTGACCAAGATTTAAACAATTTTAAAACATGAAAATGAAAAGGTAAGCCTCTGTTAGAATTTGACCAAGTCAGAGGTGGGCCGCGATCAAGATGGACTTGAAGACATATACATGGAAGAAATACGTGAATCGGCCTTTTATACCAGGTTGGGCTAAATTGCCCATGTATCTGTAACATATTAGATCGCATCTTAGTTTAGAAGTTAGAGTTTTACTCGTGCACGGTTTAGTGCACGCCCACATTAGAAAGTCCCCTGGACTATAAATATGTATCTAGGGTTTATGGAATAAACAACAACCAACGTTCAACACAAACAAATCTCGGCGCATCGCCAACTCCTTCGTCTCGAGGGTTTCTCCGGTAAGCACCATGCTGCCTAGATCGCATCTTGCGATCTAGGCAGCACGAGCCTGCCCCTGTTGTTCATGCGTTGCTCGTGCTGAAGCCTTTTTGATGGCGAGCAACGTAGTTATCTTAGATGTGTTAGGGTTAGCATTGTTCTTAGTATCACATGCTGTCGTAGTGCAACCCTTGCATGTCTAGCCGCCCTTACACCTATCTTAGGGGCGGCACCCCGCTTGATCTTTATTTAGTAGATTCGATCCGTTACGATTGCTCCTTGATTCATCAAGGATTAGTTTAACATCCGCAATAGTTAGGCCTTACAAAGGGTTGGAGGATCCAGCGGCGTGTAGGGTGCAGTTTGCTGGCCCTAGACAGGAAGTTCCGAGGATCAACCTCGTGTTGGTTTTTAGGCCCCGTCTAGGATCGGCTTACAGTCACCGTGCGCGAGCGCGAGGCCCAATCGTGAGTAGGATGATCCGATTATGCGGTGAAAACCCCAGATCGTCGTAGATCTTATTAGCTTTATCTTGATCAAGCAGGACCACCATATATTCGGCCACCTTGGACGAATCATGGGTGAATCGGCTCTTTGAGCCGATTCACAGGATAACCTGAGAGCCGATCGAGGCTCGTATTTAACGTGTACGTGTGTGCCCTGCAGGAAACTAAGCGAGGCATCATCCACACCTTCCGACCAGGTATAGGTCAGGTGGCACGCCCTTGCGATAGCATCGGACGTGTGACCAGGAGGCTTTGCGGGCCGTCGCTCGAGGGACGGGCCAGCCGCAGCCCTAGTTGTTCCCGGCTCTACGGTGTTGACCAGTCGCTGCCCGCCGGTGGGTTTCTGACGTCAACACATTCTGGCACGCCCGGTGGGACACCCTTCAACATCCACCACATCGCCATCTACATCCGAGATGGCGGAAAGCACTCCGGTCAAGTACGAGGACCTGACTGACGAGCTCAAAAAGAAGCATGACGAGATCAAGGCGGTCCTCGAAGCCGAACTTATCGGCTCTTTCCACAGAACCCGCTCCCATGGCGTCAGGTGGAAGGGGTTCTCACCTGAAGGCGCACTCGATGGGGTGGACCTGTCCCCCCGTCGAAGAACGCACCAGGTCGCTGCGTCAGGAGATCAACTACATGGTGGCTCATTCGCTGCACCGCCACTCTGAGAGCCTGGTGAACACTTTGGAGCGTGTAGCTCTGCGCGTGATCCAGGAAATCATGAGCCACCAGTATTCTCCGTCGGGACCAGCTCTGGGGACTTACAAGGGAGAGATGGCACTCCAGTCCCATCCACCGCTGCCATTCGCATGGGCAGCACCAGAAGTGCCGAACCCATCGGCATATGTCGTCTACAAGATTGGTGGTGATCCTAGTGACTACCAATTCCTACCTGAGGCGCCCAAGGAGATCCCGCACGGGTACGCGTGTGCATACGTACCAGACGGCAGCACCTGGACACTCTCGAACCAGGCTGCGACAGCAGGGGCCTCTGGAACAGCAGGAGGAACGTCAGCGGCAGATCTTGAGAAGCAAACGTGGCTAGCTAAGTACGCCACTCCGACGAACCTCCAGAGCCCAGCTCCTGCAGTTGGCTCAGAACTGGAAAAGCAAGCATGGCTGGCCAAGTATGCCACCCCGGCGAAGCTTCAGGGTCCATCGCCTTCGGCCATCACCGCGGATGAGATTTGTACGATCCTAAAAGACCAGTTCGGCATGATGCCGAAAAGGAGGACAATCGGCTATACCAAGCCGTACCCCAACGAGTACGAATTGATTCCGCTACCTCCCAAATATCGGCTCCCTGACTTTACAAAGTTTAGTGGATCGGATGGTTCCAGCTCCATCGAGCATGTGAGCCGATATTTGGCACAGCTGGGCACTATCTCAGCGTCAGACGAGCTGCGTGTGAGGTTCTTTTCATAGTCCCTCACAGGATCGGCTTTCGGGTGGTACACATCGCTGCCACCAAATTCAGTCCGGACCTGGAAGCAGTTGGAGGAGCAGTTCCACCTCCAGTATCACTCAGAAGCTTCCGAGGCTGGTATTGCCGATCTTGCTCAAGTACGACAGAAGCGTGGGGAAACCGTAGCAGAATACATCCAGCGCTTCAGGACCGTGAGAAACCGATGCTATTCGGTTCATGTAAGTGAAAAAGAAGCAGTCGAATTGGCGGTGGTGGGTCTATCATCATCGATTAAGGACGTGGCCTCCCAAGCAGACTACCCTTCATTAGCGCACATGGTGCAGTGCTGTCAGCGTATGAACAGCGCCACCCAGATGTTTATCAGGACAAATTCAAGCGCGTGGTTACCATGGTTGACGCAGACGAGGATGAAGGTGCTATGGGAGATCAGGAGGTAGCAGTAGCTGAATGGACTCGGACGACAAGCCCCGTGTCCTGTAAGTGGGTGAAGCCACAAATTCCTCCAAAAGGGTTCGACTTCGACGTGACCAAAACTGAGCAGATTTTCGATCTCTTACTCACGGAGAAGCATATAAGGGTACCCGAAGGCCACAAGATCCCCACGGCGCAGGAGCTGAACGGGAAGCCATACTGCAAATGGCACAACACGTTCTCCCACACCACCAACGACCAGGTGTGGCGGCAGATCCAGATGGCGATAGAAAAGGGACGACTAATTTTCAACCGTACGCCATGAAGGTCGACACACACCCCTTCCCGCCGTTAACATGGTGGAGTATACTTACCATGGAGGGTACCAGCCAGATCTCTCGTGCAACATCAACATGGTAGGGCTTGGACACCACTCTGGTAAGGATGGAGATGAGGGCAGCTGCTCTCATAGCAAAGACACAGAGGAAGCCGCTCCGCGCGATCGGCTCCGCCAAGACGGCAAGCGCTACGTCACAGAGGGAGAAGTGAAGAACATAAGATATCAGCGACCTCTCTCTGATCACCTCCTCAACAAGTATGTGAGTCAGTATGACCAACGCCGACGATCCAACGATGATGATGAAGATCGTCTGGCTAGAGAAGCCAGAAGACATCAGCGGTACGATCGCGATGAGGAGGAGCACGAGCGCCGTGCCAAGGAAGAATTGGGGGAGCGGGACGACGAGGATAGGCACTGGGATTGTCCCTTCTTCAGACACTGCTGGGACTCAGGAATGAGCCGATTGCCCACAATCGGCAATTGCCAGAATGCAACCGGAAGAAGAAGGAGGCAGCCAACGTGTCCGTGTTCAAGCGCTTAGGGCCTCTCCCGCCACAAAGCAAACGCGCTGAGTCCCCTCGATGGGAAGATCTCGAGGATTCAGAAAACGAGGGACAAGAAGAAGAAGAAGACAGGTACCACCGGCCAAGGTGGTGCCCCGATGGACTCAGCCGTTCCCAAAAGCGAGGGTTCAGCGATTGCGCGGCCTGGAAGAAGCCGAAAGGTTATACTTGCATACGCTGAGGAAGGCACGGCCTGATCTAGCTGCGAAAGTTCAGCGAGCCCTGGATGAAGAGGGTCGGCCACAAAGAAAAGAGTGGCGCCCCAAGCAAAGGAAAGCCGATGATGAGACATCGGCGGCACAAACATGGTGCTCGTCCTTCCTTCGAAGCTTAGTGCTCCACGATTACACGATGCACTCAAGGTGGACAACAGCAAGCGCACCAACATGATAAAGTCAGAGATTGGGCTGGTTTTATCTACCGGCCTGAACGAGTAGCAAGAGCACGTCAATAAGCAAACGTGGCAAGGCTGACCCTTGTGATCGGCCCCAAAATTTATGAAGGGACATTACAAAACCTTCACCAAGCAAGCAATGTGGAGGCCGATTCCAGCAATCGGCCAAAATTATCCTCACCATCCATTCTACCTGGGTTCAACATTCGATCCAACAGGGAATACCTGAAGAGCCGATACCATCAAACCCTTTGAAAGAATCGGCCTGGGGGCACCAGTAAAGGATACGCAGTGGAAGCGTCTTACAAATGCCCAGCAACCTAGGATGTCCTTTGATGGTGAAGTATGGGGGCCGATACAATCGGCCGTAAAAAAAAAATTGAAAATTTTTGAGCACAGCCGATGGAGCAGACATCGACTTAAGAGTGACTCAAGGGATACAACTGTCACAAGCAGAAGCCTAATGGAGCAGCCATCGAGTCACGTGGAGAGATTCTATGGAATTCCTCAGTGGAATTGTTTGGTGACCCCATTAGCAGAAACTTCAAGTTCAACGGCCGGCATGAGCATGCAGAACAGGATGAGGAGAGCTCGACAAAGGGAATTATTCTTTGCCATGAGAACATCGGGGCAACTCACCTTGAGAGTTCTTTGCTGGGAGCCGATTCTATTGGGATCGGCCTCTGCACCGTAGCTTGGAGGCTAAGGATGACACATTGGGCGGGCTCATCGCGCTTGCCTTGATCGAGGCTCTGGGCAGCTCGCCCTAAAGATCCTTCGCTTTGAGAAGCCGATTTCGTTAGATCGGCTGGCTCTGTCACAACCGTTTAGAGATGGAGAATTCTTGCAGAATAGAGCCACCAATTTGAAAAGGAAGCCATCATAATTGATAGGCTTTGGGCCAGTTTGTTGCTGCAAAGAAAACAGAGTATCGCAGGAAAGTTGTAGGCGATCAAGATTTTCAACAATGGTCCTGAAGTTCTCTGAAGGCATTGATTCTGGAGCTTTGCCGATTAGAGCGAACATTAAGCTTTGGGGATCTGAATTGATCTATCTCGAACTTTATGATAAGAGACCGATGCGTTGCCATCGGCTCATTGATCATTGATCAGGCTAACGGTCGGCAAAGCCAGGATGAGGAAAAATCGGCCAAATTAGCATACAAGGAATCGGCAAGATCAAATTAAGGAGAGTTCTTCATTGATAGCCAGATTTCTTACACAAAGAGCTAAGAGTGCTCTCAAAAGGAAATGCTAGGGGATACAGTGCCCCATCTACTACTACGGGTCTTATTCTAGGGATCCTATCTATGGGCTGTCACCACCCTCGTCGTCGCCATCATCGGCGCTGCTACCGGCGAGCTCCTCGTCGCTGCTGATGAAGCCACCGGTAGCGTCTTCATCCTCCTCGTCGTCATCATCATCTGACCAAGCCCAACCTCGAAGGCGCTTGGCCGGTGGGTACCCGGTGTCGGAGGAGTCTTCTTCTTCAGCTTGTTCTACTTCTCCTTCCTCTTCGTCGGAGGAAGGGTCTATCTCCCATGAGAGGAGGTCGTCTTCGCACGCTGCTTCCAGCTCCCCGTCAACGAGGAACCGGAGGTCTTCCTTCCCAATGGTGCGGGGTTCGTCGGCTTCTGACTCGATGGAGAAGTCCCATTCTCTCGCGTCCCAATGCTCAGGCGCGAGAGCATCATAGATGGCCATCTGATTGACCTCCGGCTCCGATTCGCTCGAGGAGGAAGACATGGCTGTAGGAGAAGAGGGTTTTTCGGCCGATGGCTGGTTTGGAGCAAGGGGGATGAAGAGGTGAACTGTTCGATGTGGTTAAATAACAGAAGATATAGTGGAGAATTAATGCTCGGACAGTTTCCAAGGATGCGGTGCCAGAGTTGTCAAATCGTGCAGAGAAGTTGCGAAGGCGAGGCGTCATGATGAAGAATGCTGCAACCGCTCTGCTCTGCCGCGACATGACCTGACGAAGGAAAAGCGTAATGATTTTGGAAATGTCATTTCCAAAACTAGGGGGGCATGTGTTATCACCAGAATTTGACCAAGTCAGAGGTGGGCCGCGATCAAGATGGACTTGAAGACATATACATGGAAGAAATACGTGAATCGGCCTTTTATACCAGGTTGGGCTAAATTGCCCATGTATCTGTAACATATTAGATCGCATCTTAGTTTAGAAGTTAGAGTTTTACTCGTGCACGGTTTAGTGCACGCCCACATTAGAAAGTCCCCCGGACTATAAATATGTATCTAGGGTTTATGGAATAAACAACAACCAACGTTCAACACAAACAAATCTCGGCGCATCGCCAACTCCTTCGTCTCGAGGGTTTCTCCGGTAAGCACCATGCTGCCTAGATCGCGATCTAGGCAGCACGAGCCTGCCCTCGTTGTTCATGCGTTGCTCGTGCGAAGCCTTTTTGATGGCGAGCAACGTAGTTATCTTAGATGTGTTAGGGTTAGCATTGTTCTTAGTATCACATGCTGTCGTAGTGCAACCCTTGCATGTCTAGCCGCCCTTACACCTATCTTAGGTGTAGGGGCGGCACCCCGCTTGATCTTTATTTAGTAGATTCGATCCGTTACGATTACTCCTTGATTCATCAAGGATTAGTTTAACATCCGCAATAGTTAGGCCTTACAAAGGGTTGGAGGATCCAGCGGCGTGTAGGGTGCAGTTTGCTGGCCCTAGACAGGAAGTTCCGAGGATCAACCTCGTGTTGGTTTTTAGGCCCCGTCTAGGATCGGCTTACGATCACCGTGCGCGAGCGCGAGGCCCAATCGTGAGTAGGATGATCCGATTATGCGGTGAAAACCCCAGATCGTCGTAGATCTTATTAGCTTTATCTTGATCAAGCAGGACCACCATATATTCGGCCACCTTGGACGAATCATGGGTGAATCGGCTCTTTGAGCCGATTCACAGGATAACCTGAGAGCCGATCGAGGCTCGTATTTAACGTGTACGTGTGTGCCCTGCAGGAAACTAAGCGAGGCATCATCCACACCTTCCCGACCAGGTATAGGTCAGGTGGCACGCCCTTGCGATAGCATCGGACGTGTGACCAGGAGGCTTTGCGGGCCGTCGCTCAGAGGGACTGGGGCCAGCCGCAGCCCTAGTTGTTCCCGGCTCTACGGTGTTGACCAGTCGCTGCCCGCCGGTGGGTTTCTGACGTCAACAGCCTCGGTCCTTCTTAGTCACTCTAAAATGAAGCTTTTGGGAGGTTTTTGAAAATTCCATGTTTGAAACCCAAAACCACTTCTCTTCATGCCTTACTTCATAAGACATAGTTTAGGGTCGTTAGGGAGTAGATACATGATTTGCCTGGTTTGAATATGTCTAGACCTTGTTTATCATCTTGAATGCTTACTATATGACATAAGAAGACTATGTGCATTGGTTTTTCATTTTTTTCGTTTTTTTATTTTCCTGCCCATTTGAATCTTGGTGAAATCCTAGGTTTGAGCAAGATTTAAACAAGTTTAACACGTGTAAACGAATAAGTAAGCATGGATCCTTCTTAGTCACTCCAAAATGTACCAATTGATAGATGTGTTAACTTTGCTTCATGGAAAAATTAATGTCATGTAAATGAGTTAACTTGGATTTCCTACCCTTTAATCCATAGGTAACTTTGTTCTAATGCACTATAATAATCAACTGAGTTTTTACACAACAGGTCTGTCACTTACGTGTGGTGCCCATGCGTTAGGTCCCACACTTCAGTGAGCACAAGCCACGTGCAATAGGTACGCAAACTCCCAGCCATCTTCTTTGTCAAGAGAAGACGCATCAGATGCGTATTGGAAGTCTCTGGGTCCTTCAGATCCTTCGGTTGTCCCTCTCACAAAAAAATCTCTCATTCTCGGCCTCGCTCGACTCGCTCGCTCGCACCTCCCGCTCACCGACAAAACTGCACAACAGCCAACATCATCGCCCGAAAAAGGGGAGACACCAATGCACTCCTTCTTCTCTCCTTCCGAGTGATCCCTCTTCCTCCGAGTTTCACTCGACGGGCAAACACATATGTGCTGCATAGTAATAATAAAAAGTACTCCATTAAAAGGTTAATCTAGGGTTTTGCCCACTACTACAGATCAAGTTCAAAAATATCCAACTACTGGTTCGATTTTGGGCTACTAATGTGCGTTGGTTTTTTATTTTTAATTTTTTCTGAATGTTTATGCCCATTTGAATCTTGGTCAAATCCTATGTTTGACCAAGATTTAAACAAGCATAAACATGAAAATGAAAAGGTAAGCTTGGGTCCTTCTTAGTCACTCTAAAATTAAGCTTTTGGGATGTTTTTTAAATTTCCATGTTTGAAACCCAAAACCACTTATCTTCATGCCTGACTTCATAAGACAAAGTTAAGGGTTAGGGGGTAGAGACATGCTTTTTCTGTTTTGAATATGTCTAGACCTTGTTCATCAACTTGAATGCTTACTATATGACATAAGAAGACTATATGTTCGTTGGTTTTTCATTTTTTGTTTTTTTCTGAATGTTTATGCCCATTTGAATCTTGGTCAAATCCTAGGTTTGACCAAGATTTAAACAAGTTTAAAACATAAAATGAAAAGGTAAGCCTGGATCCTTCTTAGTCATTCTAAAATGAAGCTTTTGGGGGTTCTTGAAATCTCAATGTTTGAAACCCAAAACCACTTCTCTTCATGGTTGACTTCATAAGACAGTTTAGGGTTTGGGGTAGATACATGATTTGTCGGGTTTGAATATGTCTAGACATGCATGCTTGTTTATCAACTTGAATGCTTACAATATGACATAAGAAGACTATATGTGTGTTGGTCAAATCCTATGTTTGACCAAGATTTAAACAAGCATAAATCCTGAAAATGAAAAGGTAAGCTTGGATCCTTCTTACTCACTCTAAAATTAAGCTTTTGGGAAGTTTTTGAAATTTCCATGTTTGAAACCAAAACCACTTCTCTTCATGCTTGACTTCATAAGACATAGTTAAGGGTTAGGGGCCGGGTAGATACATGCTTTTTCTGTTTTGAATATATATGTCTAGACCTTGTTCATCAACTTGAAGGCTTACTATATATATATGACATAAGATCGAAGGCTATGTGCTTTATTTTTTTATTTTTTTGAATTTTATGCCCATTTGAATCTTGATCAAATACTAGCTAGATTTGACCAAGATTTAAACAATTTTAAAACATGAAAATGAAAAGGCAAGCCTGGATCTTTTCTAGTCACTCTAAAATGAAGCTTTTGGGATGTTCTTGAAATTTCCATGTTTGAAACCCATACGACTTCTCTTCATGCTAGACTTCATAAGATCGACCGAGTTTATGGTTAGGGGGTAGATACATGATTTGTCTGGTTTGAACACATTTTTAAACCTTGTTTATCAACTTGAATGCTTACTATATGACATAAGAAGACTATGTGATTTTGTTTTTCATTCTTCTATTTTTTTTTGAATTTTATGCCCATTTGAATCTTGGTCAAATCCTAGGTTTTTGACAAGGATTTATACAAGTATAAAATATGAAAACGAAAAGGTAAGCCTGGATCCTTCTTAATCACTCTAAAATGAAGCAGCTTTTGGGATGTTCTTGAAATTTTCATGTTTGAAACCCAAAAACCTTCTCTTCATGATTGACTTCATAATTAAGACAGAGTTTAAGGTTAGGGGCAGATATATACATGATTTTCTGGTTTGAATATGTCTAGACCTTGTTTATCAACTTTAATGTCTTACTATATGACATAAAGAATGTTATGTGCTTTGGTTTATCATTCTTTTTGTTTTTCCTGAATTTTTATGCCCATTTGAATCTTGGTCAAATCCTAGGTTTGACAAAGATTTAAACAAGTTTAAAACATGAAAATGAAAAGGTAACCATGGATCCTTCTTAGTCACTCTAAAATGAAGCTTTCGGGAGGTTTTTGAAATTTCCATGTTTGAAACCCAAATTAAACCACTTCTCATCATGCTTGACTTCGTAAGACAGAGTTTAGGGTTAGGGGTAGATACATGCTTTTTCTGGTTTGAATATGTATAGACCTTGTTTATCAACTTGAATGCTTACTATATATATGACATAAGAAGGCTATATATGTGCTTTGGTATTTCATTTTTTGATTTTTTTCGAATTTTTTATGCCCATTAAAATCTTGGTCAAATCCTATGTTTGACCAAGATTTAAACAAGTTTAGAACATGAAAATGAAAAGGTAATCATGGATCTTTCTTAGTCACACTCTAGAATGAAGCTTTTGGGAGGATTTTGAAATTTCCATGTTTGAAACCCAAAACCACTTCTTTTCTTGCTTGACTTCATAAGACAGAGAGTTTAGGGTTAGGGGTAGAGATACATGATTTTTTTTGGTTTGAATATGTGTAGATCTTGTTTATCAACTTCAATTCTTACTATATGACATAAGAAGACTATGTGCTTTGGTTTTTCATTTTTTGATTTTTTTTGAATGTTTATGCACATTTGAATCTAAAGGTGAGAGAACACGTTAATGGTTATTCTAACAAAGGTCATGCTTGGAATCTTACCTATGTATTATTGTACATCACAAATGTGAAATGAAAATATGTGCATCTCTATAAACCATAAACCCTAACCCTAACTATATAGAAAAATATGAACAATCCGGCCATGCTTTTCGATTGCCTTTTTTGATCCACCTGCTTTGGCTGGATTTGAAATTTAGGGAGGGGGGTAGGGACGAGTGTGTTTCTTTGGATGCATCTCTCGTATTTGCTAGTTTTGGGGGGTCACACAAATTCAGGGTAGCATCATGCCCACCCCCTCCCTTCACGCGCGGAAAAAGTGTTAGGCGAGTAGTAAAATGGCATGAACAACAAGTTTCAAGTAAAATTTCGAATATAACCAGAATGTACCAATTGATAGATGAGTTAACTTGGCTTCATGGAAAAAATAAGGTCATGTAAATGAGTTAACTTGTCTTTCCCACCCTTGAATCCATAGGAGTACTAATACAGTATAATGATCACCCGAGTTATTACACCAACAGGTCTGTCACTTACATGTGGTTCCCATGCGTGAGGTCCCACACTTCAGTGAGCACAAGTCATGTGCGGTCGGTAGGCAAACTCCCATCTTCTTTGTCAAGAGAAGACGCATCAAAACTCCCCCTCTCTCTCTCTCTCTCCAGTTATCCACCTCCGCTGGCTGCCGGTTTTGGCATTGCGTTTCTAGCTCAGCTCGGAGGCCATGGTGTGCACGCACTGTAGCCATGGCGATTTGGTCGCGCTAAGTGGTTCGTCCCCGGCTGCGACGAGGATCAATCTGGGCGGTGGCTGTTAAGGACCCGATCGCATTTCTTGCTTTCAGCGTGGGGTCTTCCATGTAAAAGTTAGGGATTTAGATGAAATTTCCTGTTTATTCTGTGTCTTGTTGTAAACTGTGCTCTGGTGCGTATTGGAAGTCTGAGTCCTTCAGGATCCTTCGGTTGTCCCTCTCTCTCTCAAAAAAAGAAAAAACATCTCTCTCATTATCGGCCTCGCTCGCTCGCACCTCCTGCGCACTGACAAACCCTGAAAAAGGTCAGACACCATAAATAAGAGGGCCCCACTCACTTCTCTCCCTTCGTCTCCTTCCGTGTGATCCCTCTTCCTCCGAGTTTCACTGGACGGGCAAACACATGTGCTGCCTAGAAATATTCGACCCCTTTGCATGGATAATCATGTCGACCATTTTTACCTGGTTTTGAAATAAATAAATGAAAATGAAGAAAACCTCAAAAATGAAACCCTTCCGCATTGAGTGCTTATAGGTGTACTAGTTGACAGGGAAAATAAGAAACCTGTGATAGGGTAGTAAAAAACAAAATGTCTTCACAAAACGGACTATCGTGTATGAAGATTCATGGGTTTCAAGCCAACAAATGGCGTAGTTATGGCCATATTTGTGGCATAGTTTGTTATAATGTGCCCAAATTGGGCATGGTGGTGCATCTTGCCATTCCCAACAATGTTGCTGACTAGACTTTTCAACTTTTCGGTATATAAAAACTCATTTTTCATTTTCTAGATGTCAAAATAGGTTTATTTTGTGAATGGGGTACATAAGATACAGCTCAAAATGGCGCCTCTACATTTTAAAGATAAATTAGGCCACATATTAGTGAAAATTCCCAACTCTTTACGTTTTTTAGTGCTTTCTAGCTAGTTTCACACATTTAAATGACTTTATGCTGATTTATTGAAAGTAATTCCAATTTGAAATGTAGGTGTGTTATAACTTCGTCCTATAAATCCCCAAAAATCATTTTTTGATACATATTACTTACTATATGTCTAGACCTTGTTTATCTACTTGAATATGCTTACTATATATATATATGACGTAAGAAGACTATGTGCTTTGGTTTTTTATTCTTTTATTTTTCATGAATTTTTATGCCCATTTGAATCTTGGTCAAATCCTATGTCTGACCAATATTTAAACAAGCTTAAAACATGAAAATGAAAAGGTAAGCTTGGTCCCTCTAAAATTAAGCTTTTGGGAAGTTTTTGAATTTTCCATGTCTGAAACCCAAAACCACTTCTCTTCATGCTTGACTTCATAATTAAGACAGAGTTAAGCGTTAGGGGGTAGATACATGCATTTTATGTTATGAATATGTCTAGACCGGCCATGTTCATCAAGTTGAATGCTGCTTACTATATATGACATTAGAAGGCTATGTGCTTTGGTTTTTCATTTTTTCATTTTTTGAATTTCTATGCCCATTTGAGTCTTGGTCGAATCCTAGGTTTGACCAAGAGTTCAAGTTTAAAACGTGAAAATGAAAAGGTAAGCCTCGATCCTTCTTAGTCACTCTAAAATGAAGATTTGGGGGGGGGTTCTTGAAATTTCCATGTTTGAAACCCAAAAACATTTCTCTTCATGCTTGACTTCATAAGACATAGTTAAGGGTTAGGGGTAGATACATGCTTTTATGTTTTGAATATGTCTAGACCTTGTTCATCAACTTGAATGCTTACTATATATATATATATATATATGCCATAAGAAGCTAGGCTATGTGCTTTGGTTTTCATTTTTTGATTTTTTCTAAATGTTTATGCCCATTTGAATCTTGGTCAAATCCTAGGTTAATTTGACCAAGATTTAAGCAAGTTTAAAACACATGAAATGAAAAGGTAAGCATGGATCCTTCTTAGTCATTCTAAAATGAAACTTTTGGGGGGTTCTTGAAATCTCAATGTTTGAAACCCAAAACCACTTCTCTTCATGGTTGACTTCATAAGACAGAGTTTAGGGTTAGAGGTAGATACATGATTTGCCAGGTTTGAATATGTCTAGATCGACCTTGTTTATCAACTTGAATTCTTACTATATATATGACGTAAGAATACTATGTGCTTTGGTTTTTCTTTTTTTTTTTTTGATTTTTTCTAACTTTTTATGCTCATTTGAATCTTGTTGGTAAAATTATAGGTTTGACCAAGACTTAAACAAACTTAAAACATGAAAATGAAAAGGTAAGCATGGATCCTTCCCACACTCTAAAATTAAGCTTTTGGGAAGTTTTTGAAATTTCCATGTTTGAAACCCAAAACCACTTCTCTTCATGCTTGACTTCATAAGACAAAGTTAAGGGTTAGGGGTAGATACATGCTTTTTCTGTTTTGAATATGTCTAAACCTTGTTCATCAACTTGAATGCTTACTATATGACATAAGAAGACTATATGTGCGTTGGTTTTTCATTTTTTGTTTTTTCTGAATGTTTATGCCCATTTGAATCTTGGTCAAATCCTAGGTTTGACCAAGATTTAAACAAGTTTAAAACATAAAATGCAAAGGTAAGCCTAGATCCTTCTTAGTCATTCTAAAATGAAGCTTTTGGGGGGTTCTTGAAATCTCAATGTTTGAAACCCAAAACCACTTCTCTTCATGGTTGACTTCATAAGACAAAGTTTAGGGTTAGGGGTAGATACATGATTTGTCGGGTTTGAATATGTCTAGACATGCATGCTTGTTTATCAACTTGAATGCTTACTATATGACATAAGAAGACTATATGTGTGTTGGTCAAATCCTATGTTTGACCAAGATTTAAACAAGCATAAATCCTGAAAATGAAAAGGTAAGCTTGGATCCTTCTTATTACTCACTCTAAAATTAAGCTTTTGGGAAGAAATTTCCATGTTTGAAACCAAAACCACTTCTCTTCATGCTTGACTTCATAAGACATAGTTAAGGGTTAGGGGCCGGGTAGATACATGCTTTTTCTGTTTTGAATATATATGTCTAGACCTTGTTCATCAACTTGAAGGCTTACTATATATATATGACATAAGAAGGCTATATGTGCTTTATTTTTTTATTTTTTCATTTTTTTGAATTTTATGCCCATTTGAATCTTGATCAAATACTAGCTAGATTTGACCAAGATTTAAACAATTTTAAAACATGAAAACGAAAAGGCAAGCCTGGATCTTTTCTAGTCACTCTAAAATGAAGCTTTTGGGATGTTCTTGAAATTTCCATGTTTGAAACCCATACGACTTCTCTTCATGCTAGACTTCATAAGATCGACCGAGTTTATGGTTAGGGTGTAGATACATGATTTGTCTAGTTTGAACACATTTTTAAACCTTGTTTATCAACTTGAATGCTTACTATATGACATAAGAAGACTATGTGATTTTTTTTTCATTCTTCTATTTTTTTTGAATTTTATGCCCATTTGAATCTTGGTCAAATCCTAGGTTTTTGACAAGGATTTATACAAGTATAAAATATGAAAACGAAAAGGTAAGCATGGATCCTTCTTAATCACTCTAAAATGAAGCAGCTTTTGGGATGTTCTTGAAATTTTCATGTTTGAAACCCAAAACCACTTCTCTTCATGATTGACTTCATAATTAAGACAGAGTTTAAGGTTAGGGGCAGATATATACATGATTTTCTGGTTTGAATATGTCTAGACCTTGTTTATCAACTTTAATGTCTTACTATATGACATAAAGAATGTTATGTGCTTTGGTTTATCATTCTTTTTGTTTTTCCTGAATTGTTATGCCCATTTGAATCTTGGTCAAATCCTAGGTTTGACAAAGATTTAAACAAGTTTAAAACATGAAAATGAAAAGGTAACCATGGATCCTTCTTAGTCACTCTAAAATGAAGCTTTCGGGAGGTTCTTGAAATTTCCATGTTTGAAACCCAAAACCACTTCTCTTCATGATTGACTTCATAAGACAGAGTTTAGTGTTAGCGGTAGATACATGATTTTGTCTAATTTGAATATGTCTAGACCTTGTTTATCAACTTGAATTCTTACTTTATGACATAAGAAGGCTATGTGCTTTGGTTTTTCATTTTTCTGATTTTTTTTAATTTTATGCCCATTAGAATCTTGGTCAAATACTAGCTAGGTTTGACCATGATTTAAACAAGTTTAAATCATGAAAATGAAAAGGTAAGCCTCGATCCTTCTTAGTCACTCTAAAATGAAGCTTTTGGGAGGTTTTGGAAATTTCCATGTTTGAAACCTAAAACCACTTCTCTTCATGCCTTACTTCATAAGACGGAGTTTAGGGTCATTAGGGAGTAGATACATGATTTGCCTGATTTGAATATGTCTAGACCTTGTTTATCATCTTGAATGCTTACTATATGACATAAGAAGACTATGTGGGTTGGTATTTCATTTTTTCATTTTTTTTATTTTCATGCCCATTTGAATCTTGGTCAAATCCTAGGTTTGAGCAAGATTTAAACAAGTTTAACACATGAAAACGAATAAGTAAGCCTGGATCCTTCTTAGTCACTCCAAAATGTACCAATTGATAGATGTGTTAACTTTGCTTCATGGAAAAATTAATGTCATGTAAATGAGTTAACTTGGATTTCCTACCCTTGAATCCATAGGAAACTTTGTTCTAATGCACTATAATAATCAACTGAGTTTTTACACCAACAGGTCTGTCACTTACGTGTGGTGCCCATGCGTGAGGTCCCACACTTCAGTGAGCACAAGTCACGTGCATAGGTACGCAAACTCCCAGCCATCTTCTTTGTCAAGAGAAGACGCATCAGATGCGTATTGGAAGTCTCTGGGTCCTCCTTCGGTTGTCCCTCTCACAAAAAAAATCTCTCATTCTCGGCCTCGCTCGACTCGCTCGACTCGCTTTCGCTCGCTCACACGTCCTGCTCACTGACAAAACCTGCACAACAAACAACATCATCACCCGAAAAGGGGAGACACCATAATGCTCCCTTCTTCTCTCCTTCCGAGTGATCCCTCTTCCTCCGAGTTTCACTCGACGGGCAAACACACATGTGCTGCATAGTAATAATAAAAAAGTACTCCATTAAAAGGTTAATCTAGGGTTTTGCCCACTACTACATATCAAGTTCAAAAATATCCAACTACTGGTTCGATTTTGGGCTACTAATGTGCGTTGGTTTTTTATTTTTAAATTTTTTCTGAATGTTTATGCCCATTTGAATCTTGGTCAAATCCTATGTTTGACCAAGATTTAAACAAGCATAAACATGAAAATGAAAAGGTAAGCTTGGGTCCTTCTTAGTCACTCTAAAATTAAGCTTTTGGGGTGTTTTTTAAATTTCCATGTTTGAAACTGATGCTGTCCAGGACTGGCGCGTGGTTGACGAGGGAGGAAATCCCTGTTGTGTAGCTTTCTGGTCCCCGGCAACGGCGCCAGAAAATAGCTTGATGTCTACGTTCCCCCTCCTGTAGACAGTGTTGGGCCTCCAAGAGCAGAGGTTTGTAGAACAGCAGCAAGTTTTCCCTTAAGTGGATCACCCAAGGTTTATCGAACTCAGGGAGGAAGAGGTCAAAGATATCCCTCTCATGCAACCCTGCAACCACAAAGCAAGAAGTCTCTTGTGTCCCCAACACACCAAATAGGTGCACTAGTTCGGCGAAGAGATAGTGAAATACAGGTGGTATAAATAAGCAGTAGCGATGCCAGAAAATAGCTTGCTGGCGTGTAGTTGATGGTGGTAGTATTGCAGCAGTAGTAACACAGTAAACAAGCAGCGATAGCAGTATTTAGGAACAAGGC
Source organism: Lolium multiflorum (assembly GCA_030979885.1). Taxonomy (NCBI): domain Eukaryota; kingdom Viridiplantae; phylum Streptophyta; class Magnoliopsida; order Poales; family Poaceae; genus Lolium; species Lolium multiflorum. The sequence continues at coordinate 360,170,154 of CM061749.1, forward strand.
CTAGGGATTACACTTTCACTAGTGGACACTCTCAACATTGATCACATAACAGAATAGATAAATGCATACTCTACACTTTTGTTGGATGATGAACACATTGCGTAGGATTACACGAACCCTCAATGCCGGAGTTAACAAGCTCCACAATAATGCTCATGTTTAAGTAACCTTTAGTGTAAGATAGATCAAAAGACTAAACCAAGTACTAGCATAGCATGCACACTGTCACCTTCATGCATATGTAGGAGGAATAGATCACATCAATATTATCATAGCAATAGTTAACTTCGCAATCTACAAGAGATCATGATCATAGCATAAACCAAGTACTAACACGGTGCACACACTGTCACCTTTACACACGTGCAGGAGGAATACAACTACTTTAATAACTTTGCTAGAGTAGCACATAGATAGTAGTGATACAAAACTCATATGAATCTCAATCATGTAAAGCAGCTCATGAGATCATTGTATTGAGGTACATAGGAGAGATATTAACCACATAGCTACCGGTACAGCCCAGAGCCTCGATGGAGAACTACTCCCTCCTCATGGGAGCAGCAGCGGTGATGAAGATGGCGGTGGAGATGGCAGCGGTGTCGATGGAGAAGCCTTCCGGGGGCACTTCCCCGCTCCGGCAGCGTGCCGGAAGAGACTCCTGTCCCCAGGATCTTGGCTTCGCGATGGCGGCGGCTCTGGAAGGTTTCTGTGGGTTTCGTCGAACGCCTCAGGGTTTTCGATCCAGGGGCTTTATATAGGCGAAGAGGCGGCGCAGGAGGGTCGAAGGGGTGCCCACACCATAGGGTGGCGCGGGCCCCCTGGCCGCGCCGCCATGTGGTTTGGTGGGCCTGTGCCCCCTCCCTGGTGGCTCTCGGGTGTTCTGGATGCTTCCGGGAAAATAGGAACCTGGGCGTTGATTTCGTCCAATTCCGAGAATATTTCGTTACTAGGATTTCTGAAACCAAAAACAGCAGAAAACAGGAACTGGCACTTCGGCATCTTGTTAATAGGTTAGTTCCAAAACGCATAAATATGACATAAAATGTGCATATAACATGTAGATATCATCAATAATGTGGCATGGAACATAAGAAATTATCGATACGTCGGAGACGTATCAGCATCCCCAAGCTTAGTTCTGCTCGTCCCGGGCAGGTAAACGATAACAAAGATAATTTCGAGTGACATGCCATCATAAACTTGATCATATTGTAAACATATGTAATGAATGCAGCGATCAAAACAATGGTAATGACATGAGTAAACAACTGAATCATAAAGCAAAGACTTTTCATGAATAGTACTTAAAGACAAGCATCAATAAGTCTTGCATAAGAGTTAACTCATAAAGCAATAAATCAAAGTAAAGGTATTGAAACAACACAAAGGAAGATTAAGTTTCAGCGGTTGCTTTCAACTTATAACATGTATATCTCATGGATAATTGTCAACATAGAGTAATATAACAAATGCAATATGCAAGTATGTAGGAATCAATGCACAGTTCACACAAGTGTTTGCTTCTTGAGGTGGAGAGAAATAGGTGAACTGACTCAACAATAAAAGTAAAAGAATGGTCCTTCAAAGAGGAAAGCATCGATTGCTATATTTGTGCTAGAGCTTTTTATTTTGAAAACATGAAACAATTTTGTCAACGGTAGTAATAAAGCATATGTATCATGTAAATTATATCTTACAAGTTGCAAGCCTCATGCATAGTATACTAATAGTGCCCGCACCTTGTCCTACTTAGCTTGGACTACCGGATCATCACAATGCACATGTTTTAACCAAGTGTCACAATGGGGTACCTCCATGCCGCCTGTACAAGGGTCTAAGGAGAAAGTTCGCATTGGATTTCTCGCTTTTGATCATTCTTCAACTTAGACACCCATACCGGGACAACATGAACAACAGATAATGGACTCCTCTTTAATGCATAAGCATGTAACAACAATTATTATTCTCACTGGAGATTGAGGATATGTGTCCAAAACTGAAACTTCCACCATGATTCATGGCTTTAGTTAGCGGCCCAATGTTCTTCTCTAACAATATGCATGCTTAACCATATGGTGGTAGATCTCCCTTACTTCAGACAAGATGAACATGCATAGCAACTCACATGATATTCAACAAAGAATAGTTGATGGCGTCCCCAGAAGCATGGTTATCGCACAACAAGCAACTTAATAAGAGATAAAGTGCATAAGTACATATTCAATACCACAATAGTTTTTAAGGCTATTTTGTCCCATGAGCTATATATTGCAAAGGCGAATGATGGAATTTTAAAGGTAGCACTCAAGCAATTTACTTTGGAATGGCGGAGAAATACCATGTAGTAGGTAGGTATGGTGGACACAAATGGCATAGTGGTTGGCTCAAGGATTTTGGATGCATGAGAAGTATTCCCTCTCGATACAAGGTTTAGGCTAGCAAGGTTATTTGAAACAAACACAAGGATGAACGGTGCAGCAAAACTCACATAAAAGACATATTGTAAACATTATAAGACTCTACACCGTCTTCCTTGTTGTTCAAAACTCAATACTAGAAATTATCTAGACTTTAGAGAGACCAAATATGCAAACCAAATTTTAGCAAGCTCTATGTATTTCTTCATTAATGGGTGCAAAGTATATGATGCAAGAGCTTAAACATGAGCACAACAATTGCCAAGTATCAAATTACCCAAGACATTATAGCAATTACTACATGTAGCATTTTCCAATTCCAACCATATAACAATTTAACGAAGAGGAAACTTCGCCATGAATATTATGAGCTAAGAACACATGTGTTCATACGAACCAGCGGAGCGTATCTCTCTCCCACACAAGCATTTATTCAAACAAAAATAAAAACAAAAGCAAACAGACGCTCCAAGTAAAGTACATAAGATGTGACTGAATAAAAATATAGTTTCAAGGGAGGAACCTGATAAATTTGTCGATGAAGAAGGGGATGCCTTGGGCATCCCCAAGCTTAGATGCTTGAGTCTTCTTGAAATATGCAGGGATGAACCACGGGGGCATCCCCAAGCTTAGAGCTTTCACTCTCCTTGATCATAGTATATCATCCTCCTCTCTTGACCCTTGAAAACTTCTTCCACACCAAACTTTAAGCAAACTCATTAGAGGGTTAGTGCATAATCAAAAATTCACATGTTCAGAGGTGACACAATCATTCTTAACACTTCTGGACATTGCACAAAACTTCTGAAAGTTAATGGAACAAAGAAACTCATTCAACATAGCAAAAGCGGCAATGCGAAATAAAAGGCAGAATCTGTCAAAAACAGAACAGTCCGTAAAGACGAATTTTAAAATGGCACCAGACTTGCTCAAATGGAAAAACTCAAAACTAATGAAAGTTGCGTACATATCTGAGGATCACTCACGTAAATTGGCATAATTTTCTGAGTTACCTGCAGAGAATTAGACCCAGATTCGTGACAGACAGCAATGCTGTTTCTGCGCAGCAATCCAAATCTAGCATCAACTTTACCATAGAGACTTTACTTGGCACAAAAACATGATAAGGAGAGGTTGCTACAGTAGTAAACAACTTCCAAGACACAAATATAAAACAAAGTACTGTAGTAAAAAAACACATGGGTTATCTCCCAAGAAGTTCTTTCTTTTTAGCCATTAAGATGGGCTCAGCAGTTTTAATGATGCACTCGCAAGAAATAGTATTTGAAGCAAAAGAGAGCATCAAGAGGCAAATTCAAAACACATTTAAGTCTAACATGCTTCCTATGAAGAGGAATCTTGTAAATAAACAAGTTCATGAAGAGCAAAGTAACAAGCATAGGAAGATAAAACCAGTGTAACTTCAAAAATTTCAGCATATAGAGAGGTGTTTTAGTAACATGAAAATTTCTACAACCATATTTTCCTCTCTCATAATAACTTTCAGAGGCAACATGAGCAAACTCAACAATATAACTATCACATAAAGCATTCTTATCATGAGTCTCATGCACAAAATTATTACTCTCCACATAGGCATAATCAATTTTATTAGTTGTAGTGGGAGCAAATTCAACAAAGTAGCTATCATTATTATTCTCATCATCAAATATAGGAGGCAAAGTATCATCAAAGAAAATTTTCTCCTCAATGCTTGGGGGACTAAAAATATCATGCTCATCAAAGCCAGCTTCCCCAAGCTTAGAATTTTCCATAGCATTAGCAACAATAGTGTTCAAAGCATTCATATATAACATTCCCATTAGCATGCATAAGTTCCATGGGTTTTTTAATTCTCTCTTCAAACACATCATGTCCTAATTCAAGATAAAGTTCATAAAGATCTCTCATTTTGTTGTTGTCTTCCATTAAGCCTTACTAGTGTAAACAAGAAACAACAAGATGCAATTGCAGGATCTAAAGGAAATAGCTTCGAGCACTTACAACGGCGAAAATAGCTTAGTAGCCGAGATCCGAAGTGTGAGTACCTTTTACCTCCCCGGCAACGGCGCCAGAAAATACTTGATGCTGTCCAGGATGGCGCGTGGTTGACGAGGGAGGAAATCCCTTGTGTAGCTTTCCTCCCCGGCAACGGCGCCAGAAAATAGCTTGATGTCTACGTTCCCCCTCCTTTCCTGTAGACAGTGTTGGGCCTCCAAGAGCAGAGGTTTGTAGAACAGCAGCAAGCTTTCCCTTAAGTGGATCACCCAAGGTTTATCGAACTCAGGGAGGAAGAGGTCAAAGATATCCCTCTCATGCAACCCTGCAACCACAAAGCAAGAAGTCTCTTGTGTCCCCAACACACCAAATAGGTGCACTAGTTCGGCGAAGAGATAGTGAAATACAGGTGGTATAAATAAGTATGAGCAGTAGCAACGGTGCCAGAAAATAGCTTGCTGGCGTGTAGTTGATGGTGGTAGTATTGCAGCAGTAGTAACGCAGTAAAACAGTAAACAAGCAGTGATAGCAGTATTTAGGAACAAGGCCTAGGGATTACACTTTCACTAGTGGACACTCTCAACATTGATCACATAACAGAATAGATAAATGCATACTCTACACTTTTGTTGGATGATGAACACATTGCGTAGGATTACACGAACCCTCAATGCCGGAGTTAACAAGCTCCACAATAATGCTCATGTTTAAGTAACCTTTAGTGTAAGATAGATCAAAAGACTAAACCAAGTACTAGCATAGCATGCACACTGTCACCTTCATGCATATGTAGGAGGAATAGATCACATCAATATTATCATAGCAATAGTTAACTTCGCAATCTACAAGAGATCATGATCATAGCATAAACCAAGTACTAACACGGTGCACACACTGTCACCTTTACACACGTGCAGGAGGAATACAACTACTTTAATAACTTTGCTAGAGTAGCACATAGATAGTAGTGATACAAAACTCATATGAATCTCAATCATGTAAAGCAGCTCATGAGATCATTGTATTGAGGTACATAGGAGAGATATTAACCACATAGCTACCGGTACAGCCCCGAGCCTCGATGGAGAACTACTCCCTCCTCATGGGAGCAGCAGCGGTGATGAAGATGGCGGTGGAGATGGCAGCGGTGTCGATGGAGAAGCCTTCCGGGGGCACTTCCCCGCTCCGGCAGCGTGCCGGAACAGAGACTCCTGTCCCCCAGATCTTGGCTTCGCGATGGCGGCGGCTCTGGAAGGTTTCTGTGGGTTTCGTCGAACGCCTCAGGGTTTTCGATCCAGGGGCTTTATATAGGCGAAGAGGCGGCGCAGGAGGGTCGAAGGGGTGCCCACACCATAGGGTGGCGCGGGCCCCCCTGGCCGCGCCGCCATGTGGTTTGGTGGGCCTGTGCCCCCTCCCTGGTGGCTCTCGGGTGTTCTGGATGCTTCCGGTGAAAATAGGAACCTGGCGTTGATTTCGTCCAATTCCGAGAATATTTCGTTACTAGGATTTCTGAAACCAAAAACAGCAGAAAACAGGAACTGGCACTTCGGCATCTTGTTAATAGGTTAGTTCCAGAAAACGCATAAATATGACATAAAATGTGCATATAACATGTAGATATCATCAATAATGTGGCATGGAACATAAGAAATTATCGATACGTCGGAGACGTATCAGAAACCCAAAACCACTTATCTTCATGCCTGACTTCATAAGACAAAGTTAAGGGTTAGGGGGTAGATACATGCTTTTTCTGTTTTGAATATGTCTAGACCTTGTTCATCAACTTGAATGCTTACCATATGACATAAGAAGACTACATGTTCGTTGGTTTTTCATTTTTTGTTTTTTTCTGAATGTTTATGCCCATTTGAATCTTGGTCAAATCCTAGGTTTGACCAAGATTTAAACAAGTTTAAAACATAAAATGAAAAGGTAAGCCTGGATCCTTCTTAGTCATTCTAAAATGAAGCTTTTGGGGGGTTCTTGAAATCTCAATGTTTGAAACCCAAAACCACTTCTCTTCATGGTTGACTTCATAAGACAGTTTAGGGTTTGGGGTAGATACATGATTTGTCGGGTTTGAATATGTCTAGACATGCATGCTTGTTTATCAACTTGAATGCTTACAATATGACATAAGAAGACTATATGTGTGTTGGTCAAATCCTATGTTTGACCAAGATTTAAACAAGCATAAATCCTGAAAATGAAAAGGTAAGCTTGGATCCTTCTTACTCACTCTAAAATTAAGCTTTTGGGAAGTTTTTGAAATTTCCATGTTTGAAACCAAAACCACTTCTCTTCATGCTTGACTTCATAAGACATAGTTAAGGGTTAGGGGCCGGGTAGATACATGCTTTTTCTGTTTTGAATATATATGTCTAGACCTTGTTCATCAACTTGAAGGCTTACTATATATATATGACATAAGATCGAAGGCTATGTGCTTTATTTTTTTATTTTTTTGAATTTTATGCCCATTTGAATCTTGATCAAATACTAGCTAGATTTGACCAAGATTTAAACAATTTTAAAACATGAAAATGAAAAGGCAAGCCTGGATCTTTTCTAGTCACTCTAAAATGAAGCTTTTGGGATGTTCTTGAAATTTCCATGTTTGAAACCCATACGACTTCTCTTCATGCTAGACTTCATAAGATCGACCGAGTTTATGGTTAGGGGGTAGATACATGATTTGTCTGGTTTGAACACATTTTTAAACCTTGTTTATCAACTTGAATGCTGACTATATGACATAAGAAGACTATGTGATTTTGTTTTTCATTCTTCTATTTTTTTGAATTTTATGCCCATTTGAATCTTGGTCAAATCCTAGGTTTTTGACAAGGATTTAAACAAGTATAAAATATGAAAACAAAAAGGTAAGCCTGGATCCTTCTTAATCACTCTAAAATGAAGCAGCTTTTGGGATGTTCTTGAAATTTTCATGTTTGAAACCCAAAACCACTTCTCTTCATGATTGACTTCATAATTAAGACAGAGTTTAAGGTTAGGGGCAGATATATACATGATTTTCTGGTTTGAATATGTCTAGACCTTGTTTATCAACTTTAATGTCTTACTATATGACATAAAGAATGTTATGTGCTTTGGTTTATCATTCTTTTTGTTTTTCCTGAATTGTTATGCCCATTTGAATCTTGGTCAAATCCTAGGTTTGACAAAGATTTAAACAAGTTTAAAACATGAAAATGAAAAGGTAACCATGGATCCTTCTTAGTCACTCTAAAATGAAGCTTTCGGGAGGTTTTTGAAATTTCCATGTTTGAAACCCAAATTAAACCACTTCTCATCATGCTTGACTAAGACAGAGTTTAGGGTTAGGGGTAGATACATGCTTTTTCTGGTTTGAATATGTATAGACCTTGTTTATCAACTTGAATGCTTACTATATATATGACATAAGAAGGCTATATATGTGCTTTGGTTTTTCATTTTTTGATTTTTTTCGAATTTTTTATGCCCATTAAAATCTTGGTCAAATCCTATGTTTGACCAAGATTTAAACAAGTTTAGAACATGAAAATGAAAAGGTAATCATGGATCTTTCTTAGTCACACTCTAGAATGAAGCTTTTGGGAGGTTTTTGAAATTTCCATGTTTAAAACCCAAAACCACTTCTTTTCTTGCTTGACTTCATAAGACAGAGAGTTTAGGGTTAGGGGGTGATACATGATTTTTTTGGTTTGAATATGTGTAGACCTTGTTTATCAACTTCAATTCTTACTATATGACATAAGAAAATTTGGGGGGGTCTTGAAATTTCCATGTTTGAAACCCAAAAACATTTCTCTTCATGCTTGACTTCATAAGACATAGTTAAGGGTTAGGGGGTAGATACATATGCTTTTATGTTTTGAATATGTCTAGACCTTGTTCATCAACTTGAATGCTTACTATATATATATGACATAAGAAGCTAGGCTATGTGCTTTGGTTTTCATTTTTTGATTTTTTCTGAATGTTTATGCCCATTTGAATCTTGGTCAAATCCTAGGTTAATTTGACCAAGATTTAAGCAAGTTTAAAACACATGAAAATGAAAAGGTAAGCCTGGATCCTTCTTAGTCATTCTAAAATGAAGCTTTTTGGGGTTCTTGAAATCTCAATGTTTGAAACCCAAAACCACTTCTCTTCATGGTTGACTTCATAAGACAGAGTTTAGGGTTAAGGGTAGATACATGATTTGCCAGGTTTGAATATGTCTAGATCGACCTTGTTTATCAACTTGAATGCTTACTATATATATGACGTAAGAATACTATGTGCTTTGGTTTTTCTTTTCTTTTTTTGATTTTTTCTAACTTTTTATGCTCATTTGAATCTTGTTGGTCAAATCCTAGGTTTGACCAAGATTTAAACAAACTTAAAACATGAAAATTAAAAGGTAAGCATGGATCCTTCCCACACTCTAAAATTAAGCTTTTGGGAAGTTTTTGAAATTTCCATGTTTGAAACCCAAATTAAACCACTTCTCATCATGCTTGACTTCGTAAGATAGAGTTTAGGGTTAGGGGTAGATACATGCTTTTTGTGGTTTGAATATGTATAGACCTTGTTTATCAACTTGAATGCTTAATATATATATGACATAAGAAGGCTATGTATGTGCTTTGGTTTTTCATTTTTTGATTTTTCGAATTTTTTATGCCCATTAAAATCTTGGTCAAATCCTATGTTTGACCAAGATTTAAACAAGTTTAGAACATGAAAATGAAAAGGTAATCATGGATCTTTCTTAGTCACACTCTAGAATGAAGCTTTTGGGAGGTTTTTGAAATTTCCATGTTTGAAACCCAAAACCACTTCTTTTCTTGCTTGACTTCATAAGACAGAGTTTAGGGTTAGGGGTAGAGATACATGATTTTTTTGGTTTGAATATGTGTAGACCTTGTTTATCAAATTCTTACTATATGACATAAGAAAGTTTGGGGGGGTCTTGAAATTTCCATGTTTGAAACCCAAAAACATTTCTCTTCATGCTTGACTTCATAAGACATAGTTAAGGGTTAGGGGGTAGATACATATGATTTTATGTTTTGAATATGTCTAGACCTTGTTCATCAACTTGAATGCTTACTATATATATATGACATAAGAAGCTAGGCTATGTGCTTTGGTTTTCATTTTTTGATTTTTTCTGAATGTTTATGCCCATTTGAATCTTGGTCAAATCCTAGGTTAATTTGACCAAGATTTAAGCAAGTTTAAAACACATGAAAATGAAAAGGTAAGCCTGGATCCTTCTTAGTCATTCTAAAATGAAGCTTTTTGGGGGTTCTTGAAATCTCAATGTTTGAAACCCAAAACCACTTCTCTTCATGGTTGACTTCATAAGACAGAGTTTAGGGTTAAGGGTAGATACATGATTTGCCAGGTTTGAATATGTCTAGATCGACCTGCTTGTTTATCAACTTGAATGCTTACTATATATATGACGTAAGAATACTATGTGCTTTGGTTTTTCTTTTCTTTTTTTTTTTTGATTTTTTCTAACTTTTTATGCTCATTTGAATCTTGTTGGTCAAATCCTAGGTTTGACCAAGATTTAAACAAACTTAAAACATGAAAATTAAAAGGTAAGCATGGATCCTTCCCACACTCTAAAATTAAGCTTTTGGGAAGTTTTTGAAATTTCCATGTTTGAAACCCAAATTAAACCACTTCTCATCATGCTTGACTTCGTAAGACAGAGTTTAGGGTTAGGGGTAGATACATGCTTTTTCTGGTTTGAATATGTATAGACCTTGTTTATCAACTTGAATGCTTACTATATATATGACATAAGAAGGCTATATATGTGCTTTGGTTTTTCATTTTTTGATTTTTTTCGAATTTTTTATGCCCATTAAAATCTTGGTCAAATCCTATGTTTGACCAAGATTTAAACAAGTTTAGAACATGAAAATGAAAAGGTAATCATGGATCTTTCTTAGTCACACTCTAGAATGAAGCTTTTGGGAGGTTTTTGAAATTTCCATGTTTGAAACCCAAAACCACTTCTTTTCTTGCTTGACTTCATAAGACAGAGAGTTTAGGGTTAGGGGTAGAGATACATGATTTTTTTTGGTTTGAATATGTGTAGACCTTGTTTATCAACTTCAATTCTTACTATATGACATAAGAAAATTATGGGGGGGTCTTGAAATTTCCATGTTTGAAACCCAAAAACATTTCTCTTCATGCTTGACTTCATAAGACATAGTTAAGGGTTAGGGGTAGATACATGATTTTATGTTTTGAATATGTCTAGACCTTGTTCATCAACTTGAATGCTTACTATATATATATGACATAAGAAGCTAGGCTATGTGCTTTGGTTTTCATTTTTTGATTTTTTCTGAATGTTTATGCCCATTTGAATCTTGGTCAAATCCTAGGTTAATTTGACCAAGATTTAAGCAAGTTTAAAACACATGAAAATGAAAAGGTAAGCCTGGATCCTTCTTAGTCATTCTAAAATGAAGCTTTTTGGGGGTTCTTGAAATCTCAATGTTTGAAACCCAAAACCACTTCTCTTCATGGTTGACTTCATAAGACAGAGTTTAGGGTTAAGGGTAGATACATGATTTGCCAGGTTTGAATATGTCTAGATCGACCTTGTTTATCAACTTGAATGCTTACTATATATATGACGTAAGAATACTATGTGCTTTGGTTTTTCTTTTCTTTTTTTTTGATTTTTTCTAACTTTTTATGCTCATTTGAATCTTGTTGGTCAAATCCTAGGTTTGACCAAGATTTAAACAAACTTAAAACATGAAAATTAAAAGGTAAGCATGGATCCTTCCCACACTCTAAAATTAAGCTTTTGGGAAGTTTTTGAAATTTCCATGTTTGAAACCCAAATTAAACCACTTCTCATCATGCATGACTTCGTAAGACAGAGTTTAGGGTTAGGGGTAGATACATGCTTTTTCTGGTTTGAATATGTATAGACCTTGTTTATCAACTTGAATGCTTACTATATATATGACATAAGAAGGCTATATATGTGCTTTGGTTTTTCATTTTTTGATTTTTTTCGAATTTTTTATGCCCATTAAAATCTTGGTCAAATCCTATGTTTGACCAAGATTTAAACAAGTTTAGAACATGAAAATGAAAAGGTAATCATGGATCTTTCTTAGTCACACTCTAGAATGAAGCTTTTGGGAGGTTTTTGAAATTTCCATGTTTGAAACCCAAAACCACTTCTTTTCTTGCTTGACTTCATAAGACAGAGAGTTTAGGGTTAGGGGTAGAGATACATGATTTTTTTTGTTTGAATATGTGTAGACCTTGTTTATCAACTTCAATTCTTACTATATGACATAAGAAAATTAGGGGGGGGTCTTGAAATTTCCATGTTTGAAACCCAAAAACATTTCTCTTCATGCTTGACTTCATAAGACATAGTTAAGGGTTAGGGGGTAGATACATATGCTTTTATGTTTTGAATATGTCTAGACCTTGTTCATCAACTTGAATGCTTACTATATATATATGACATAAGAAGCTAGGCTATGTGCTTTGGTTTTCATTTTTTGATTTTTTCTGAATGTTTATGCCCATTTGAATCTTGGTCAAATCCTAGGTTAATTTGACCAAGATTTAAGCAAGTTTAAAACACATGAAAATGAAAAGGTAAGCCTGGATCCTTCTTAGTCATTCTAAAATGAAGCTTTTGGGGGTTCTTGAAATCTCAATGTTTGAAACCCAAAACCACTTCTCTTCATGGTTGATTTCATAAGACAGAGTTTAGGGTTAAGGGTAGATACATGATTTGCCAGGTTTGAATATGTCTAGATCGACTGCTTGTTTATCAACTTGAATGCTTACTATATATATGACGTAAGAATACTATGTGCTTTGGTTTTTCTTTTCTTTTTTTTGATTTTTTCTAACTTTTTATGCTCATTTGAATCTTGTTGGTCAAATCCTAGGTTTGACCAAGATTTAAACAAACTTAAAACATGAAAATTAAAAGGTAAGCATGGATCCTTCCCACACTCTAAAATTAAGCTTTTCGGAAGTTTTTGAAATTTCCATGTTTGAAACCCAAAACCACTTCTCTTCATGCTTGACTTCATAAGACAAAGTTAAGGGTTAGGGTAGATACATGCTTTTTCTGTTTTGAATATGTTTAAACCTTGTTTATCAACATGAATGCTTACTATATGACATAACAAGACTATGTGCGTTGGTTTTTCATTTTTCATTTTTTTCTGAATGTTTATGCCCATTTGAATCTTGGTCAAATCCTAGGTTTTTGACCAAGATTTAAACAAGTATAAAATATGAAAACAAAAAGGTAAGCCTGGATCCTTCTTAATCACTCTAAAATGAAGCGACTTTTGGGATGTTCTTGAAATTTTCATGTTTGAAACCCAAAACCACTTCTCTTCATGATTGACTTCATAATTAAGACAGAGTTTAAGGTTAGGGGCAGATATATACATGATTTTCTGGTTTGAATATGTCTAGACCTTGTTTATCAACTTTAATGTCTTACTATATGACATAAAGAATGTTATGTGCTTTGGTTTATCATTCTTTTTGTTTTTCCTGAATTTTTATGCCCATTTGAATCTTGGTCAAATCCTAGGTTTGACCAAGATTGAAACAAGTTTAAAACATCAAAATAGAAAGGTAAGCATGAATCATTCTTAATTATTCACTCTAAAATGAAGCTTTTGGGAGGTACTTGAAATTTTATGTTTGAAACCCAAAACCACTTCTCTTCATGTTTGACTTCATAAGACAGAGTTTATGGTTAAGGGTAGATAGATGATTTTTCTTGTTTGAATATGTCTAGACCTTGTTTATCAACTTGAATGCTTACTATATGACATAAGAATACTATGTGCTTTGCTTTTTCATTTTTCTAATTTTTTATTTGTTAAACCCATTTGAATCTTGGTCAAATCCTAGGTTTGACCAAGATTGAAACAAGTTTAAAACATCAAAATGGAAAGGTAAGCATGAATCATTCTTAATTATTCACTCTAAAATGAAGCTTTTGGGAGGTACTTGAAATTTTATGTTTGAAACCCAAAACCACTTCTCTTCATGTTTGACTTCATAAGACAAAGTTTATGGTTAAGGGTAGATAGATGATTTTTCTAGTTTGAATATGTCTAGACCTTGTTTATCAACTTGAATGCTTACTATAAGACAAAGTTTAGGGTTAGGGGTAGATACATTTTTTTTTGGTTTGAATATGTCGTCTAGACCTTGTTTATCAACTAATGCTTACTATATTACATAAGAAGGCTATGTTATTTGGTTTTTCATTTTTTCTAAATTTTTATGCTCATTTGAATCTTGGTCAAATCCTAGGTTTGACCAAGATTTAAACAAGTTTAAAAGAAGAAAATGAAAAGGTAATCCTGGATCCTTTAAGTAGTCACTGTAAAATGAAGCTTTTGGGAGGTTTGTGAAATTTCCATGTTTGAAACCCAAAACCACTTAAGATAGAGTTTATGGTTAGGTGTAGATACATGATTTTTCTTGTTTGAATATGTCTAGACCTTGTTTATCAACTTGAATGCTTACTATATGTCATAAGAATACTATGTGCTTTGCTTTTTCATTTTTCTAATTTTTTTAATTGTTAAACCCATTTGAATCTTGGTCAAATCCTAGGTTTGACCAAGATTGAAACAAGTTTAAAACATCAAAATAGAAAGGTAAGCATGAATCATTCTTAATTATTCACTCTAAAATGAAGCTTTTGGGAGGTACTTGAAATTTTATGTTTGAAACCCAAAACCACTTCTCTTCATGTTTGACTTCATAAGACAGAGTTTATGGTTAAGGGTAGATAGATGATTTTTCTAGTTTGAATATGTCTAGACCTTGTTTATCAACTTGAATGCTTACTATATGACATAAGAATACTATGTGCTTTGCTTTTTCATTTTTCTAATTTTTTATTTGTTAAACCCATTTGAATCTTGGTCAAATCCTAGGTTTGACCAAGATTGAAACAAGTTTAAAACATCAAAATGGAAAGGTAAGCATGAATCATTCTTAATTATTCACTCTAAAATGAAGCTTTTGGGAGGTACTTGAAATTTTATGTTTGAAACCCAAAACCACTTCTCTTCATGTTTGACTTCATAAGACAAAGTTTATGGTTAAGGGTAGATAGATGATTTTTCTAGTTTGAATATGTCTAGACCTTGTTTATCAACTTGAATGCTTACTATAAGACAAAGTTTAGGGTTAGGGGTAGATACATTTTTTTGGTTTGAATATGTCGTCTAGACCTTGTTTATCAACTAATGCTTACTATATTACATAAGAAGGCTATGTTATTTGGTTTTTCATTTTTTCTATTTTTTCTAAATTTTTATGCTCATTTGAATCTTGGTCAAATCCTAGGTTTGACCAAGATTTAGACAAGTTTAAAACAAGAAAATGAAAAGGTAAGCCTGGATCCTTCTTAATTAAGTAGTCACTGTAAAATGAAGCTTTTGGGAGGTTTGTGAAATTTCCATGTTTGAAACCCAAAACCACTTAAGATAGAGTTTATGGTTAGGTGTAGATACATGATTTTTCTTGTTTGAATATGTCTAGACCTTGTTTATCAACTTGAATGCTTACTATATGACATAAGAATACTATGTGCTTTGCTTTTTCATTTTTCTAATTTTTTTAATTGTTAAACCCATTTGAATCTTGTTGGTCAAATCCTAGGTTTGACCAAGATTGAAACAAGTTTAAAACATCAAAATAGAAAGGTCATTACAAGAAAAGTTCTGATAGACAACGTCTCAAAATCGTCCGCTAAGGGGTATTTTTCGTCGCCTATGGGCCTAACCCGACGATATGGGTTCTGTCGAAACTGCGTCAGGCAAAGTCCTACGACGATTTTTCGGTCCGTCGCGCTTGGGCGCCTTCCGCCACGGAAAATCGGACCGTTGCGCAAGAGTTTCCGGAGCCCGTTGACCGACGTCATGCAACCGACACGTGGCGACGCGTTAACGCGCGTTAACGGCGTTAAGCTGAAACCCCGTGGTAGATGGTAGGCCCACACGAGGCCTGCCACGTCTTAAGCGGGCCGGCCAGTGACATAGTTTGACCAGTCAACTATATATCTGGGCTAGTCCATTAGTTACGTGGGCCGGGCCTAACCTCTAAGGTTGACTGGTCAAAACTTAAATGGGCGGCCCATTTAACATGGGGTCCACATTACACAATGGGCCGGCCCAAGAAGCAAGTGGCGGGCCAAAACACGGTGGGTTCCACTTTCTGTTAAAGGGCCGCCCATTTAGTGTGTGGGGTCCACCATATAGCAAGTGGGCGGCCGAAACACAGTGGGTCCCACTTTCCATTAAAGGGGCCCATTTAGTATGTGGGGTCCACCATATAGCAAGGGCTGGCCCAACAAGATAGTGGGCCGGGCCAAAACACAGTGGGTCCCACTTTCTGTTAAAGGGCCGGCCCATTTGGTGTGTGGGGTCCACCATATAGAAGCTGGCCCAAAAAAAGTGGACCGGGCCAAAAACACAGGTGGGTCCCACTTTCCGGTTAAAGGGCGGCCCATTTGTGTGGGGTCCACCATATAGAAGTGGGCTGGCCCAACAAAAAAAGTGGGCCGGGCCAAAAACACAGGTGGGTCCCACTTTCCACTTAAAGGGCTGGCCCATTTAGTAAGTGGGGTCCACCATATAGCAAGTGGGCCGGCCCAACAAGATAGTGGGCCGGGCCAAAAACACAGGGGGTCCCACTTTCCTGTTAAAGGGCTGGCCCATTTAGTACGTGGGGTCCACCATATAGCAAGTGGGCGGCCCAACACGCTAGTGGGCCGGGAAAACACAGTGGGTCCCACTTTTCTTAAAGGGCCGGCCCGTTTAGTATGTGGGGTCCACCATATAGCAAGGGCCGGCCCAACAAGATAGTGGCCGGGCCAAAACACTGGTGGGTCCCACTTTCGTCTTAAAGGGCCGACCCATTTAGTATGTGGGGTCCACCACAAAAGTAATTGGGCTGGCCCAACTAGTTAGTGGGCCGGCCCAGTAGTGGGTGGGGTCCACCTTAAAGCAAGTGGGCCGGCCCACTTAGAGTGTGGGCTCCACCGTAAATCAAGTGGGCTGGCCCAATAAGTAAGTGGGCCAGCCCGTTTAGTTGCTGTTTATATGCCGGCGTAATAGGCGCTTTAGGATTTTGCGAGCCGGCACATATGTGATTTCGCTTAATTGGGCCGTTTAAGGGATGGGAATTCGTGATTTAGATACTGAGAATATTTACGCAGCATTGATTTCTGTCGGATAGCCTCACTTACCACAAGCACCAAAGAAAAAATGCGCGAAAGAACTATAAAAACTAACTAAATATTACATCAGCTGCAAGGCTTTGAAAAAATATTACAGAACCCAGAGAAATTGAATGGTAATTAAACCTAGCAATACAATGAAGCGATCCGGCAATCTTTTAAGTTGTCCATGCAGCACCTATATCTGAAACAAAGACATTACAAGTTAAGACAGCAACAATGGAAACGCAAAGACACTGCAATATTGTTTGCCAAAGAATTTGGAACTCATCATTTCGTCGTTATAACAAGATCATTGTAATGCGCACAATAAGCAAACAAAGAGTGCATGCCGCATACCAACAGCCAATATAACAGAGCATGTTAGAATGAAACAGCAGACTTACTACTGTCGAGTCCCATGCAAACCAACATGTTCAGGGAGTACAAAATTGGCATGAACAACATAGTAGCAGGCTATAAATTTTGTAACAACGACTGAGCAACACTACAAGAAATCTGCCATAATATGACGTTTTTTTATGACTGGAAATCAAAATGTCATAGCTTTATGACGTTCCTAGCTTTGACCGTCCTTGGCCACTCCGGGGGGGCAAAACCCTAGAAAATCGTGACGTTATTGGGCAAAAACGTCATTGGCAATTTAGGTCAAAACGTCATTAGCAAAATTAAGTGGCCTACGACGTTTTTCCAATGCCGATTGCGACAAATCAATAGCGTCATTGGCATTTGGCTCAATACAATGGTATGTGTTTGGCTGCCATGTCATCCATTTTGCCTATGTGTCCCTTTTCGGGTCCCACGCGCCTCACACGTGTCACTGGAAGCAACTGGCTTGAACTAACTGACATGTAGGACCAACTGATACTTGTGGGACAAAGGCGTCTTGTTATTTTTTTTCTCTGTGCCGTCCACCATTTTAATGGGCTGCTGGTGATATCCTCCTCTTTTGGGCTGTCCTCTACTAGGCTGCTGGCTGCTGGCCTACCCCACGACGGCCCATCCGGGGGTTGAATTGCTGGCCCGACGGCCCATCCGGGGGTTGAATTGCTGGCCCGACGGCCCATCCGGGGTTGGAGTGGCTCCCGATGGAAATAACTGGCAAAAATTGCGCTTGCGGGGACTCGAACCCTCGACCTGGCGCTGCCGCACTACCACTCCCTACCGCTTTGCTACAATAGTGTTGTTGACACAAGTATGGTTGTCCATGTATATAGACATGATAGACTAATCAGTTGTCTTCAAAATCCCTCCACCTCGACCAAAATCCCTCCGACCAGGTGCATCTAGCTAGGGTTCCTCCTCCGACCAAAATCCCTCCGACCAGGTGCATCTGTTGCATGGCGGCGCAGTTCCCAGCCTGCTCGGGCAGTTCTTCTAGGTCAGGAGCGTCGTCGCGTCGCCGCCGGCGGCCGGGCACGCCCATCCCGTATCGGCAGCGGCCATTCGATTATGAGCCCGCCGACGTATGTGACTGTGGCGAGAAGATGCCGCAATGGATTTCTTGGAGTGATCCGAATCCTGGGAGAAGATACCGGAACTGCAAAATTCGCTCGGTTAGTCTTCGAGCACGCCCCCCCGCCCCCATTCTGAATTTCGCCCGCCGTCTTCTGAAGTTTCTTTTCTACTATGGCTTACTTATCCTCTTTTGTTCTTCATCTGTCAGATTGCTGGTGGAATAGGGTGTAAAGTGTTTAAGTGGATTGATGATCCGCTGGATGCACGTCACAAAGAGTTAGTTCGTGATCTGCGTGATGCTGTTTGGGATCGAGATGAAGAAATTGAGAGGCTCCAGGTAGAAATTGAGAGGCTCCAGGAAGAAAAGTTTCTGCTTGCTGCAAGGAAACAGAGCAACCCTGAACCAAAGAAAATGGGAGGCTTCATGGTTTGGGTGCTATCTGTAGCTTTTGTCATCTGTTGTACCTGGGTGATGTGTAGGAACTGAAATTAGGGTGAATTCAGTGATCTGTTGGTCAGGAGGAGAAGAAGCTAGAGTATATGCTAGAGTTATTGTGTTGTAATTCCAACCATTTGTCTGTTCGTGCCACAATGTTTAGTTCCTGAATTTGAACCATGTCTATGTATGTGTGCAATTCTGTTCAGTTGAAAATGTGTTCTGTTGAAAATGAGTTCTGTTGAAAATGTGTAGCAGCTACTTTTGCACGGCGGCGCCGCCCATATATGGTCGCCGGCGTCAGCCATGCACGGCGGCGCCGCCCATATATGGTCGCCGGCGTCAGCCATGTATTGAAAAAATTGGGCATGGATTCCCCTAAAAATTGGGCATGGAGTCCCCAAAAAATTGGGCACAAATTCTGGGAACAAATAGCTGACATATTCAACATAAATTCTGGGAATATTGAACATAAAAATTGGGCACAAATTCTGGGAACAAATAGCTGACATATTCTGGGAACAAATAGCTGACATATTCAACATAAATTCTGGGAACAAATAGCTGACATATTCAACACAAATTCTGGGAACAAATAGCTGACAAATTCTGGGAACAAATAGCTGACATATTCAACACAAACTGCTACTCATCTTCTTCGAAAACTTGACGCTTCCTAGTCCTATTTCCTCCATCATCATCATCATCATCCTCATCGCTGCAATATTGGTACATTGTCTGATCAACCTCCTCGATTTCTTCGGGCACAACCTCTTTGCTATGTTTCTTCAGTTTGTCCACAATGACTTTTTCAAGTAGCACACGTTCCTGGTCACTTCTCGTCCTACTCCGTGCAGTGCCTTCTTTTTCTTGCACAGGAACTTGACTGGAATCTTCATCTTGATATGATAGTACAGCAACACCGGGTCCCTGTTCATTTTCTTTTACACTCCATAGATGTCTATGGTGAAATTTCTGCACAACTTGCCATTTTCCTTTCAACTTGGTGTCTGGCACATAAAAGACCTTGGTTGCTTGTGATGTCAGAAGGAAAGGATCAGTCTTGTACCAAAACTTTTCTGTGTTAACACTCTTGAAGTGTCCATCATCGTCGAGCCCGGGTTTCCTACCACCAAGGTCAAACCAGTCACACCGGAAGAGGACAACTGACCGATGGACGCCACCGCTGGAGTTGTATTGCAATCTGATGATGGATTTGAGCTGACCAAAGAAGTCAATGTTGTTGCCATCATGATCTCCCTCAGAAACGATTCCACTATTTTGTGTCTTCCTGTTCTTCTCGCGGTCAACAGTATGGTACCGAACACTGTCAACAACACATGCCGAATATAGTCTCACTCTAAAATCTGGTTTGCACGCCAAAGCATAGAGATCAGGACAGACATCATTTCGCATTTTTCCAATCTGCAAAAAATCAACCAGGGGGTGAGTAACACACACAGCAAAATTATATCATGAACTTTTCCAATCTTCAGAAATAAACCAGCTAAAGATCTCACATGAGTCTGAAACCATCTAGCAAAGTTCTTGGCAAGCCATCTATCAACATTGATCTGACCACCTTGTTGGTTCAACTCTTGTTTGCACAGGCTGGAATGGCAACAGAAAATAGATCCTAATTATTATTTGGAGAGGCTGCAATAACCTATCTATATAAGGGGATGAAGAGAAACGTACTCGATGTATGGATCAACCTCAGGGCAACTTCGGAGCACATACCACACCATGTTGTCATAGTCCTCACCAGCAAACACATATTGAGAGGCTCCAATAAATTTCACACCGTGTTTGAAAACAGACACATCACCAATATGTGAATCATCCCGCTCCGGATTTCTGCTTGGACGGTTGAATCTTGTTTCAACATCGTCGAAGTATCTCGAGCAAAATGTCAGGCACTCATCAACAATATATGCTTCGGCAATCGATCCCTCCGGCCTGGCATTGTTCCGGACATAACGCTTCAATGTTAGCAACCTTCTTTCGACTGGGTACATCCAACCGTAATGCACTGGGCCTCTAAGCCTTGCCTCTTTTGGTAAATGGATGGCCAAATGCACCATCACGTCGAAGAAAGATGGGGGGAAGATCTTCTCAAGTTTGCAAAGAATAACTACGATTTCCTTTTCAAGTCTGTCCAGAACGTCTCTCTTCAGTGTTTTGCAGCACAGCTCTCTGAAGAAATTTCCAAGCTCAGCAACCGCTTCATATATGTCTTCATGGATTGTTCCTCGAAGGCCAGCCGGTAAGATCCTTTGAAGCAATATATGACAGTCATGGGTCTTCAGCCCTTGAAGCTTGCACTTATCAGCAGCAACACACTTGGATATGTTAGACGCGTACCCATCTGGAAACCTCACAGCTTTTATGAATTCACAAAAAGCAATTTTTTCTTGTTTACTCATTGTATACCACGCCTGTGGCATCTCAAAAGAGTCAGCTGAAACAGGCTGCAAATGCAAGTCACGTCTTATGCCCATGTCTTCCAAATCAAGCCTTGAATTCACAGTGTCTTTGGTCTTGCCTTGTATGTTCATGAAAGTACCAAGCAAATTGTCACAGATGTTTTTCTCGATGTGCATTACATCGAGATTATGCCTCAGCTTTAGATCTTCCCAGTATGGCAAGTCCCACAAACATGATCTACGGCTCCAACACTGACCGTCCTCACGTTTCCTTTTCTTCTGAAGCTTGCCTGGTATCACATCTCTAACCCTATCAAGCTGTTGCTTCAGCTCTTCTGGAGTGAATTCCGCTGGCTTCTCACGGCTTTCAGAAGCACCATCGAATTCTTTGCTATTTCTCCAAGGATGGTGCCGAGGTAGCCAACGGCGGTGCCCAATAAAGCAGATTTTGTTCCTTAATTTCTTGGAGCAATTCTCTTTGTCACAACGCACACATGCCTGGTAACCAGCTGTGGCCCTCCCTGACAATGTGTGCAGTGCCGGATAATCATGAATACACCATAAGATTGCAGCACGGAGATCAAACTTGTCTGGACTATTGGCATCATACGATTTTACACCTTTCCAGAGCTCCTGCAGCTCTTCCATCAAAGGCTCCATGAAGACATCAAAATCTTTTCCTGGAGAGGATGGACCAGGGATTAGCAATGCAAGCATGAAGTTGGACTGATCCATACATGCCCACGGCGGAAGGTTGTATGGCACCACGAATACAGGCCACATGCTGTAGGAGTTGCTCATATTCCCGTAGGGATTAAAACCATCCGTGGCAAGTCCAAGCCTTATGTTCCTGGCATCAGCGGCAAAGTCTTTATGAATATTGTCAAAATCCTTCCATGCATCCCCGTCTGCTGGATGACTGAGATCATTCTCCACGTCTTGCCGCTTCAGTTTGTGCCACTGTACTTCCTTTGATTGCTCCTTTGAAAGAAACATTCTTTGCAGCCTTGGAATCAATGGGAAGTGCCTTAGCACCTTCTCTGGGATCTTTCTCCTACCATCAGCATCTTTCCATCTGGAGGCTTTGCACTTGGGGCAATTATTCTCCTTGGCATAATCCTTCCGGAACAATACACAGTTATTCGGGCACACATGGATACTCTCATAACCAAGTCCCAACCTGCCGACTATGCTAAGTGCCTCCTCGTATGACTTTGGTATTGAGCTATTAGGGTATTGCAAGGCCAAAATCAGGAGTATCGCGTTGAATGCAACGTTGCTAATCCGGTAGTACGACTTGGCCTGAAGTAACTTGACTGTGAGTGAAAACCTTGACATTGTACCCCCATCGCTGGCTGCGCGCTTGGCTTCCTCTATCAACTCAGCAAATATAGTGTCCTTTCCAGCACCTTGCGGTTCTGAGTTGTACAAATCAGCAAGCAGATCAGGAATTCTATCATCTTCGTAACCATCTTCCTCTTGCAAACCATAATAGTGTGCCTCTGCATCACCTCCACCAACATGGTGTGCCCCTGCATCACCTCCATGTCCAGCCTCAGGTTCACCTCCATGTCCAGCCTCAGGTTCACCTCCATGTCCATGTCCGGCTTCAGGTGCACCTCCTTGTCCTCCATGTCCAGCTTCAGGTACAGGATGTAATGGTTCTCCATGGAAGACCCATCGGTCATAAGTGCTTGCCATCCCAAAAAGAAGCAAATGAGACTCTACTACATCTAGAGGTTTTGTGCACCGGTTGAGACAGCTACGACATGGGCACAGCACCTGATCAACATTGGCAGCATTCAAGCGAACAAACTGCATAAACTCTGCCACTCCCTTTGTGTGTTCAGGGGAAAGCCTTCTAATTCTTGTTGTAATCCAGCGTCTGTCCATCTGCGGAAGAACAAAATGATGCAATTAGCACACACCTAACTGCACAGCAGTTCCAATTTCAAGCAATGCACAGCAGTTCAATTCGATTTTGTGAACTGATGAAGAAGAACAGATCGAGAGGGGAGAGATGAGAGGGGTGCAGACCGGGAGATGCGGAGGGGCTCGTCCTGGAGAGGGCGAGGGGCTCGTCGTGGCGAGGCAGATGGACAGCAGATCCCTTGCTCGGACGCAGCGCTGGCACACCCACCACCGCCGTCACCTCGGACTCGGTACTTTAGTCCTAGTAACAGCACATATTGGATCACAGAGATTCGATATTGTGAACTGACGAAGAAGAACAGATCGAGAGGGGAGAGATGAGAGGGGTGCAGACCGGGAGATGCGGAGGGGCTCGTCGTCGGAGAGGGCCGGGGCTCGTCGTCGGAGAGGGACGGGGCTCGTCGTCAGAGAGGGACGGGGCCGCCACCGCCGCCGCCGCCACCGCCGCCGGTCGTCGGAGATTCGAATTTCTGCTAGGTTATCGGAGGGAGTTGGATTCGGAAGGGATATTTGGGCTTCTCCTGGGCGCCAAAAAAAATCAAAAAGAGTGAGGGCTGGGACTCGAACCCAGCACCTCTAGATATGTCAACGTGCCAGTTAACCAGTGGAGCTATTGGAGAGATCTTGTCAGCTTACCATCCTTTATCCTTTACATAGTGGAACTAAGGCAACTTCTTTTTTTTATAGTTATGGATATGATCTTGTTACATAATCTATCAGAGGGGATACTGATTTAGGACAACAGTTAATTTGTACAGGAGCATTAGCTAAGCAACAGGCTAATATATGACTAATAATTAATTACGGCTAGCAAACTATATATATCTATATATACTCCAGCATATATAGACCACCAAAAGCACATTATATTACACATATATAGTGCAGCCTTGAGCTCAATAACATAGTACCAAAAGGACACGTTAATTATAGATACTACCGAGGAGGTTCAACGCTCATTTACTTGAGCACATTACATAGACCAACAGGCCATTAGATAGTACCAGATCGATCGATAAGAGGTTCAACGCTCATATTACTTGAGCTCATACACACATATATATAGTACTACTAGCTTAATTAGAGAGGTTCAGCCTGCTAGCTCATTTCTCGAGCTTCCTGACATACAACTTGAGACCGCCCCGGGCGCGAATGCGGAACCAAAACACAAAGATATCATTTGCCTTCATCTTGCTCTTCCGCACCACAGCACTCCAGTTTGTTGTGATCACTGCACCGTCAAACTTCCCTTTGCCCTGGAAAATCCTCACTTTCACACCATGTCTCTCACTGTAAGAGACAAGAAAGTCATTATCTGGAAGCTGCATATTCGTCGAGATGTACTTCTTGGTAAACTTCCGGTTGAAGTACTGCAGATTATAAGATGCAAAACTTCGTTCAGATGAAGTAATTGTCAACATATAAAGATGCAAAAACATCCTTGATCGAGATGGAGTAATTATATTTACCATTCTGGAACAGCCTTCCACGGTACTTGCACTCTTTATAGTGCACACATAAAAAGGAATTGCGGGGCGCTTTTGGTCAACAAGATATCTCAGGGTATCAACTTGTGTAGGATTCATTTCCACTAGATTGGGATACATGCAAAAGTCATCCCATTCCTCACCTGCCTCTATCCTGGGACCTACATATATAAGGAAACCAGGGAATAAGGCCTAGTTTAAAGTTTTCCTAAAATTGAAGTATATCAAACCAACAGTATTTATAGAAACTGAAGTATTCCTTGAATGCTACAAATTGACTAGCTATTATGCCAAACCGAGAGTCAGATGGACATCAGCAGGAGGAGGAGGAGCAACTTCCTCATGCTCAGCTGCACAATCCATTGCTGCAGCATCATCAGCTTTCTCTTGCTTGACGTGAACCCTATCTAGAGCACCATCCTCACCTTCGGAGGATGAGCTGATGTCGATGGTCTCAACGGCCTTCTTGGATGGGACCAAAATGGCAACTTCATAGTCATAGGGGTCCATGGTGTCGACCTAATAACAAGCAGTGAACAATTTGAGAACTATGAAACTATTAATTACACATTAATTAAAACTAAGTTGGGATGTTTAGGTTCAGATTGACATTCGCACTAGCAGCACTAGCACATGTTTTGAATCAATCTAAACCAGGAAAATCTACTCTAGCACTAGAATCTACTTTGAATCGATCAAACCCTAGGAAAATCGCCGCTCGGACAAAAAAACCCAATTAAAATCCCCCGAGATTAAGTACGGCAAACCCTAGAAAATCCCCCGCTCATCCCCCAAATTAACCTGAGCTTCGGCCGACGGAGGCAGTGGAGCTTCGGCCGACGGAGCTTGACGGAGCTGCTTGACGGAGCTTCGGCCGACGGAGTTGGGAGAGGAAGAGGCGGCAGTGGCGGCTGGGTTGGGAGAGAGAGAGTGAGACAGGGGAGAAAGTTGCTTTTGGTATAGGACATTTTGGGGTGGGTGGGGCAAAATGGCACCCACTGACGTGTGGGGCCATCTAGCAGTAGATACCACTGGGTTGGGCCATTTCCGGTAATTTTATGTGGATTAGGGGCCAGCAGGTAAAATGGAACCCTCATTCTCTGTTTTTACTAATTATAATAAATCAGAAATTCCCTCCTCCGCCTCTCCGCTTCTTGACGGTTCCACTCCGCTTCTTGCCGGTTCCACTCCCACTAGACGAAAAACCCTCCTCCGCGCCAAGACGCTTCTGCCTCGCCGCTTCTGCCTCCTCCGCCGCTTCCTCCTCCGCCGCTTCTGCCTCCTCCGCGCCATGGACGCTGCTTCTTCTTCCTCTTCCTCTGTCCATGCAGCCCATTACTCAGATCAGGACCTTCACCGTCCATGGCGGCAAGGAGATCGATGTTGTCTACACAAACGAGGAGGAGACGATGAGCAAGTACCTGAAGATGTACGCGCAGTGGTATGCGGAAGAAGAAGAGAACAAATTTGTAGGATTGGATCTCGAGTACACTCGGGAGGACCCCAACCACGAAGAAGACAACTACCTCGCCGTCGCTCAACTGTGCATGAGGAACCACGTCCTCGTCTGCCACTTTTCCTGGTTTGTAGACCTTAATCTTGCTCTGATTTACTTAATCTTGCTCTGATTTTGTTAATCTTGCTCAGATTTTAGTTAATCGCTAGTGCATGATGAACCAAGTCACCCTCGAGTGCTCTGTTTTAGTTAATCTTGATCTGTTTTAGTTAATCTCGAGTGCTCTGGTTTCTCTGTTTGAGAGAAAATTGCAACTCACATGCACCATAATTCGCAAGGCAGTTTCAAGAATATGGGATTGTGCATTTTATTGAAAGAAATTGTGGAGAGGGGATTATCCATAATTCTTGTGTTAATGAACCGTGTACTTAGCTATATGATGTTGAATTGTGAATTTAGTTTCAGACCGAGTCATATTTCTGTGTTTTCTAACTGGGAATTCGTGCAACAGCAAGTTACAAATTGGTTCATTTGGGCTAGGTGCAACAAATTAAACTACAAACCGTGCTAGCTGCAAAACTAGTTTTGTTTCTGTGTTTTGTGTAACAAAAGCCACAAAGCATGGTGTCCTGATCTTGCAGATTGAATCTATCCATATGCTCATCTAGCATGTACTGGATTTCATTATACCAAATTAATTATCACAAAGCAAATTTCCGGAGTCCCGATCTTGCATTTAATAGACTTTTGTTAGTTTCAAAATTATATGATGCAAAATGATATTTCAATGACTAAAAAATTTGCACTTGCACATTTCATAAAAGTGTTGGTCATGCATTCTTTTAGTACCAAATGGATTATGACTAGATAATTTTCAGACTCTTGATCATGCACTTACTAAACTTATGTCAATTTTATTCAAGTTATGAGATTGCATAGACTAAACATTCGTATTCCCAAATTTTATTCAAGTGTTGATCTCGCAAGTACTAAATTTTTGCATCAAATTGAATCTATCCATATGCTCATCTAGCATGTACTGGATTTCATTATACCAAATTAATTATCACAAGCAAATTTCCGGAGTCTTGATCTTGCATTTAATAGAATTTTGTTAGTTTCAAAATTATATGATGCAAAATGAAATTTCAATGACTAAACAATTGCACTTACACATTTCATAAAAGTGTTGTTCATGCATTCTATTAGTACCAAATGAATTATGACTAGATAATTTTCAGACTGTTGATCATGAACTTACTAAACTTATGTAGTTTCAAATTTTATATTCAAGCTATGAGATTGCATATAGACTAGCTTCGTAGTCCCAAATTTTATTCAAGTGTTGATCTCGCAAGTACTAAATTTTTGCTTTCAGGACCAACGGGGAATGTCCGGCGCTGCGCTCATTCCTTCAAAATCAAGGAATTGTGTTCTGCAGCGTTGACAAGAGAGCAGATTTTATAAAGTTATATTACGAGAAGATTATAATTCCTAGGGAGAACTGGATCGATATCCAGGAATTTGTCAACGTCAAAGGTCTCAACGAGAGAGGAAATTTAATGAGGGATGGAATGGCTAGTCTTGCAACTAGCATCATCGACGAGTCGTACAGCCAGATGAAGAACAAATTCCCTCCAGAGAGGCACGATTACTGGGAAGAGCGGCCGTTGTCTGATTTAAACCTGGAGTATGCAGCTAAAGATGCTTACGTGAGCTACCAGCTCTACGTTAAGATATGGTTCTTCCTGCGTTACCTTGTGTTTTGCCCCGGTTGCAAGAAGGAAGACAAGCTGAGGGGACGTCTGTGTCGCAAATGCAATGCAGCAGAGATCGAAGCTGAACGTGCACAGAAAAATGCTGCAGCTGAAATAGCAAGGTTAAATGCTGAACTTGCAAGCGTGCAGGCTGAACTAGCAAGCTTGAAGGCACCAGCTTCCAGCGACAACACCCAGCAGACAAGTCCCCCTCATGGCAAACGGACGAAGATGAATGATGAGCAGTGGCTGGAGAGTAGTGATGCGCCGAAGAGTAGTGATTATTGGCAGAACCTGAGGAAGAAGTCGTGGACTGGTGCTGATCAGAAGAGTGATGATCCGTGGACGACGGAGATGAGTGATCAGCAGAGCCCGAAGAGTGATAATCCGTGGCTGACGAAGCCAGGCAATTACTGACGACTTCTCCAAGATCCATGCCTAGTTAATTATTTGTATTTGCTTGTCAAGAAACTTTGCTTCTATCGTCTCTTTGTTTATGAGGCACAGCTCGGGGTAGACTTGTATAGGATCTCCCCATTAGGTAGGATCATAGGATCAACTTAGAGAAATCATACTTTTGCTATGCGAAATAGTGTCAGATCTGGTTGAATAGTATTTCACACAATTCACACCCAGATTTATCTTTTTTGTTTCTCTAAGTGTATGTCGAATTTGAAGTTGCAAATTTTTGGCATTGCATATATAACATAGATGTGTGTTGTCATTTTTTCAGGGAGTGATGTTTTGGAACATGGGAGCATATGCTCCCTATATTTTGAAATGCATCTTACACATATTTTAAATTTAAAAAAAATTGAAACAAAAAATGAACTTATCATGTGACGTGTGTAAAAAAGACAAAATTCAGTGCTGCATACGGTACATATGTCATTCAAGTCATATTCACCTTTAAAATCTTTCAATAGAATGACTCATCATTCCAAGGTTTTCAAAGTCATTTGATTCATATGTTCCCATCTAGAGTAGTCAATTTTAGTTTTATCACTAGCAACTAGTCATGAGGGGTGCTAACTAACTTGTAGCTCTCTAGGCTAAATTTGATGCTCTTGTAATACTCCATATCTAGACCAAAGTTAACTATGAACAAAATAAACTTTGATAACCAAAGTAAAAGCTTGCAAGATAAAAACTTGGGATTGGAATCCTTAAACACAAAATAATATTGTAATGGTGCCTTGCTCTAGTAGAGCTTTGCATTAGGGTAGCTTGCAAGAGTATAGCTTGCATTAATAATAGCTTGCCTTGATTGGTACAGTTGTCAAAGTGTTCCTCTTCTTCTTCGTAGAAGACCTCCTCCTCCTCGTATCCTTCGGTACTAGCGTCTAAAATACAATACGAGGCACAATCACCAAACAATACCTAAGGTCTAGACTAATCACACAAGTGGATCACACAATATAATCTAGCATCACACCATTTTTAATATTGTGGTTGGCTTTGTTTTCTTTTAAGAAAAATAATTTCCTCTCATTGAAATATTTATTAGGGTTTCTATTTATTTCTTTTGAGAAATAATTTCTTCTCATTGAATATTACTAAGATTTAATATCCTCAATTGAAATAATTTCCTCTTATTAGGGTTTCTATTTATCACACAAGATACCTCCTACGCACCACCTATCACATGCCGTATGCGCGCGGTAGCCATCTGGGAATCCCTCCCGCTTCCTGCGGTGTCCCGCCGAATCCGCTGGAAACTGACCGGATTTGAACTGGGGCCACACTTTCCTTTGCTCAATAAATGGAGGGAAAAATGTTTTTAGGTCTAGGACGCGTCATTTTATGTGCTAAATGTTTTCCGTTTCGCGCGTTGGTGCACGCGCGCGCCCGGTACGGCCATACCGCATGTCCCGGCGGCCCCGTTTTGCGCAGTTGGCAAATTAAACGGAGCCAAAAAATCGAGCGGAGCCGCGTGGCATCATTTTATGTGTCCTGGTAACCACTTCAAAAGACGGAATTGGGATACGGCAATTATCTTGAAAAACCCTTCACGAATAGGGCTATCACGTCCGGAGTTCTATGGCTTTTAGGGGAAATGAGTAGGAAACGGCCCGTTTCACCACATAGTTTGTCGGAACGAGGCCATATTTGGCACGTGCGTGGACCTTAGGATGGGAAGCAAGGCCCGTGTCGCGGATTTCCAATCCGAACCACGGGCGACGGTTTTTCCATTTTCGGGGTGCCGGAAGGGCTTTTTTTGTGAAGGGGCTACATGGTGCGCATTTTAGTATTGCGCGAGACCTCCGCGCAGCGGTAGGATACCTCCTACGCACCACCTATCACATGCCGTATGCGCGCGGTAGCCATCTGGGAATCCCTCCCGCTTCCTGCGGTGTCCCGCCGAATCCGCTGGAAACTGACCGGATTTGAACTGGGGCCACACTTTCCTTTGCTCAATAAATGGAGGGAAAATGTTTTTAGGTCTAGGACGTGTCATTTTATGTGCTAAATGTTTTCCGTTTCGCGCGTTGGCGGACGGGTGCACGCGCGCGCCCGGTACGGCCATACCGCATGTCCCGGCGGCCCCGTTTTGCGCAGTTGGCAAATTAAACGGAGCCAAAAAATCGAGCGGAGCCGCGTGGCGTCATTTTATGTGTCCTGGTAACCACTTCAAAAGACGGAATTGGGATACGGCAATTATCTTGAAAAACCCTTCACGAATAGGGCTATCACGTCCGGAGTTCTATGGCTTTTAGGGGAAATGAGTAGGAAACGGCCCGTTTCACCACATAGTTTGTCGGAACGAGGCCATATTTGGCACGTGCGTGGACCTTAGGATGGGAAGCAAGGCCCGTGTCGCGGATTTCCAATCCGAACCACGGGCGACGGTTTTTCCATTTTCGGGGTGCCGGAAGGGCTTTTTTTGTGAAGGGGCTACATGGTGCGCATTTTAGTATTGCGCGAGACCTCCGCGCAGCGGTAGGATACCTCCTACGCACCACCTATCACATGCCGTATGCGCGCGGTAGCCATCTGGGAATCCCTCCCGCTTCCTGCGGTGTCCCGCCGAATCCGCTGGAAACTGACCGGATTTGAACTGGGGCCACACTTTCCTTTGCTCAATAAATGGAGGGGAAAATGTTTTTAGGTCTAGGACGCGTCATTTTATGTGCTAAATGTTTTCCGTTTCGCGCGTTGGCGGACGGGTGCATGCGCGCGCCCGGTACGGCCATACCGCATGTCCCGGCGGCCCCGTTTTGCGCAGTTGGCAAATTAAACGGAGCCAAAAAATCGAGCGGAGCCGCGTGGCGTCATTTTATGTGTCCTGGTAACCACTTCAAAAGACGGAATTGGGATACGGCAATTATCTTGAAAAACCCTTCACGAATAGGGCTATCACGTCCGGAGTTCTATGGCTTTTAGGGGAAATGAGTAGGAAACGGCCCGTTTCACCACATAGTTTGTCGGAACGAGGCCATATTTGGCACGTGCGTGGACCTTAGGATGGGAAGCAAGGCCCGTGTCGCGGATTTCCAATCCGAACCACGGGCGACGGTTTTTCCATTTTCGGGGTGCCGGAAGGGCTTTTTTTGTGAAGGGGCTACATGGTGCGCATTTTAGTATTGCGCGAGACCTCCGCGCAGCGGTAGGATACCTCCTACGCACCACCTATCACATGTCGTATGCGCGCGGTAGCCATCTGGGAATCCCTCCCGCTTCCTGCGGTGTCCCGCCGAATCCGCTGGAAACTGACCGGATTTGAACTGGGGCCACACTTTCCTTTGCTCAATAAATGGAGGGAAAAATGTTTTTAGGTCTAGGACACGTCATTTTATGTGCTAAATGTTTTCCGTTTCGCGCGTTGGCGGACGGGTGCACGCGCGCGCCCGGTACGGCCATACCGCATGTCCCGGCGGCCCCGTTTTGCGCAGTTGGCAAATTAAACGGAGCCAAAAAATCGAGCGGAGCCGCGTGGCGTCATTTTATGTGTCCTGGTAACCACTTCAAAAGACGGAATTGGGATACGGCAATTATCTTGAAAAACCCTTCACGAATAGGGCTATCACGTCCGGAGTTCTATGGCTTTTAGGGGAAATGAGTAGGAAAT
Source organism: Lolium multiflorum (assembly GCA_030979885.1). Lineage (NCBI taxonomy): Eukaryota > Viridiplantae > Streptophyta > Magnoliopsida > Poales > Poaceae > Lolium > Lolium multiflorum. The sequence continues at coordinate 360,201,879 of CM061749.1, forward strand.
GGCCCGTTTCACCACATAGTTTGTCGGAACGAGGCCATATTTGGCACGTGCGTGGACCTTAGGATGGGAAGCAAGGCCCGTGTCGCGGATTTCCAATCCGAACCACGGGCGACGGTTTTTCCATTTTCGGGGTGCCGGAAGGGCTTTTTTTGTGAAGGGGCTACATGGTGCGCATTTTAGTATTGCGCGAGACCTCCGCGCAGCGGTAGGATACCTCCTACGCACCACCTATCACATGCCGTATGCGCGCGGTAGCCATCTGGGAATCCCTCCCGCTTCCTGCGGTGTCCCGCCGAATCCGCTGGAAACTGACCGGATTTGAACTGGGGCCACACTTTCCTTTGCTCAATAAATGGAGGGGAAAATGTTTTTAGGTCTAGGACGCGTCATTTTATGTGCTAAATGTTTTCCGTTTCGCGCGTTGGCGGACGGGTGCACGCGCGCGCCCGGTACGGCCATACCGCATGTCCCGACGGCCCCGTTTTGCGCAGTTGGCAAATTAAACGGAGCCAAAAAATCGAGCGGAGCCGCGTGGCGTCATTTTATGTGTCCTGGTAACCACTTCAAAAGACGGAATTGGGATACGGCAATTATCTTGAAAAACCCTTCACGAATAGGGCTATCACGTCCGGAGTTCTATGGCTTTTAGGGGAAATGAGTAGGAAACGGCCCGTTTCACCACATAGTTTGTCGGAACGAGGCCATATTTGGCACGTGCGTGGACCTTAGGATGGGAAGCAAGGCCCGTGTCGCGGATTTCCAATCCGAACCACGGGCGACGGTTTTTCCATTTTCGGGGTGCCGGAAGGGCTTTTTTGTGAAGGAGCTACATGGTGCGCATTTTAGTATTGCGCGAGACCTCCGCGCAGCGGTAGGATACCTCCTACGCACCACCTATCACATGCCGTATGTGCGCGGTAGCCATCTGGGAATCCCTCCCGCTTCCTGCGGTGTCCCGCCGAATCCGCTGGAAACTGACCGGATTTGAACTGGGGCCACACTTTCCTTTGCTCAATAAATGGAGGGAAAAATGTTTTTAGGTCTAGGACACGTCATTTTATGTGCTAAATGTTTTCCGTTTCGCGCGTTGGCGGACGGGTGCACGCGCGCGCCCGGTACGGCCATACCGCATGTCCCGACGGCCCCGTTTTGCGCAGTTGGCAAATTAAACGGAGCCAAAAAATCGAGCGGAGCCGCGTGGCGTCATTTTATGTGTCCTGGTAACCACTTCAAAAGACGGAATTGGGATACGGCAATTATCTTGAAAAACCCTTCACGAATAGGGCTATCACGTCCGGAGTTCTATGGCTTTTAGGGGAAATGAGTAGGAAACGGCCCGTTTCACCACATAGTTTGTCGGAACGAGGCCATATTTGGCACGTGCGTGGACCTTAGGATGGGAAGCAAGGCCCGTGTCGCGGATTTCCAATCCGAACCACGGGCGACGGTTTTTCCATTTTCGGGGTGCCGGAAGGGCTTTTTTTGTGAAGGGGCTACATGGTGCGCATTTTAGTATTGCGCGAGACCTCCGCGCAGCGGTAGGATACCTCCTACGCACCACCTATCACATGCCGTATGCGCGCGGTAGCCATCTGGGAATCCCTCCCGCTTCCTGCGGTGTCCCGCCGAATCCGCTGGAAACTGACCGGATTTGAACTGGGGCCACACTTTCCTTTGCTCAATAAATGGAGGGGAAAATGTTTTTAGGTCTAGGACGCATCATTTTATGTGCTAAATGTTTTCCGTTTCGCGCGTTGGCGGACGGGTGCACGCGCGCGCCCGGTACGGCCATACCGCATGTCCCGGCGGCCCCGTTTTGCGCAGTTGGCAAATTAAACGGAGCCAAAAAATCGAGCGGAGCCGCGTGGCGTCATTTTATGTGTCCTGGTAACCACTTCAAAAGACGGAATTGGGATACGGCAATTATCTTGAAAAACCCTTCACGAATAGGGCTATCACGTCCGGAGTTCTATGGCTTTTAGGGGAAATGAGTAGGAAACGGCCCGTTTCACCACATAGTTTGTCGGAACGAGGCCATATTTGGCACGTGCGTGGACCTTAGGATGGGAAGCAAGGCCCGTGTCGCGGATTTCCAATCCGAACCACGGGCGACGGTTTTTCCATTTTCGGGGTGCCGGAAGGGCTTTTTTTGTGAAGGGGCTACATGGTGCGCATTTTAGTATTGCGCGAGACCTCCGCGCAGCGGTAGGATACCTCCTACGCACCACCTATCACATGCCATATGCGCGCGGTAGCCATCTGGGAATCCCTCCCGCTTCCTGCGGTGTCCCGCCGAATCCGCTGGAAACTGACCGGATTTGAACTGGGGCCACACTTTCCTTCGCTCAATAAATGGAGGGAAAAATGTTTTTAGGTCTAGGACGCGTCATTTTATGTGCTAAATGTTGTCCGTTTCGCGCGTTGGCGGACGGGTGCACGCGCGCGCCCGGTACGGCCATACCGCATGTCCCGACGGCCCCGTTTTGCGCAGTTGGCAAATTAAACGGAGCCAAAAAATCGAGCGGAGCCGCGTGGCATCATTTTATGTGTCCTGGTAACCACTTCAAAAGACGGAATTGGGATACGGCAATTATCTTGAAAAACCCTTCACGAATAGGGCTATCACGTCCGGAGTTCTATGGCTTTTAGGGGAAATGAGTAGGAAACGGCCCGTTTCACCACATAGTTTGTCGGAACGAGGCCATATTTGGCACGTGCGTGGACCTTAGGATGGGAAGCAAGGCCCGTGTCGCGGATTTCCAATCCGAACCACGGGCGACGGTTTTTCCATTTTCGGGGTGCCGGAAGGGCTTTTTTTGTGAAGGGGCTACATGGTGCGCATTTTAGTATTGCGCGAGACCTCCGCGCAGCGGTAGGATACCTCCTACGCACCACCTATCACATGCCGTATGCGCGCGGTAGCCATCTGGGAATCCCTCCCGCTTCCTGCGGTGTCCCGCCGAATCCGCTGGAAACTGACCGGATTTGAACTGGGGCCACACTTTCCTTTGCTCAATAAATGGAGGGAAAAATGTTTTTAGGTCTAGGACGCATCATTTTATGTGCTAAATGTTTTCCGTTTCGCGCGTTGGCGGACGGGTGCACGCGCGCGCCCGGTACGGCCATACCGCATGTCCCGACGGCCCCGTTTTGCGCAGTTGGCAAATTAAACGGAGCCAAAAAATCGAGCGGAGCCGCGTGGCGTCATTTTATGTGTCCTGGTAACCACTTCAAAAGACGGAATTGGGATACGGCAATTATCTTGAAAAACCCTTCACGAATAGGGCTATCACGTCCGGAGTTCTATGGCTTTTAGGGGAAATGAGTAGGAAACGGCCCGTTTCACCACATAGTTTGTCGGAACGAGGCCATATTTGGCACGTGCGTGGACCTTAGGATGGGAAGCAAGGCCCGTGTCGCGGATTTCCAATCCGAACCACGGGCGACGGTTTTTCCATTTTCGGGGTGCCGGAAGGGCTTTTTTTGTGAAGGGGCTACATGGTGCGCATTTTAGTATTGCGCGAGACCTCCGCGCAGCGGTAGGATACCTCCTACGCACCACCTATCACATGCCGTATGCGCGCGGTAGCCATCTGGGAATCCCTCCCGCTTCCTGCGGTGTCCCGCCGAATCCGCTGGAAACTGACCGGATTTGAACTGGGGCCACACTTTCCTTTGCTCAATAAATGGAGGGAAAAATGTTTTTAGGTCTAGGACGCGTCATTTTATGTGCTAAATGTTTTCCGTTTCGCGCGTTGGCGGACGGGTGCACGCGCGCGCCCGGTACGGCCATACCGCATGTCCCGACGGCCCCGTTTTGCGCAGTTGGCAAATTAAACGGAGCCAAAAAATCGAGCGGAGCCGCGTGGCATCATTTTATGTGTCCTGGTAACCACTTCAAAAGACGGAATTGGGATACGGCAATTATCTTGAAAAACCCTTCACGAATAGGGCTATCACGTCCGGAGTTCTATGGCTTTTAGGGGAAATGAGTAGGAAACGGCCCGTTTCACCACATAGTTTGTCGGAACGAGGCCATATTTGGCACGTGCGTGGACCTTAGGATGGGAAGCAAGGCCCGGTCACGGATTTCCAATCCGAACCACGGGCGACGGTTTTTCCATTTTCGGGGTGCCGGAAGGGCTTTTTTTGTGAAGGGGCTACATGGTGCGCATTTTAGTATTGCGCGAGACCTCCGCGCAGCGGTAGGATACCTCCTACGCACCACCTATCACATGCCGTATGCGCGCGGTAGCCATCTGGGAATCCCTCCCGCTTCCTGCGGTGTCCCGCCGAATCCGCTGGAAACTGACCGGATTTGAACTGGGGCCACACTTTCCTTTGCTCAATAAATGGAGGGGAAAATGTTTTTAGGTCTAGGACGCGTCATTTTATGTGCTAAATGTTTTCCGTTTCGCGCGTTGGCGGACGGGTGCACGCGCGCGCCCGGTACGGCCATACCGCATGTCCCGGCGGCCCCGTTTTGCGCAGTTGGCAAATTAAACGGAGCCAAAAAATCGAGCGGAGCCGCGTGGCGTCATTTTATGTGTCCTGGTAACCACTTCAAAAGACGGAATTGGGATACGGCAATTATCTTGAAAAACCCTTCACGAATAGGGCTATCACGTCCGGAGTTCTATGGCTTTTAGGGGAAATGAGTAGGAAACGGCCCGTTTCACCACATAGTTTGTCGGAACGAGGCCATATTTGGCACGTGCGTGGACCTTAGGATGGGAAGCAAGGCCCGTGTCGCGGATTTCCAATCCGAACCACGGGCGACGGTTTTTCCATTTTCGGGGTGCCGGAAGGGCTTTTTTTGTGAAGGGGCTACATGGTGCGCATTTTAGTATTGCGCGAGACCTCCGCGCAGCGGTAGGATACCTCCTACGCACCACCTATCACATGCCATATGCGCGCGGTAGCCATCTGGGAATCCCTCCCGCTTCCTGCGGTGTCCCGCCGAATCCGCTGGAAACTGACCGGATTTGAACTGGGGCCACACTTTCCTTCGCTCAATAAATGGAGGGAAAAATGTTTTTAGGTCTAGGACGCGTCATTTTATGTGCTAAATGTTTTCCGTTTCGCGCGTTGGCGGACGGGTGCACGCGCGCGCCCGGTACGGCCATACCGCATGTCCCGACGGCCCCGTTTTGCGCAGTTGGCAAATTAAACGGAGCCAAAAAATCGAGCGGAGCCGCGTGGCGTCATTTTATGTGTCCTGGTAACCACTTCAAAAGACGGAACTGGGATACGGCAATTATCTTGAAAAACCCTTCACGAATAGGGCTATCACGTCCGGAGTTCTATGGCTTTTAGGGGAAATGAGTAGGAAACGGCCCGTTTCACCACATAGTTTGTCGGAACGAGGCCATATTTGGCACGTGCGTGGACCTTAGGATGGGAAGCAAGGCCCGTGTCGCGGATTTCCAATCCGAACCACGGGCGACGGTTTTTCCATTTTCGGGGTGCCGGAAGGGCTTTTTTTGTGAAGGGGCTACATGGTGCGCATTTTAGTATTGCGCGAGACCTCCGCGCAGCGGTAGGATACCTCCTACGCACCACCTATCACATGCCGTATGCGCGCGGTAGCCATCTGGGAATCCCTCCCGCTTCCTGCGGTGTCCCGCCGAATCCGCTGGAAACTGACCGGATTTGAACTGGGGCCACACTTTCCTTTGCTCAATAAATGGAGGGAAAAATGTTTTTAGGTCTAGGACGCATCATTTTATGTGCTAAATGTTTTCCGTTTCGCGCGTTGGCGGACGGGTGCACGCGCGCGCCCGGTACGGCCATACCGCATGTCCCGACGGCCCCGTTTTGCGCAGTTGGCAAATTAAACGGAGCCAAAAAATCGAGCGGAGCCGCGTGGCGTCATTTTATGTGTCCTGGTAACCACTTCAAAAGACGGAATTGGGATACGGCAATTATCTTGAAAAACCCTTCACGAATAGGGCTATCACGTCCGGAGTTCTATGGCTTTTAGGGGAAATGAGTAGGAAACGGCCCGTTTCACCACATAGTTTGTCGGAACGAGGCCATATTTGGCACGTGCGTGGACCTTAGGATGGGAAGCAAGGCCCGTGTCGCGGATTTCCAATCCGAACCACGGGCGACGGTTTTTCCATTTTCGGGGTGCCGGAAGGGCTTTTTTGTGAAGGGGCTACATGGTGCGCATTTTAGTATTGCGCGAGACCTCCGCGCAGCGGTAGGATACCTCCTACGCACCACCTATCACATGCCGTATGCGCGCGGTAGCCATCTGGGAATCCCTCCCGCTTCCTGCGGTGTCCCGCCGAATCCGCTGGAAACTGACCGGATTTGAACTGGGGCCACACTTTCCTTTGCTCAATAAATGGAGGGAAAAATGTTTTTAGGTCTAGGACGCGTCATTTTATGTGCTAAATGTTTTCCGTTTCGCGCGTTGGCGGACGGGTGCACGCGCGCGCCCGGTACGGCCATACCGCATGTCCCGACGGCCCCGTTTTGCGCAGTTGGCAAATTAAACGGAGCCAAAAAATCGAGCGGAGCCGCGTGGCGTCATTTTATGTGTCCTGGTAACCACTTCAAAAGACGGAATTGGGATACGGCAATTATCTTGAAAAACCCTTCACGAATAGGGCTATCACGTCCGGAGTTCTATGGCTTTTAGGGGAAATGAGTAGGAAACGGCCCGTTTCACCACATAGTTTGTCGGAACGAGGCCATATTTGGCACGTGCGTGGACCTTAGGATGGGAAGCAAGGCCCGTGTCGCGGATTTCCAATCCGAACCACGGGCGACGGTTTTTCCATTTTCGGGGTGCCGGAAGGGCTTTTTTTGTGAAGGGGCTACATGGTGCGCATTTTAGTATTGCGCGAGACCTCCGCGCAGCGGTAGGATACCTCCTACGCACCACCTATCACATGCCGTATGCGCGCGGTAGCCATCTGGGAATCCCTCCCGCTTCCTGCGGTGTCCCGCCGAATCCGCTGGAAACTGACCGGATTTGAACTGGGGCCACACTTTCCTTTGCTCAATAAATGGAGGGAAAAATGTTTTTAGGTCTAGGACGCGTCATTTTATGTGCTAAATGTTTTCCGTTTCGCGCGTTGGCGGACGGGTGCACGCGCGCGCCCGGTACGGCCATACCGCATGTCCCGACGGCCCCGTTTTGCGCAGTTGGCAAATTAAACGGAGCCAAAAAATCGAGCGGAGCCGCGTGGCGTCATTTTATGTGTCCTGGTAACCACTTCAAAAGACGGAATTGGGATACGGCAATTATCTTGAAAAACCCTTCACGAATAGGGCTATCACGTCCGGAGTTCTATGGCTTTTAGGGGAAATGAGTAGGAAACGGCCCGTTTCACCACATAGTTTGTCGGAACGAGGCCATATTTGGCACGTGCGTGGACCTTAGGATGGGAAGCAAGGCCCGTGTCGCGGATTTCCAATCCGAACCACGGGCGACGGTTTTTCCATTTTCGGGGTGCCGGAAGGGCTTTTTTTGTGAAGGGGCTACATGGTGCGCATTTTAGTATTGCGCGAGACCTCCGCGCAGCGGTAGGATACCTCCTACGCACCACCTATCACATGCCGTATGCGCGCGGTAGCCATCTGGGAATCCCTCCCGCTTCCTGCGGTGTCCCGCCGAATCCGCTGGAAACTGACCGGATTTGAACTGGGGCCACACTTTCCTTTGCTCAATAAATGGAGGGAAAAATGTTTTTAGGTCTAGGACGCGTCATTTTATGTGCTAAATGTTTTCCGTTTCGCGCGTTGGCGGACGGGTGCACGCGCGCGCCCGGTACGGCCATACCGCATGTCCCGACGGCCCCGTTTTGCGCAGTTGGCAAATTAAACGGAGCCAAAAAATCGAGCGGAGCCGCGTGGCGTCATTTTATGTGTCCTGGTAACCACTTCAAAAGACGGAATTGGGATACGGCAATTATCTTGAAAAACCCTTCACGAATAGGGCTATCACGTCCGGAGTTCTATGGCTTTTAGGGGAAATGAGTAGGAAACGGCCCGTTTCACCACATAGTTTGTCGGAACGAGGCCATATTTGGCACGTGCGTGGACCTTAGGATGGGAAGCAAGGCCCGTGTCGCGGATTTCCAATCCGAACCACGGGCGACGGTTTTTCCATTTTCGGGGTGCCGGAAGGGCTTTTTTTGTGAAGGGGCTACATGGTGCGCATTTTAGTATTGCGCGAGACCTCCGCGCAGCGGTAGGATACCTCCTACGCACCACCTATCACATGCCGTATGCGCGCGGTAGCCATCTGGGAATCCCTCCCGCTTCCTGCGGTGTCCCGCCGAATCCGCTGGAAACTGACCGGATTTGAACTGGGGCCACACTTTCCTTTGCTCAATAAATGGAGGGAAAAATGTTTTTAGGTCTAGGACGCGTCATTTTATGTGCTAAATGTTTTCCGTTTCGCGCGTTGGCGGACGGGTGCACGCGCGCGCCCGGTACGGCCATACCGCATGTCCCGGCGGCCCCGTTTTGCGCAGTTGGCAAATTAAACGGAGCCAAAAAATCGAGCGGAGCCGCGTGGCGTCATTTTATGTGTCCTGGTAACCACTTCAAAAGACGGAATTGGGATACGGCAATTATCTTGAAAAACCCTTCACGAATAGGGCTATCACGTCCGGAGTTCTATGGCTTTTAGGGGAAATGAGTAGGAAACGGCCCGTTTCACCACATAGTTTGTCGGAACGAGGCCATATTTGGCACGTGCGTGGACCTTAGGATGGGAAGCAAGGCCCGTGTCGCGGATTTCCAATCCGAACCACGGGCGACGGTTTTTCCATTTTCGGGGTGCCGGAAGGGCTTTTTTTTGTGAAGGGGCTACATGGTGCGCATTTTAGTATTGCGCGAGACCTCCGCGCAGCGGTAGGATACCTCCTACGCACCACCTATCACATGCCGTATGCGCGCGGTAGCCATCTGGGAATCCCTCCCGCTTCCTGCGGTGTCCCGCCGAATCCGCTGGAAACTGACCGGATTTGAACTGGGGCCACACTTTCCTTTGCTCAATAAATGGAGGGGAAAATGTTTTTAGGTCTAGGACGCGTCATTTTATGTGCTAAATGTTTTCCGTTTCGCGCGTTGGCGGACGGGTGCACGCGCGCGCCCGGTACGGCCATACCGCATGTCCCGGCGGCCCCGTTTTGCGCAGTTGGCAAATTAAACGGAGCCAAAAAATCGAGCGGAGCCGCGTGGCGTCATTTTATGTGTCCTGGTAACCACTTCAAAAGACGGAATTGGGATACGGCAATTATCTTGAAAAACCCTTCACGAATAGGGCTATCACGTCCGGAGTTCTATGGCTTTTAGGGGAAATGAGTAGGAAACGGCCCGTTTCACCACATAGTTTGTCGGAACGAGGCCATATTTGGCACGTGCGTGGACCTTAGGATGGGAAGCAAGGCCCGTGTCGCGGATTTCCAATCCGAACCACGGGCGACGGTTTTTCCATTTTCGGGGTGCCGGAAGGGCTTTTTTTGTGAAGGGGCTACATGGTGCGCATTTTAGTATTGCGCGAGACCTCCGCGCAGCGGTAGGATACCTCCTACGCACCACCTATCACATGCCGTATGCGCGCGGTAGCCATCTGGGAATCCCTCCCGCTTCCTGCGGTGTCCCGCCGAATCCGCTGGAAACTGACCGGATTTGAACTGGGGCCACACTTTCCTTTGCTCAATAAATGGAGGGAAAAATGTTTTTAGGTCTAGGACGCGTCATTTTATGTGCTAAATGTTTTCCGTTTCGCGCGTTGGCGGACGGGTGCACGCGCGCGCCCGGTACGGCCATACCGCATGTCCCGACGGCCCCGTTTTGCGCAGTTGGCAAATTAAACGGAGCCAAAAAATCGAGCGGAGCCGCGTGGCGTCATTTTATGTGTCCTGGTAACCACTTCAAAAGACGGAATTGGGATACGGCAATTATCTTGAAAAACCCTTCACGAATAGGGCTATCACGTCCGGAGTTCTATGGCTTTTAGGGGAAATGAGTAGGAAACGGCCCGTTTCACCACATAGTTTGTCGGAACGAGGCCATATTTGGCACGTGCGTGGACCTTAGGATGGGAAGCAAGGCCCGTGTCGCGGATTTCCAATCCGAACCACGGGCGACGGTTTTTCCATTTTCGGGGTGCCGGAAGGGCTTTTTTTGTGAAGGGGCTACATGGTGCGCATTTTAGTATTGCGCGAGACCTCCGCGCAGCGGTAGGATACCTCCTACGCACCACCTATCACATGCCGTATGCGCGCGGTAGCCATCTGGGAATCCCTCCCGCTTCCTGCGGTGTCCCACCGAATCCGCTGGAAACTGACCGGATTTGAACTGGGGCCACACTTTCCTTTGCTCAATAAATGGAGGGAAAAATGTTTTTAGGTCTAGGACGCGTCATTTTATGTGCTAAATGTTTTCCGTTTCGCGCGTTGGCGGACGGGTGCACGCGCGCGCCCGGTACGGCCATACCGCATGTCCCGACGGCCCCGTTTTGCGCAGTTGGCAAATTAAACGGAGCCAAAAAATCGAGCGGAGCCGCGTGGCGTCATTTTATGTGTCCTGGTAACCACTTCAAAAGACGGAATTGGGATACGGCAATTATCTTGAAAAACCCTTCACGAATAGGGCTATCACGTCCGGAGTTCTATGGCTTTTAGGGGAAATGAGTAGGAAACGGCCCGTTTCACCACATAGTTTGTCGGAACGAGGCCATATTTGGCACGTGCGTGGACCTTAGGATGGGAAGCAAGGCCCGTGTCGCGGATTTCCAATCCGAACCACGGGCGACGGTTTTTCCATTTTCGGGGTGCCGGAAGGGCTTTTTTTGTGAAGGGGCTACATGGTGCGCATTTTAGTATTGCGCGAGACCTCCGCGCAGCGGTAGGATACCTCCTACGCACCACCTATCACATGCCGTATGCGCGCGGTAGCCATCTGGGAATCCCTCCCGCTTCCTGCGGTGTCCCGCCGAATCCGCTGGAAACTGACCGGATTTGAACTGGGGCCACACTTTCCTTTGCTCAATAAATGGAGGGAAAAATGTTTTTAGGTCTAGGACGCATCATTTTATGTGCTAAATGTTTTCCGTTTCGCGCGTTGGCGGACGGGTGCACGCGCGCGCCCGGTACGGCCATACCGCATGTCCCGACGGCCCCGTTTTGCGCAGTTGGCAAATTAAACGGAGCCAAAAAATCGAGCGGAGCCGCGTGGCGTCATTTTATGTGTCCTGGTAACCACTTCAAAAGACGGAATTGGGATACGGCAATTATCTTGAAAAACCCTTCACGAATAGGGCTATCACGTCCGGAGTTCTATGGCTTTTAGGGGAAATGAGTAGGAAACGGCCCGTTTCACCACATAGTTTGTTGGAACGAGGCCATATTTGGCACGTGCGTGGACCTTAGGATGGGAAGCAAGGCCCGTGTCGCGGATTTCCAATCCGAACCACGGGCGACGGTTTTTCCATTTTCGGGGTGCCGGAAGGGCTTTTTTTTGTGAAGGGGCTACATGGTGCGCATTTTAGTATTGCGCGAGACCTCCGCGCAGCGGTAGGATACCTCCTACGCACCACCTATCACATGCCGTATGCGCGCGGTAGCCATCTGGGAATCCCTCCCGCTTCCTGCGGTGTCCCGCCGAATCCGCTGGAAACTGACCGGATTTGAACTGGGGCCACACTTTCCTTTGCTCAATAAATGGAGGGGAAAATGTTTTTAGGTCTAGGATGCGTCATTTTATGTGCTAAATGTTTTCCGTTTCGCGCGTTGGCGGACGGGTGCACGCGCGCGCCCGGTACGGCCATACCGCATGTCCCGGCGGCCCCGTTTTGCGCAGTTGGCAAATTAAACGGAGCCAAAAAATCGAGCGGAGCCGCGTGGCGTCATTTTATGTGTCCTGGTAACCACTTCAAAAGACGGAATTGGGATACGGCAATTATCTTGAAAAACCCTTCACGAATAGGGCTATCACGTCCGGAGTTCTATGGCTTTTAGGGGAAATGAGTAGGAAACGGCCCGTTTCACCACATAGTTTGTCGGAACGAGGCCATATTTGGCACGTGCGTGGACCTTAGGATGGGAAGCAAGGCCCGTGTCGCGGATTTCCAATCCGAACCACGGGCGACGGTTTTTCCATTTTCGGGGTGCCGGAAGGGCTTTTTTTGTGAAGGAGCTACATGGTGCGCATTTTAGTATTGCGCGAGACCTCCGCGCAGCGGTAGGATACCTCCTACGCACCACCTATCACATGCCGTATGCGCGCGGTAGCCATCTGGGAATCCCTCCCGCTTCCTGCGGTGTCCCGCCGAATCCGCTGGAAACTGACCGGATTTGAACTGGGGCCACACTTTCCTTTGCTCAATAAATGGAGGGAAAAATGTTTTTAGGTCTAGGACGCGTCATTTTATGTGCTAAATGTTTTCCGTTTCGCGCGTTGGCGGACGGGTGCACGCGCGCGCCCGGTACGGCCATACCGCATGTCCCGGCGGCCCCGTTTTGCGCAGTTGGCAAATTAAACGGAGCCAAAAAATCGAGCGGAGCCGCGTGGCGTCATTTTATGTGTCCTGGTAACCACTTCAAAAGACGGAATTGGGATACGGCAATTATCTTGAAAAACCCTTCACGAATAGGGCTATCACGTCCGGAGTTCTATGGCTTTTAGGGGAAATGAGTAGGAAACGGCCCGTTTCACCACATAGTTTGTCGGAACGAGGCCATATTTGGCACGTGCGTGGACCTTAGGATGGGAAGCAAGGCCCGTGTCGCGGATTTCCAATCCGAACCACGGGCGACGGTTTTTCCATTTTCGGGGTGCCGGAAGGGCTTTTTTTGTGAAGGGGCTACATGGTGCGCATTTTAGTATTGCGCGAGACCTCCGCGCAGCGGTAGGATACCTCCTACGCACCACCTATCACATGCCGTATGCGCGCGGTAGCCATCTGGGAATCCCTCCCGCTTCCTGCGGTGTCCCGCCGAATCCGCTGGAAACTGACCGGATTTGAACTGGGGCCACACTTTCCTTTGCTCAATAAATGGAGGGAAAAATGTTTTTAGGTCTAGGACGCGTCATTTTATGTGCTAAATGTTTTCCGTTTCGCGCGTTGGCGGACGGGTGCACGCGCGCGCCCGGTACGGCCATACCGCATGTCCCGACGGCCCCGTTTTGCGCAGTTGGCAAATTAAACGGAGCCAAAAAATCGAGCGGAGCCGCGTGGCGTCATTTTATGTGTCCTGGTAACCACTTCAAAAGACGGAATTGGGATACGGCAATTATCTTGAAAAACCCTTCACGAATAGGGCTATCACGTCCGGAGTTCTATGGCTTTTAGGGGAAATGAGTAGGAAACGGCCCGTTTCACCACATAGTTTGTCGGAACGAGGCCATATTTGGCACGTGCGTGGACCTTAGGATGGGAAGCAAGGCCCGTGTCGCGGATTTCCAATCCGAACCACGGGCGATGGTTTTTCCATTTTCGGGGTGCCGGAAGGGCTTTTTTTGTGAAGGGGCTACATGGTGCGCATTTTAGTATTGCGCGAGACCTCCGCGCAGCGGTAGGATACCTCCTACGCACCACCTATCACATGCCGTATGCGCGCGGTAGCCATCTGGGAATCCCTCCCGCTTCCTGCGGTGTCCCGCCGAATCCGCTGGAAACTGACCGGATTTGAACTGGGGCCACACTTTCCTTTGCTCAATAAATGGAGGGAAAAATGTTTTTAGGTCTAGGACGCGTCATTTTATGTGCTAAATGTTTTCCGTTTCGCGCGTTGGCGGACGGGTGCACGCGCGCGCCCGGTACGGCCATACCGCATGTCCCGGCGGCCCCGTTTTGCGCAGTTGGCAAATTAAACGGAGCCAAAAAATCGAGCGGAGCCGCGTGGCGTCATTTTATGTGTCCTGGTAACCACTTCAAAAGACGGAATTGGGATACGGCAATTATCTTGAAAAACCCTTCACGAATAGGGCTATCACGTCCGGAGTTCTATGGCTTTTAGGGGAAATGAGTAGGAAACGGCCCGTTTCACCACATAGTTTGTCGGAACGAGGCCATATTTGGCACGTGCGTGGACCTTAGGATGGGAAGCAAGGCCCGTGTCGCGGATTTCCAATCCGAACCACGGGCGACGGTTTTTCCATTTTCGGGGTGCCGGAAGGGCTTTTTTTGTGAAGGGGCTACATGGTGCGCATTTTAGTATTGCGCGAGACCTCCGCGCAGCGGTAGGATACCTCCTACGCACCACCTATCACATGCCGTATGCGCGCGGTAGCCATCTGGGAATCCCTCCCGCTTCCTGCGGTGTCCCGCCGAATCCGCTGGAAACTGACCGGATTTGAACTGGGGCCACACTTTCCTTCGCTCAATAAATGGAGGGAAAAATGTTTTTAGGTCTAGGACGCGTCATTTTATGTGCTAAATGTTTTCCGTTTCGCGCGTTGGCGGACGGGTGCACGCGCGCGCCCGGTACGGCCATACCGCATGTCCCGACGGCCCCGTTTTGCGCAGTTGGCAAATTAAACGGAGCCAAAAAATCGAGCGGAGCCGCGTGGCGTCATTTTATGTGTCCTGGTAACCACTTCAAAAGACGGAATTGGGATACGGCAATTATCTTGAAAAACCCTTCACGAATAGGGCTATCACGTCCGGAGTTCTATGGCTTTTAGGGGAAATGAGTAGGAAACGGCCCGTTTCACCACATAGTTTGTCGGAACGAGGCCATATTTGGCACGTGCGTGGACCTTAGGATGGGAAGCAAGGCCCGTGTCGCGGATTTCCAATCCGAACCACGGGCGACGGTTTTTCCATTTTCGGGGTGCCGGAAGGGCTTTTTTTGTGAAGGGGCTACATGGTGCGCATTTTAGTATTGCGCGAGACCTCCGCGCAGCGGTAGGATACCTCCTACGCACCACCTATCACATGCCGTATGCGCGCGGTAGCCATCTGGGAATCCCTCCCGCTTCCTGCGGTGTCCCGCCGAATCCGCTGGAAACTGACCGGATTTGAACTGGGGCCACACTTTCCTTTGCTCAATAAATGGAGGGGAAAATGTTTTTAGGTCTAGGACGCGTCATTTTATGTGCTAAATGTTTTCCGTTTCGCGCGTTGGCGGACGGGTGCACGCGCGCGCCCGGTACGGCCATACCGCATGTCCCGGCGGCCCCGTTTTGCGCAGTTGGCAAATTAAACGGAGCCAAAAAATCGAGCGGAGCCGCGTGGCGTCATTTTATGTGTCCTGGTAACCACTTCAAAAGACGGAATTGGGATACGGCAATTATCTTGAAAAACCCTTCACGAATAGGGCTATCACGTCCGGAGTTCTATGGCTTTTAGGGGAAATGAGTAGGAAACGGCCCGTTTCACCACATAGTTTGTCGGAACGAGGCCATATTTGGCACGTGCGTGGACCTTAGGATGGGAAGCAAGGCCCGTGTCGCGGATTTCCAATCCGAACCACGGGCGATGGTTTTTCCATTTTCGGGGTGCCGGAAGGGCTTTTTTTGTGAAGGGGCTACATGGTGCGCATTTTAGTATTGCGCGAGACCTCCGCGCAGCGGTAGGATACCTCCTACGCACCACCTATCACATGCCGTATGCGCGCGGTAGCCATCTGGGAATCCCTCCCGCTTCCTGCGGTGTCCCGCCGAATCCGCTGGAAACTGACCGGGAGGATTTGAACTGGGGCCACACTTTCCTTGGCTCAATAAATGGAGGGAAACATGTTTTTAGGTCTAGGACGCGTCATTTTATGTGCTAAATGTTTTCCGTTTCGCGCGTTGGCGGACGGGTGCACGCGCGCGCCCGGTACGGCCATACCGCATGTCCCGGCGGCCCCGTTTTGCGCAGTTGGCAAATTAAACGGAGCCAAAAAATCGAGCGGAGACGACATTCTAGCTAGGAGAATCCTTCACGATCGAACTGCCACGTTCGGAATCTTGATGTATATAGAATGGGATAAAGCTTGCATATGCCTTATGATAAGCATATAATTAGTGTGTGCAAGAGACATATATTATTTGACCTAATTAACCAAACATTTTCTGATTTTTTTTATATAATTTAATTATTAAGGATTCTAGGAGTTTCATATATCCCTATATTATTATCATTAAAGGAATGAAGGTGACACACGTTTAATTACATGATATTCTGTTTTTAAAAATATTTTAACCTACACCAAATTATATGCATTATTGCGCATTTAATTATTATTGTTTTGCACAAAAAAGCCCCAAAAATTCCCTCCAAAACCCCAAAACCCCAAAACCCTCCAAAACCCCAAAACTCTCCCGCCCAGCTTCTCCCGCCAGCTCCAGCGAAATGTTTTGAATCCGCCCGCCACTAACCTAAGCTGGAAAGGAGGGCAAATGTCCGAAACGCCACTAACCTAAGCTGGAAAGGAGGGACATTTCAGTCAAATCCCGTACGAGCTCCCTCAATTCCCCAATTCCCCTCCCACTCCGGTGCAATACGAACCCCAATTCCCCTCCCACTCCGCTCATCCCCACCCGCCGACGGCCACCGACGAGCGGCGCTCCGACGAGCGGACGAGCGGAGAGCTACCCGCCGACGACGGCCGCGCGTGCGTAGACGCTCGCCACAAGATCTTCAGGCGAGTTCCCCCCCTCTTCTATGGCCTTTTCTTGGCCTGCTTAGGGTTTCGTCGGCCATGGCTAGGGTTACGGTTTGCTTGGCATGGCATGGTTAGGGTTAGGGATTTCGTGGCATGGCTTGTTTCCTTGGCTTGTCCAGGGTCAGGGTTGCTCGGCCTGTCATGGTTCTTGCTGCAACCAGTCCATGGTTGCTTCGGATCTTGCTTTTCATGTTCTTGCAGCAACCAGTCGATGATTGCTGCGGATCTTGCCTGGCTCAGGCTCTGTAGATTTTAGATTTGGTTTTCTGCAGTCCCTATATGATTACCTGCTGCCGATCTTGCTTGCTATATGCAAGCAGTCCATGGTTGCTTCGGATCTTGATTGGCATGTGTCTTGCTGCAACCAGTCGATGATTGCTGCGGATCTTGCTTGGCTCAGGCTCTGTAGAATTTAGATCTGGTTTACTGCAGTCCCTATATGATTACCTGCTGCCGATCTTGCTTGCTGTATCCAACCAGTCAATTAGTGATGCAGATCTTGCCTGGCGTGGGTCTCGCTGCAACCAGTCCGTGATTGTTGGGGGATTTTACTTGGCTTGGGCTCTGTAGATTGTACATCTAGTTTACTGCAGTCCATATATGATTAGCTTCTACAGATCTTTCTTGCTGCAACTAGTACATAATATGATTACCTGCTGCGGATCTTGCTTGGTACAGATCTTTACCAAGGCATTCCCTTTTATATTTCGTCGATGAACATTTATATTGCCCTTTTATCCTGTGTTGATGAAACTTCTCCCAAACAAAGTTTGGGAGCCCTGTTTATCTGTACATGCCTACAGCTTTTTCTGTGTACATGTCTATTGTTGTATGAAGGGATATGTCTAATGATTATAACCTGTTATCTTCTTAGGTAATACTATCAAGGTCTGACCTACTTCAAGGAGCAAGGTGAACCAGGTGATTGTTGATCCACATGAACCTATGTTGCTTGGTTCTTTAATTGCATCCATATGTTGTATCTGCTGTCACTAATTGTTATTCTTTTCGTGCCAGCACATATCCAACCCATCAACATCAGGCATGGCAAAGACTGGGAAGAAGCAGCTGGCTGGTATGCGGCTTCATCCTAACATCATTGTGTCTAATTGATGCTTTTAATCGGGTGCTGGGTTTTTTTGGCTCTGTCTGAATATTTCTGTACCCTAGGATTAAATGAAACTAAAAGTTGAAAATTGCTATGATTAAACAATTTACCTTAGTTGTTCGAGTTGGCTTGCTTCTATGCATTTCAACCATCAATCTAATGGTTACATATTTTTCTCATACATGTAAAGAAGCGCCCCTCACCGAGATAGAGAAGGACAGGGCTAGGACAATGATGCGGAACAACCGTGTCTTACAATCCCTGGGTATCCCCGCCGTAGTGTCAATTTTTAGGAAGTCACATGGTGGTCGAGGTGGAGGTCGTTCCACACTTTCAAATGATGAGTCATCTGCCATAACACAAGGCGAGAGCTCAGATTATCATCCGAGCAATGACCAATTGGTTGACCAGGAGGATGGGGAGGTTGAAGGGAGTATAGGGGAACACATTGAGAAGGTGCATTCTGCTTATCATCTTTGGAGGGCTGGCATTACTTGTATCTGTTTTCTTATTTCTGTTTTGCTATAACCTGTGATGTAATGCCATTTTGTTTTGCTATTTTTGCGAGGCATTGAAGGATCCCAAGAGTAGAAAGAAAAAGGCTTCTGTTAGAAAGACAAGCCCAGGGAGGAGGAGTAAGAGGTTGCAAAAGGAACAAAGTTCAATGCCTCCTGTTAGAGTGTTTGCTGATGCTCCAGGAGGGAGAAAGAGGCATCTGGAACCTGTTGCTGAAGCTCCTTCCAAAAGAGTCACCAGGAGGACATCAAGTGAAGCGTCTGCAACCAACAATGAAGATACTCCGCCCCGCAACAATCGCAGTAGCTCACCGCAGATTGATGAAAGGATCGATGAAGCAAGCACTGTTCGCAGGGACACAGGTCCTACTGCATCTGATGTCATGGTCCATCAGCACTTTGATTCTGATGGTTTTCTTGATCCTGAGGATGATGAAGGCAAGTTTTTGTTGGACAGCTGTCCACACTATCTACTGCCTTTTTTGTTTATCTTTATAAACTCTTTTGGTTGTGGGTGCTGCTTTCTGACATGATCTTTGTATGTATGCTATTCAGGTGGAACCACTGCTGCAGGTGGCCGTAAAAGGAAGGGCACCGGGCTGGAGCAGATTTGCAAGGGGATGGGAGTCAAGCTTACCATTGAGATTCCTCCAGGGCTGAAACGTCCTGAGAAGCCTTTGCCTGCTGCCAAGTTTGCATCGGAGGGTGGAATGCTTGCAAGAGGCCAGATGCCGCTCCTTCCGCATTTCAAGTTGTACAAGAGGGATGAGAATTTGTTGGCCGACTTCGTTGGAAAGATGGGGGTAATCTTCTTCATCACCAGTTCATTTGTTAGATGATAGGAGTGCTTGCTTGATTGTTCATAGTTCATGATAACTAACCTCGTCCTTGCCCTTGTTTGCTTTGTAGGCAAATTTCAACATGGACACAGAGTCGGAAGACATCCAGAAGGCTTGCTATGACGTACTGCGGAAAGTGTCGAAGAACAGGCGCTACATCCTGAAAAGGGACTACTTCGACAAAGTACCAGCAAATGAAGTCAGCATCAAGTCCCCTGTTAAGGATGTCTCAGATGAAGAATGGGAAGCTCTAACTGCTCTGTGGGTAACCCCAAGACACAGGGTATGTTCTTTGCTTCAGTTGCAGTCATTAGTGCTTGCATGGTAGACATGATGCTCATCGTTATAGTGTGCACATTGCTGAATATCATGATTGTGCCCTTCTGCAGAACACATGTACCAAGAACAAGGACAGTCGTGCTGCGGTCAAATTTGGCCAAAAGACTGGCTCTCGTAGCTATGCTGCTCATCTGTATGCAACTGTAAGAACACTCTTACAGAATTTCCTTTTGCATCTTACTCTTGTCTCCACAAGCTTATGTTCTGATTCTTGGTGAACATCATTTCCAGAGGGAGGAGCGCAGAGGTGAAGAGCTAGATGCAGTCGACATCTTTAAGGCGACCCATCACAGCAAGAAGGATGGTTTCTCTGAGGAAGCTCTAGCTGCAATAGTAAGTGACTTGTTCATTTCACTTTTGTGAACCATTCTTGGACCTGTGCGTTTCCTGAATTGATGAATCTTTTGGAAATGGATCTCCAGGCTGATATGGAAGCTGAGATGGCTATTCCTGTGCCAGAAGGTGCACCGCCAAGGTCTGCAGTCGCTGTTGTTGCAAAGGTTCTTAGCAAGGAAGCCAAGCACAGCACTTTCCTGAAGAATGCTGGACTTCAGCCCAGTTCCACTGTCAAGCTCAACAAGCCCACCGCAGCTGCTGTATCGGCGCATGTTCATGACCTGGAAGCACAGCTGAAGAGGTCCCAGGAGGAAGCTGAACAGATGAAGCAGCAGTTTGCTGCCATCATGGAAGAAGCTGCTGCCCAGAAGGAGAAGCAAGCGGCAAATGAAGCCGCACAAGCTCAGCGTGACAAGGACTACATGGAGCTCCTCAAGCGGACTGAGGAAAGTGATAGGAGGCTTGCTCACATGATGTCCATCTTCGGAGCATCTGCGAATTAGCTCCTGCTGCTGGTCGTATCCCTTTTTTGTGTCCCGCCATGGAACTTGGTCATATCCTGGCAGCGTGACAATAACTTGGTCATATCTGTGAACTTCTTACTGTGAATCTGTGAACTTTCTTGACATGTTGGTGAATCTGTGAACCTGGTCATTTTGCTGCTGTCACTCTGCTGTGAAATTTGCAGATTTGAAATGTTGTCTTTTATATTTTGCTGTTGAATTTCCTAATTTAATATATGCACTGTTGGGCTATTGTGGGCTCTTAAAAGGCCAAGGCCCAAAGTAGCCTAGAAATATATGGGCTCTTAAAAGGCTAGAGCCCAACAAATAATTAATTGCATTTTCGAAAAATGGGAGTTGAAAAGGCCAAAAAAGGCCGAAGCCCAAAAAACTTGCAGGACAGTAAAAAGGCCAAAGCCCATAACTTTTATGGACCCAAAAAGGCCAAGGCCCAATATCTTTATGGACCCCAAAAAGGCTGAGGCCCAAAACCTTTGTGGACCCTATAAAGGCCTAGGCCCAAAATCTTAATGGACCCTAAAAGGCCAAGGCCCAAAACCATAATGGACCCTAAAAAGGCCAAGGCCCAAAAGTGTAATGGGTCCTAAAAAGGCCACGGCCCAAAACTGTAATGGGTCCTAAAAAGGCCACGGCCCAAAACTGTAATGGGTCCTAAAAAGGCCACGGCCCAATGGAAATTGGCCCAGGCCCAGTAAGTACAGCAGCTAAAAAGGCCGTTGAAAAAAAATAAGCTAAAAAGGCTGAGGTAATTGGGCCAGTTACGGGCCAAGGCCCAACAAAGCCGAAAAAATAATCAGAACTAATGGGCTCAGCCCACATAAGGAGCTGAATGGACCGGGCTGAATTCAGATAACGACGTTTCTAATTCGTCACAATTTTGCCACGTCGGATTGCCACGCTGGACTCGGGGGCAGGTGCCCATGACGTTTTGGGAACGTCATGCCGTCAGTGACATTTTAAAACGTCACAAAGCTCTACGACGTTTTCAAGTGAAACGTCTTAAGCACTCACTGCTGACTCCCAGCTTTCGACGTTTTGAAAGTCGTCACAATAACGTCACAAGTAGCCATTAGTGACGTTTCAGTGACACCTTTATTTCGTCAACTTATGGCAGATTTCTTGTAGTGCAAGATGAAGTTATGATGGCTACATCTACAGAGCAGGGAATGTAAACCAAAAATAGAAGTTATGATGGCAAAAGCTAAAGAGGAGGGAATGTGAACCAACATGTGCCAAGTGCAATTACTTCATTTTGGCCGTGAACTAAATAATACTCCTGAACTTATAGTGAAGGGGATGCAAATCAAGATGTTTCGGGATATAAACTTGTAATGAGCAACACATAGAGGATAGTTAATGCTGGAGCTTAGGATGGACCAGATACAGAATATAGTGGGATCACCTGTGAACTTGTATAAGAGGGAATGCAAACCAATATGTTCAGCTTTCCATATGTGAGCATCATGCCAAGTCAGAGAAACAAGTCAATAATGCAGCTTTTGAAGAACAAGATGGCACGCAAAATTATTATCTAGTAGTATGACAAGTTTATTTGTACTACAGGCTAGATAGCAGAGTGATAGCATGCCAAACTAAGTCCTTACTTTGTTAGCTTACAATGAACTAGATACAAAACAATGGCATCACCTGTAGTACAGGGAATGCAAGCCAACATGTTCATGGAGTAAAAAATTGGCACAAACAACATAGTAGCAGGCCATAATTTTTGTAACAACGGCTGAGCAAGATAAAGTTATGATGGCTAGATCTACAGAGCAGGGAATGTAAACCAAATATAGAAGTTACGATGCCAAAAGCTATAGAGCAGGGAATGCGAACCAACATGTGCAATTACTTAAAATTGGCCATGAACTAAATAATAGCAGGATGTTACTATAATACCTATAATTTTTGTAACAACGACTGAGCAAGATAGAAGTTATGATGGCTACATCTACAGAGCAGGGAATGCAAACCAAAATGTTCAATCGCTTAAAGTTAGCAATGAAGTAGAAAATAGCAACGTGTTACGGTCATAGCTAGGAATGAACTAAAAGAGCTTCAGACAAACAAGCATCTGAACCCAGAACATGGCGCTAAAACAAGGGACTTACATTAGGAGAAGCACTCTGTGGGAGTCACAGCAGATCTTCCTGGGGTTGATAGATCCGGTGATGAAGTACGCTACATGTGCTACTTGGGGTTGGAGAGACGGCCATTACACTTCATGATTACTCATCTCATCTGCAAAAACGTAACGGCGCGTCATTAGCACAAACAGGTTCCCCCAAGATTAAACAAGAACTTGCAGGCAAGCAATAGAAAAGCGACAGTAGAAGAGTTTAGATCATGCACAGCGCCGGTGAAGCAGATCCGGTTCATGCACAGCGGTGTCGGTGAGCAAGATCCGATGCGGTGGACGACGGATCCGGCGAAGCGGCTCGCTGAAGCGACTGCGGTAGACTGCTGGATGAGCATATGGTTTCGAGGTACGGCGGGGATGATCCGGTCCGGTTGATGATGGCGTCGATGAAGCGGCTCCGGCAGGCAGCCGGATGACGAGGATCGCGAGGGCTCGGGTAGACCAGGGAAGTCCGGCGGGGATGTTCCGGTGCGGTGGTCGTGGAGGTGGGAGAGAGGGACTTGGGAAGTTCCGGTGGGTGGTCTGAGGGAAATGAATTTTTTTTGGGAGGGTCTCCGGGCTAGGGAGGTGGTGATCCAAAAAATGACGGGCATACCCCCCACCAACCGACTTTGCTGCCATCTCCACAGGGGTAGAATGGGAATTTGGAAGCGTGTGAAATTTTTGTATTTTGTGGGCGGGAAGTTTTGCCGCTATGAGATTTTGAATTTGGCTATCCAAGTATAATGATAAAAAATTGTGACACCGTACTAGTACCTCTGTTCAAGGCCGAGTGCAAAATCAAATCATCATCACATTAAATACCGGTTACTATCATCGTGATCTATCTTGTTATCCCATTCAAAAACCCGTCTGAAATATTTCAGGATTGGCGGGAGATTTTGCCGCCCGACTGAGATTTGATTTTGAATATGGCTATGGTCAAGTAATATAATATAATACTAATATAAAGACGGTACACCTGGTTAAGTACTAATTGCTCTGCTCCGGCAGTCAAGGCCAGCAGCCACATCAAGCCATCATCATTACAAACAAAATCAGTCAAATCTAGAAGCTAGTATAGGAAAAATCACAGCAGCATAATAAATCCAGAAAACTAAGTACGGAGTATAATACATCAACTGCATACAACAGCCAAAAGCAGCCAATAACAATGTTAATGTTCACGACAAACTAATCTGAAAATAATACAAGACGCAATGTATGGCCAACATGAAGATTAGGATACCCCAAGATGAATGAATCTGATCTTCATTCAGCATATATTTCTTCGTCACTCCGTTCTCTGATCTGAAGGAAATATTCATTGAACTCCTTCCGTCTGCAGTGTGCAGCCAATACATCCTCCAAACGGTATGGCCTTTGTTCATTTCTCATACCATAGTTTCCTAATCTATCCACACGTATTGGCCACTCATCCCAGGCCTTTATATCATCAAAGTACTCTCTGATATAACCCAAATCTGCGTAGTAGATGCAGCCAGGTCGAAGTGTCGGGTGCACTCTGGTGTCGACGGAGATACACCGGATATAATGGACGAAGAAGGCACGACTGCCAATGTTATTGACGGCATGGAGAGAGCGGCTCTCAGTGTCCACACGGTACACCAATGGTTGACCTTCCTCCAAATGCTTGTTGTCCAACAACACAAGCAGCAGAGCACCATCCGACTTCACAAGGTAGAACTTGTTATTTCCAAGTTCTGGAAATGAAAATAGTGTATCCATGTTGACACTGCTCGCGCGCTGCTCCAACTGGACATTGTTGGTGCACACTAATTTTCCGAACTCAAAATTGTTCACAGCTATTGCATACAATTCACCATTGAACGGGGTAATGCAACGCAGAGAATGGTGCTCGGTCGAAAATCTTCCTTCTCCCCAATCTTCATCTATACCCTTAGTTGGAGTGCTCTCATCGACCCAAGCAATTTCCGCCGGGTAATCTTTGGAAACGAAGACCATAGTCGGGGACTTCATTACAGCGACTGACTTCAGAATAACATATGGCATATGCGCCTCAAACCTAGTATTCAATGTCTTTGTGAGTGGGTTCAAAAGCCGTATCTTGTGCGGCTGGTTCTTCTGGGCAAGGACGATGACGCCACGGTAAAAGCCGACGAAGTAGTATCTAAAATATATTGATGAAGATAACATTCAGCACTAAGATGTTTACGATTGAAAATAAAAATAGATTAACTCTATAGATATGGAGGAATTTGAACCTTGCATGAACTTCCGTTAGATCGATGGTGACGTAGCGGGATGTGCGGAGGTGGAGGAAGGTGAAATCAGCAGCGCGTGGAAGGACGTGTTCTACCATGATCCATTCATGCAGGTGCACGTCGGGCTCAGGTAAACCTGAGCGCCAATTTCTACAAACTTGCCTCAAAGCAGAGTAGGTGTCCATGTACTCCTCGTTCGCCAGTAAGCAGTCCCCGATCTTGTGAAGTGGTCCGTCAGCCCTGAGAGAGGCCCAGTCCACGGAGGCGCCGCGCTTGGATGCGCCGCCCTCGGAGGCGACGGTCTCGGGGGCGACGGCCGCCGGCGCATTCTTCTTGTCCATCGCCGGCAGGGAACGCGCGTAGGGCGGTTGGTGTTTTTTCATTCGATTTGGAGAAGTTGATGGGACGTGAGAGGCGTGGTTGCGTGCGTGAGTGAGAATGAGACTGTGTGCAGAGGGAGGGACAGAGGGGCTCTGTACAGGCAACGTGACGGTTGGTCTCGGCAGTTTCTCAAAAAAGCTAGACGTTTGGTCTCAACACGCGCACCGCCTAACCGCTGCGCACCACGACACGCGTCCGTGGTACTGCACGTCTGCACCGTTACGTGTACTCAGTTCTACCGTCGAGCCTTACACTGGAAAAATATATGTACTCCGTACTCAGTTTTCCCCTCGAGTATAGTGGCTAGTGCAATATACTCAGTTTTACCCTCAAGTGGCTGGTCAACAGAGAGTCAACAAATGGGATTAAGTTGTCTAATTGAGTAATTTCATGCGCAAAAAAATAAAATCATAGTGCCTCCTACTCATGGAGTCTTGTTAAGAAGAGGAGGTCTAACACGTGGAAAAGAGAATAGCACACCACAGGTCCGAAATGATGGAAAGGGCTAGGCAATCCACTTATTATAGATCTCAACAAAAACCACATGGAACTAGTATATTAAACTTATGCAGTAGCCAACGCAACCAAAAGTCAGAAGTGCAGGCTGAGTCCCAAAGGCACAACACAATACGGAAACTTGCAAACTTATATAAAAGGGGCTATGCAACCCACTTATACACACATTAACAGCCATCCTCCTGTGTGACAAGAGAAATTCAACACTGGATTCGGAGGTAGGCACATGAAGCTTTACAAGGGCCAATGGGGCACCAACAAATTAAGGATGAATTGAACCACACCATCAACAATTCAAACTCGAGACCTTGGCTCTAATACCATTTAAGTTCAAACTGATTGAAAAGGCTAGGCAACCAATTTATAAAACATCCACAGAGTTGATCCCAGCCGCAGATAAATGCATCCACCAACAAAATAGGAACATTGCCTCAGTCTCAGGAAAATTTCACAATACCAAGGTACTCACATGTCAATGTCAGTGTTCATCTCCAATTATCTATGGCATTTTATTAGTCTTTGAGAGATTATAACGAACTTGATTGGCCTCCTCCAGTAGGGCATCACATGCTTCTGATCTCGATCTCAACATATCAACTTGGTTTCTTAACACATCTGCTGCAGCTCGTTCTATTTGGAGTTGTTCCTCCAGAACTTGTGCAGAGAAAGACTTGGACTTGGACTTGGACTTGGACTGCAAAAACCCAGCATTTCGCAGGAAAGTGTTTTTGGTGATATCTTTATTTTTAAGTACCATGGTAAATGTCTCCATACATTCTTCTAGAGTTTTTTCCATACCGTCTTTCCCGGGTTTTGCCATCTCCAATTTCATATTTGCCTGAAAAAATTTCAGTCGTGTAAAAATTAAAGTTATTACAGAGAAACATGCAGACGGTAGATTTAATGTGTATGAACTACTTTTAATCCTACAAGTTGGTATGCCTGATTACACATCAAATGCATTTTCACAAAAACGCCTAAAAGATCATATTGACATGCCCATTATTGCTCCTACAAATTGGCAAGTGTGTCGTTAAAAAAATTAAATCATAAAGAAGACTTACAATAACACTTTCTGCAAGTTCTCCTATCACATTATGTTTGTTCTTCTGGCATGCCTCGAACTGCTCTGCCAGAGTCATCTCTTTGTCTGGTTGCATGTTGTTTGCATGATCTACTTTCTGCATTTTTGTACAATCATATAGAAATCAAATAACGTGGTTAAAATGGAGGATGGAAATATAACATGCACATGGAGTTCTACACAATTTACGAGTAACATATGTAGCAGTACAGACCAGCGGGGCATTACTTTTTGCCAGAGATGCCCAACCAAGTGACGAGATCCTGTACGGCTTGGTAAACGTTGTTTCAAGCGGTTAGCCTGGTTCCTTTTAGACAACGTCTGCAAAAGGAGACTAGTGAGACACTGGCGCAAAATAAGTATTCGGAATTTAATCTGGTTTCACGGTCCTCATAAGCCATACCACATTCTTTGGATCAGACCAATGCTTGACAAGATCTCCCCACTGCTCGTCAGTCATACAGGGTGCAGGAGACTTTGTTCGAACATTGGCAGTAATCTGGCCAGTGAAGTATGTCGCCTTAAGCTTATAGCGGTGCTGGCGCAACAATTCTTTGAATATGGAAGCGATGACAAACTTTACATCCTCATTATCCTCATCGAATTCAAACCTTAACTGCTCAGAACGGTGGAATGATTGGTGAGTTATATAGCATAGAAACAACAGTAAGCTACAAGAAATGGGACAGATCAATGTGGAATAATTTATCATTACCAGGAGAAGCATGACTTACATGTAAATTATGCACTAAACTCTCGAACTGTGAAGGGGTGTCAACGTGCTGCTTCCACAATGGGAAGGTAGGAAGTTCATTCCTGATAAAATAGCCAATATGTGATACAAGATATGAAGATTCATGCGGATGAAGTGGCCTTCTGCCACCTACAATAGATGTGATGCGAAATCTTGAACCCATTCCGGAAATCTTAGCTGCAAGTTTTCTTCCTACCGTTGGCCCCCTCGTTTTTATTGATCGTGGCGAACCTACCAAGTTAATCATTACATCAAGCTATCATGGTATATAGATACATAAGGGAGCATTAAACTACAAGTCTTGAAAAAAGTATTACCTTTTTTGGCGTGGGTCTCGTCATCGGGAGAGGAGTTGTCTTTCGCAGGACTAAGGGTCGGAGGGAGATCATCACCAGTTCGCTGGTGTTGTGGCAGCACTGTTTGGACATTTGAGGCTGTATCATCTGGGACTAGCATCATGTGTCCTTGGCCATTATTACCTACCACCACTCCTGATGATGCCAATTGTTGGCTCGAATTTGCTGTGGAAACTGGTTCTGTTGGCAATTGTTGCTGAGAAACAGTATTGGCAACTGGTGGTTGTGGAATGTGTGGGCTGGTACATGCTGGGGCTACTTCTGTCTGATTCGATGGTTTGTGGTTTTTACGAGACCTTTTACTGTTATCATTCTCGGCCTGTTCGCCACCTCGTGTCAGTCTTTTGTTAGACCTTGTAATAGGAGGAGCAGCACGAGCATCAGGCTTAACTCTTTTTTTATTACGCACTGTCACCCATCCTCCGGTATCAGCCTGAGGTTCCTGTTGAGTGTTCTTCCTCCTGTTCGTTCTTGAAAAGTTCTTGCCCGAATCTGCAGATGCCTGTCACACATAAATGATATTTCAATGTACAATATTATATGATGATGATATGCAGATGGAATGGAAAAACAGTAAGGCAACATATGCAAAAACATATATGATGCGTTAACTAAGCAGGAAAAATGTAGTAATGAGATTGAACATGGCATGGGTAACATATTTGGTAGGACTGGGATACAACAAATGGAAGTTGGGACAAATAATTCGATGACAGGACAGAGAAAACTCACCTTGTTGTGTTGCAGAGGATAGTCGACCAGGGCATCTTCCTGAGTCAGCTCGCCATCACAATCAGCAGGATCAAATTCTGAATCAGAGGAATGTTCCGTATCCTTTGTGAGGGACGTGGGTGGCGTTTTTGCACTAGACCTTGTAGAAGGATGTAGTGTTAGGCCCAACGAGGCTGCAACTCGGCTATTATGCAGGATAGTTTGCCTCCGTTGCTCTTCGTACTCATTCTCGAGTGGAAGACCTAACATGCATTGGCGAGAAATGCAGATGAGATTTATCATGGAACTGTGCATGTAAGAACAAATTAATAGTAGCAGTGAGACTGCTCAAAAGGTGTAATGACAAACAAACTATGGCTCAAAAATAATTGATGTTCATATTGTCAAGCTTCATGCACTAGCCAACGCAACCGGAAGTCCGGACTGATGGAAAGGGCAAACAAATTATGGCTCAAAAATAATTTACGTTGGGCAACAGAGGGCAGCAGCAACAATTTTTAGGATAAGTATGAATGTCAAGCTTCATGCAGTAGCCAACGCAACCAAAAGTCCGAACTGATGGAAAGGGCTAAGCAATCCACATATACACTCAAACACATATAAGTGTCATTTCATGCCAATGGTTAACCATATGGAATGGCGTGTGCTTAATATAATTGCCTAGGGTCTTCCAAGTTCCAACAGATCGGTCTATTGGATGAACTTGCTAGAGCATGCAATTCGAAATGGTATCAGACCTACAAGGTCCTGAGTTCAAATCCTAGCAAGTAGCAACGCAGTATTCAAAATAAATATTTCCAGCCTTCCTAAAAAAATATCTAATGATACATGCCTAAGGCTCGGTCTATTGAATGAGCGGTTTATCACTTAGCACCACAAGTTGGGGATTTTTTATCACAAAACACCAACATTTGGGGAAATTATTTCACATAACACATTATTTGTCATTAGTTGGCTTGACAAGAGCATCACCCTACAGCGTGACACCAATTTACAGTACGTGAGCATGTTTGCTACAAACAAATGAATTTTGGTGTGAAATTTTGTAGACACTCTGTGGAAATGAGAATATGAGTCACACTTGTTACATATGCTACACACAAAATGAATTACCATATGACAAATATTCATTGAAATTATAACCACACAAGAACATGAGATTTGGGTAATATATTCTGTACCAGCATAAGGTTTTGATAATGTGTACCAATACAACTACCCTGGACATAAGATTTTTTTGAACTGTCTGGACATAAGATTAAACTACTAGTGTTGACAAACAGCTTTGTATTTAGCGTTTAACAGAAAATACCACAAAATAAAGTCTAATTGTCTTTCACCTGCTGTCACTCTTAAACTGACGGTGGCCTGAAGTCACTAATGGGCTATCAAACAGAGATCATGTATTCTGCGAAACAATTACCCCAAATGTTGGTGTTTTGTGATACAAATTTATAGGGTTGTGGTTCTGTGATAAAATAAAATCCCGAACTTCTGGTGTTAAGTGATAAAACCTCATTGGATGAACTGGCTAGAGCATGCAATTCCACATGGCGCACAAAGAGTTGCAAATAGAAAAAATACAGGCAGTTTAATACTATCAATAAATTGCTCTGCTAGCTTGACTGCTATCATAACCTTTGTAAAACGTACTACCACCATCCCGAAGTTTTTACCAAAAATCATTATTAACATGCAAAATACAAATTTAATATCATTAAATAGATAACGAATATATTTTCGTACGGTATCTACGAAATATTATATTTCTTGATAGATTGTTCTGAAAGTTTGGTCAAACTTTACTTGGTTTGACTTTTATAAATAAGCCTTCAGGTTTGGGGTGGAGGTAGTATACTTCAAACCCCAAAAAAGTACCGCACAGATGTGATATTTGGAAAAGAAAAGCGTAACGAAAGCGGACATAAGCTCTGCCTCTTCATCAGCAGATGTAAGGTTACGATCAGCAGAGTTCCGAGATAAAAAAAATACAGGCAGTTTAATACTATCAACAAATTGCTCTGCTAGCTTGACTGCTATCATAACCTTTGTAAAATGCATACTTCAAACCCCCAAAACATATCACACAGAAGTGATTCTCGGAAAAGAAATGCATAGCGAAAGCGGACATAACCTCGATCTTCCTCTCGATCAGCAGATGTAAGGTTGAGATCTCATATAGCTACGCGGCAAACAACTATCTACACTGATCTAATATCAGCAAGAATGCATTGCAAGAAAGCAACGAAAACTAGTGTCAGAAATCAAATGCATATAACAAAAGCGGACATGTAAAGTATTCATCAACCTTCGTCTGAGGCCAGGGCGGATTTACTCTTTGGTTGGGGGTGGTCGACTTTGGGGCCGCGTTTTTTGCCCATCTCGATCTCCGGTGAGGTGGACTACAGAGTCGGGGAAGCAGATCCGGAGCAGATATGGCGCGGTCAACGTCGGCGTCGAGGAAGCAAATCCGGCTTGCTAGACAGCAAGGGAGGTCCGCCGGTAAAACGTGGTCGGTCACTACGGTGGCCGGTGAGGAGGCAGTGATGGTGAGGAGGGGCGGTAGGCACGGCCGTCGTCGTGGGAGTGTGCCTGGTAGAAGCATGAGAAAGATGTGGTGTTCGAATTGTGCTCTGCAGGGAAATATCCTCTGTTGACCGAAGTTTTATAGGCCGACGGGCAAACCGCAGGTTTTGGGGTAGCTTGAAAATGGGACGCGCCAACAATTTCGGCGCGTGTTTTGCGGCAGAGACGAAAGTCACCCATAAGAAACTTTCCTCATGGAATACCTTTTGCTTGTTGGTTGGTCGTGTGGACAACATATATAGTGGGAGATGCCCATAGCTAGCTAGGCCATTCATATCAAACTCGAGTGATTATCACTAAGTTTACAATGAATATATTTCATGACACTCGCTATTGGCCGGATAGTAGAAAATATATTTCATGAATATCCCATATTAGTTAATTTATATTATTTCAATTGCTAAAATATTTTCATATTCTTTTAGAGTTCTAAAAACACACTACACAATGACAATGGATATTACCACTACCTTCTAGGTCCCGGCCATCAGATTTAGGGCTCCTTTGATTCATAGGATTTGCATAGGAATTGTGTAGGATTTGGTTCCTATGGAAAATTTTCCTATACATGTTGTTTGATTCATACGAATATATCCTATAGGAAAAATTCCTATGGAAATCTTGTAGTGTAATTCCTATAGGAAAAAAACATTAGCTCATACCTCATGAAAAATTCCTTTTTGCTTCAATCAAACATACTTCATCTTCCTATGGGATTCAAATAGACATGCCATTTAATCCTATGACTTTCCTATTCCTATGCTTTTTCTATCCTTTGAATCAAAGGAGCCCTTAGAGAAAAGTAGCTTAGCCAGAGATTTAGACCTTTGTGCAACAAATACATGAGTTGGTGATATGTGCAAAAGAACAGGTTAAGTGAGTGTTCTGTGCAACAATGACAACAATAAGTGGAGTTTCGTGCAAAGGATAAAAGGTGCAAAAGGGATCACACGGAAGGAGAAAGAGAAAGGGAGAGCAGTGCCTCACGGGGCCGCTGTTATTTATGGTGAAAAGAAATGCTTCACTTTTTTCGGTGAGTGATGTTGACTGGCACACAGGGTTTCAGTTCTGTAGACCTGCAGTGCAGGCTACGCGCCCGTCTAATATTCTTTTTTTTTCAGCGACAAATGGGAGAGAGAGAGAGAGTCTTGACGATGCGTCTTTACTTGACAAAGAAGATTGCTGGGAGTTTAACTACCTACCGCACGTGACTTGTGCTCACTGATGTGTGGGACCTACACGCATGGGAACCACACGTAAGTGACCGGCCTACTTTATTCTAGGGGTGCCCGTCAAGCTAATACATAGTCTGCAACATGAAACTCTATTCGCTTATAAAATCTGAACTTTGAAATCCAATTTAATTTAAGTCTATTATTGGTCATATCAAGTATAAAATTACATTCTGAAACTTGTTCAACGCTTTCTCATAAATTATTATGGTAGTTTTTTAAAATCAAATGCTAATTGATTTGAGATAAAAACATATATTATTGCACAACAATGGGATATTAAAATATCTATTTGTAAATAAAATTAAGAAGTCAATGTTGTGGTAAGTTAGGAGGTTCAAAGGGTAAACCAAATATAACGTTTTGTTCAATCTCATAGTTAATATTACCAAGTTTGATTCTCCCTGGACAGCTTTGTTATAGTGTTCCCTAATTGGGCATGGTGGTGCATCTTGCCATTTCTAACACTGTTGATGACTAGACTTTTCAAGTTTTCGGTATAAAAAATCGTTTTTCATTTTCTAGATGATAAAATATGTTTATTTTGTGCATGGGGTAGATAAAATATGGGTCAAAATGGCGCATCTACATTTTTAAAATAAATTAGGCCATATTTTAATGTCAATTCCCAAATTTACGGTTTTTAGTGCTTTCTAGCTAGTTTCGCACATTTAAATGACTGTATGCTGATTTATTGAAAGTAAATCAAATTTGAATTGTAGGTGTGTTATAACTTGGTCCTACAAGTCCCCACAAATCATTTTTAGATACATATTACTTACTATATATAGAAACCAGTGATAGTACTAAAATATTCAACCCCTTTGCAAGGATAATCATGTCGACCATTTTGACCTGGTTTAGAAATAAATAAATGAAAATGAAGAAAACCTCAAAAATGAAACCCTTCCGCATGGAGTGTGCTTGTATGTGTTAGTTGACAGGGAAAATAATAAACATGTGATAGGGTAGTGAAAAACAAAATGTCTTCACACAAAGCAGACTATCGTGTATGAAGATTCCTGGTTTGCAAGCCAAATGATATAGTTATGGCCATATTTGTGGCATAGTTTGTTACAATGTGCCCAAATTGGGAATGGTGGTGCATCTTGCCATTCCCAACAATGTTGCTGACTAGACTTTTCAACTTTTCGGTATATAAAACTCATTTATCAATTTCTAGATGACAAAATAGGTTTATTTTGTGAATGGGGTACATAAGATATGGCTCAAAATGGCGCCTCTGCATTTTTAAGATAAATAAGGCCACATATTAGTGGAAATTCCCAACGCTTTACGTTTTTTAGTGCTTTCTAGCTAGTTTCACACATTTAAATGACTTTATGCTGATTTATTGAAAGTAATTCCAATTTGAAATGTAGGTGTGTTATAACTTCGTCCTATAAATCCCCAAAAATCATTTTTGGATACATATTACTTACTATATACAGAAACATGTGATAGGGTAGTAAAAAACAAAATGTCTTCACAAGACGGACTATAGTGTGTATGAAGATTCATGTGCTTTGGTTTTCAATTTTTGATTTTTTCTGAATGTTTATGCCCATTTGAATCTTGGTCAAATCCTAGGTTTGACCAAGATTTAAGCAAGTTTAAAACACATGAAAATGAAAAGGTAAGCCTGGATCCTTCTTAGTCATTCTAAAATGAAGCTTTTGGGGGGTTTTTGAAATCTCAATGTTTGAAACCCAAAACCACTTCTCTTCATATGGTTGGCTTCATAAGAAAGAGTTTAGGGTTAGGGGTAGATACATGATTTGTCGGGTTTGAATATGTCTAGTACTTGTTTATCAATTTGAATGCTTACTATATATATGACTTAAGAATACTATGTGCTTTGGTTTTTCTTTTCTATTTTTTTTGATTTTTTTCTGAATTTTTATGCTCATTTGAATCTTGTTGGTCAAATCCTAGGTTTGACCAAGATTTAAACACGCATAAACATGAAAATGAAAAGGTAAGCTTCGATCCTTTTTAGTCACTCTAAAATTAAGCTTTTTGAAATTTCCATGTTTGAAACCCAAAACCACTTCTCTTCATGGTTGACTTCATAAGACAGAGTTTAGGGTGTTAGGGGTAGATACATGATTTGTCGGGTTAATTTGAATATGTCTAGACATGCATGCTTATTTATCAACTTGAATGCTTACTATATGACATAAGAAGACTATATGTGTGTTGTATTTTCATTTTTTTGTTTTTTTCTGAATTAATGTTTATGCCCATTTGAATCTTGTCAAATCCTAGGTTTGACCAAGATTTAAACAAGTTTAAAACATAAAATGAAAAGGTAAGCCTGGATCCTTCTTAGTCATTCTAGAATGAAGCTTTTGGGGGGTTCTTTAAATCTCAATGTTTGAAACCCAAAACCACTTCTCTTCATGGTTGACTTCATAAGACAGAGTTTAGGGTGTTAGGGGTAGATACATGATTTGTCGGGTTAATTTGAATATGTCTAGACATGCATGCTTATTTATCAACTTGAATGCTTACTATATGACATAAGAAGACTATATGTGTGTTGGTCAAATCCTATGTTTGACCAAGATTTAAACAAGCATAAATCCTGAAAATGAAAAGGTAATTAAGCTTGGATCCTTCTTATTCACTCTAAAATTAAGCTTTTGGCGGGAAGTTTTTGAAATTTCCATGTTTGAAACCCAAAACCACTTATCTTCATGCTTGACTTCATAAGACATATATAGTTAAGGGCCAGGGGTAGATACATGCTTTTTCTGTTTTGAATATGTCTAGACCTTGTTCATATCGATCAACTTGAATGCTTACTATATATATATGACATAAGAAGGCTATGTGCTTTGGTTTTCATTTTTTGATTTTTTCTGAATGTTTATGCCCATTTGAATCTTGGTCAAGTCCTAGGTTTGACCAAGATTTTAGCAAGTTTAAAACACATGAAAATGAAAAGGCAAGCCTGGATCCTTCTTAGTCATTCTAAAATGAAGCTTTTGGGGGGTTCGATCTTGAAATCTCAATATAATGTTTGTAACCCAAAACCACTTCTCTTCATGCTTGACTTCATAAGACAAAGTTAAGGGTTAGGGGTAGATCGATACATGCTTTTTTCTGTTTTGAATATGTCTAGACCTTGTTGATCAACTTGAATTCTTACTATATATGACATAAGAAGGCTATGTGCTTTGGTTTTCATTTTCTGTTTTTTTTAATTTTATGCCCATTTGAATCTTGGTTGAATACTAGCTAGGTTTGATCGACCAAGATTTAAACAATTTTAAAACATGAAAATGAAAAGGCAAGCATGGATCTTTTTTAGTCACTCTAAAATGAAGCTTTTGGGAGGTTCTTGAAATTTCCATGTTTGAAACCAATAGACTTCGTAAGATCGACCGACTTTATGGTTAGGGGGTAGATACATGCTTTTTCTATTTTGAATATGCCTAGAACTTGTTCATCAATTTGAAATTTCCATGTTTGAAACCCAAAACCCCACTTCTCTTCATGCTTGACTCCATAATACAGAGTTTAAGGTTAGGGCCAGGGTAGATACATGATTTTTCTAGTTTGAATATGTCTAGACCATGTTTATCAACTTGAGTGCTCATGCATTATATGACATAAAAAGGCTATGTGCGTTTTTTTATTTTTTATACCCATTTGAATCTCGTTCAAATCCTAGTTTTGACCAGGATTTAAACAAGTTTAAAATATGAAAATGAAAAGGTAAGCTGTATCCTTCTTAGTCACTCTAAAATGAAGCTTTTGGGAGGTTTTTGAAATTTCCATGTTTGAAACCCAAAACCATTTCTCTTCATGCTTGACTTCATAAGATAAAGTTTAGGGTTAGGTGTTGATACATGATTTGACTGGTTTGAATATGTCTAGACCTTGTTTATCAACTTCAATTCTTACTATATGACATAAGAAGACTATGTGCTTTGGTTTTTCATTTTTTTATTTTTTCTGAATGTTTATGCCCATTTGAATCTAAAGGTGAGAGAACACGTTAAAGGTTATTCTAACAAAGGTCATGCTTGGAATCTTACCTATGTATTATTGTACATCACAAATGTGAAATGAAAATATGTGCATCTCTATAAACCATAAACCCTAACCCTAACTATATAGAAAAAGATGAACAATCCATGCTTTTCGATTGCCTTTTTTGATACACCTTTGGCTGGATTTCAAATTAGGGGACGAGTGTGTTTCTTTGGATGCCTCTCTCGTATTTGCTAGTTTTTGGGGGTCACAAAAATTCAGGGTAGCATCATGCCCACCCCCTCCCTTCACGCGCGGAAAAAGTGGTAGGCGAGTAGTAAAATGGCATGAACAACAAGTTTCAAGTAAAATTTCGAATATAACCAGAATGTACCAATTGATAGATGAGTTAACTTGGCTTCATGGAAAAAATAATGTCATGTAAATGAGTTAACTTGGCTTTCCTACCCTTGAATCCATAGGAAACTTTGTACTAATACAGTATAATGATCACCCGAGTTATTACACCAACAGGTCTGTCACTTACGTGTGGTTCCCATGCGTGAGGTCCCACACTTCAGTGAGCACAAGTCATGTGCGGTAGGTAGGCAAACTCCCATCTTCTTTGTCAAGAGAAGACGCATCAAAACTCCCTCTCTCTCTCTCTCCAGTTATCCACCTCCGCTGGCTGCTGGTTTTGGCATTGCGTTTCTACCTCAGCTCGGAGGCCATGGTGTGCACGCACAGTAGGCCATGGCGATTTGGTCGCGCTAAGTGGTTCGTCCCCGGCTGCGACGAGGATCAATCTGGGCGGTGGCTGTTAAGGACCCGATCGCATTTCTTGCTTTCAGCGTGGGGTCTTCCATGTAAAAGTTAGGGATTTAGATGAAATTTCCTGTTTATTCTGTGTCTTGTTGTAAACTGTGCTCTGGTGCGTATTGGAAGTCTGAGTCCTTCAGGATCCTTCGGTTGTCCCTCTCTCTCTCAAAAAAAGAAAAAACATCTCTCTCATTATCGGCCTCGCTCGCTCGCTCGCACCTCCTGCGCACTGACAAACCCTGAAAAAGGTCAGACACCATAAATAAGAGGGCCCCACTCACTTCTCTCCCTTCGTCTCCTTCCGTGTGATCCCTCTTCCTCCGAGTTTCACTGGACGGGCAAACACATGTGCTGCCTAGAAATATTCGACCCCTTTGCATGGATAATCATGTCGACCATTTTTACCTGGTTTTGAAATAAATAAATGAAAATGAAGAAAACCTCAAAAATGAAACCCTTCCGCATTGAGTGCTTATAGGTGTACTAGTTGACAGGGAAAATAAGAAACCTGTGATAGGGTAGTAAAAAACAAAATGTCTTCACAAGACGGACTATAGTGTGTATGAAGATTCATGTGCTTTGGTTTTCAATTTTTGATTTTTTTCTGAATGTTTATGCCCATTTGAATCTTGGTCAAATCCTAGGTTTGACCAAGATTTAAGCAAGTTTAAAACACATGAAAATGAAAAGGTAAGCCTGGATCCTTCTTAGTCATTCTAAAATGAAGCTTTTGGGGTTTTTTGAAATCTCAATGTTTGAAACCCAAAACCACTTCTCTTCATATGGTTGGCTTCATAAGAAAGAGTTTAGGGTTAGGGGTAGATACATGATTTGTCGGGTTTGAATATGTCTAGAACTTGTTTATCAATTTGAATGCTTACTATATATATGACTTAAGAATACTATGTGCTTTGGTTTTTCTTTTCTATTTTTTTGATTTTTTTCTGAATTTTTATGCTCATTTGAATCTTGTTGGTCAAATCCTAGGTTTGACCAAGATTTAAACAAACTTAAAACATGAAAATGAAAAGGTAAGCCTGTATCCTTCTTAGTCACTCTAAAATGAAGCTTTTGGGAGGTTTTTGAAATTTCCTTGTTTGAAACCCAAAACCATTTCTCTTCATGCTTGACTTCATAAGATAAAGTTTAGGGTTAGGTGTAGATACATGATTTGGCTGGTTTGAATATGTCTAGACCTTGTTTATCAACTTCAATTCTTACTATATGACATAAGAAGACTATGTGCTTTGGTTTTTCATTTTTTTGATTTTTTCTGAATGTTTATGCCCATTTGAATCTAAAGGTGAGAGAACACGTTATAAAGGTTATTCTAACAAAGGTCATGCTTGGAATCTTACCTATGTATTATTGTACATCACAAATGTGAAATGAAAATATGTGCATCGATCTCTATAAACCATAAACCCTAACCCTAACTATATAGAAAAAGGTGAATGTTTATCGGGTTTGAGTTTTTATGCCCATTTGAGTCTTGGTCAAATCCTAGGTTTGACCAAGACTTAAGCAAGTTTAAAACACATGAAAATGAAAAGGGTAAGCCTGGATCCTTCTTAGGGTTAGGGCCAGGGTAGATACATGATTTTTCTAGTTTGAATATGTCTAGACCATGTTTATCAACTTGAGTGCTCATGCATTATATGACATAAAAAGGCTATGTGCGTTTTTTTATTTT
This sequence comes from Lolium multiflorum, assembly GCA_030979885.1. Taxonomy (NCBI): domain Eukaryota; kingdom Viridiplantae; phylum Streptophyta; class Magnoliopsida; order Poales; family Poaceae; genus Lolium; species Lolium multiflorum. The sequence continues at coordinate 360,240,664 of CM061749.1, forward strand.
TTATACCCATTTGAATCTCGTTCAAATCCTAGTTTTGATCAGGATTTAAACAAGTTTAAGACATGAAAATGAAAAGGTAAGCCTGGATCCTTCTTAGTCATTCTAAAAATGAAGCTTTTGGGGTGTTCTTGAAATCTCAATGTTTAAACCCAAAACCACTTCTCTTCACGGTTGACTTCATAAGACAGAGTTTAGGGTTAGGAGTAGATACATGATTTGTCGGGTTTTAATATGTCTAGACCTTGTTTATTTTTCTGGTTTTTTTTTAATTTTATGCTTCATTTTTGAATTTTATGCCCATTTGAATCTTATGCCCATTTGAATCTTGGTCAAATACTAGCTAGGTTTGACCAAGATTTAAACAAGTTTAAAACATGAAAATGAAAAGGTAAGCCTCGGTCCTTCTTAGTCACTCTAAAATGAAGCTTTTGGGAGGTTTTTGAAAATTCCATGGTTGAAACCCAAAACCACTTCTCTTCATGCCTTACTTCATAAGACATAGTTTAGGGTCGTTAGGGAGTAGATACATGATTTGTCTGGTTTGAATATGTCTAGACCTTGTTTATCATCTTGAATGCTTACTATATGACATAAGAAGACTATGTGCATTGGTTTTTCATTTTTTCCGTTTTTTTATTTTCCTGCCCATTTGAATCTTGGTGAAATCCTAGGTTTGAGCAAGATTTAAACAAGTTTAACACGTGTAAACGAATAAGTAAGCATGGATCCTTCTTAGTCACTCCAAAATGTACCAATTGATAGATGTGTTAACTTTGCTTCATGGAAAAATTAATGTCATGTAAATGAGTTAACTTGGATTTCCTACCCTTTAGTCCATAGGTAACTTTGTTCTAATGCACTATAATAATCAATCGAGTTTTTACACCAACAGGTCTGTCACTTACGTGTGGTGCCCATGCGTGAGGTCCCACACTTCAGTGAGCACAAGTCACGTGCGTAGGTACGCAAACTCCCAGCCATCTTCTTTGTCAAGAGAAGACGCATCAGGATGCGTATTGGAAGTCTCTAGGTCCTTCAGGATCCTTCTGTCCCTCTCACAAAAAAAACCTCTCTCATTCTCGGCCTCGCTCGACTCGCTCGCCGCTCGCACCTCCTGCTCACTGACAAACCCTGCACAAAAGTCAACATCATCACCCGAAAAAGGGAGACACCATAATGCACTCCCTTCTTCACTCCTTCCGAGTGATCCCTCTTTTTCCTTCGAGTTTCACTCGACGGGCAAACACACATGTGCTGCATAGTAATAATAAAAAGTAGAAAAATCGACCTACGAATCTATGATTAAATAGGTTAATCTAGGGTTTTGCCCACTACTACAGATCAAGTTCAAAAATATCCAACTACTGGTTCGATTTTGGGCTACTAATATGCGTTGGTTTTTTATTTTTTATTTTTTTCTGAATGTTTATGCCCATTTGAATCTTGGTCAAATCCTATGTTTGACCAAGATTTAAACACGCATAAACATGAAAATGAAAAGGTAAGCTTCGATCCTTTTTAGTCACTCTAAAATTAAGCTTTTGGGATGTTTTTGAAATTTCCATGTTTGAAACCCAAAACCACTTCTCTTCATGGTTGACTTCATAAGACAGAGTTTAGGGTGTTAGGGGTAGATACATGATTTGTCGGGTTAATTTGAATATGTCTAGACATGCATGCTTATTTATCAACTTGAATGCTTACTATATGACATAAGAAGACTATATGTGTGTTGTATTTTCATTTTTTTGTTTTTTTCTGAATTAATGTTTATGCCCATTTGAATCTTGTCAAATCCTAGGTTTGACCAAGATTTAAACAAGTTTAAAACATAAAATGAAAAGGTAAGCCTGGATCCTTCTTAGTCATTCTAGAATGAAGATTTTGGGGGTTCTTGAAATCTCAATGTTTGAAACCCAAAACCACTTCTCTTCATGGTTGACTTCATAAGACAGAGTTTAGGGTGTTAGGGGTAGATACATGATTTGTCGGGTTAATTTGAATATGTCTAGACATGCATGCTTATTTATCAACTTGAATGCTTACTATATGACATAAGAAGACTATATGTGTGTTGGTCAAATCCTATGTTTGACCAAGATTTAAACAAGCATAAATCCTGAAAATGAAAAGGTAATTAAGCTTGGATCCTTCTTATTCACTCTAAAATTAAGCTTTTGGCGGGAAGTTTTTGAAATTTCCATGTTTGAAACCCAAAACCACTTCTCTTCATGCTTGACTTCATAAGACATATATAGTTAAGGGCCAGGGGTAGATACATGCTTTTTCTGTTTTGAATATGTCTAGACCTTGTTCATATCGATCAACTTGAATGCTTACTATATATATATGACATAAGAAGGCTATGTGCTTTGGTTTTCATTTTTTGATTTTTTCTGAATGTTTATGCCCATTTGAATCTTGGTCAAGTCCTAGGTTTGACCAAGATTTTAGCAAGTTTAAAACACATGAAAATGAAAAGGCAAGCCTGGATCCTTCTTAGTCATTCTAAAATGAAGCTTTTGGGGGGTTCGATCTTGAAATCTCAATATAATGTTTGTAACCCAAAACCACTTCTCTTCATGCTTGACTTCATAAGACAAAGTTAAGGGTTAGGGGTAGATCGATACATGCTTTTTTCTGTTTTGAATATGTCTAGACCTTGTTGATCAACTTGAATTCTTACTATATATGACATAAGAAGGCTATGTGCTTTGGTTTTCATTTTCTGTTTTTTTTAATTTTATGCCCATTTGAATCTTGGTTGAATACTAGCTAGGTTTGATCGACCAAGATTTAAACAATTTTAAAACATGAAAATGAAAAGGCAAGCATGGATCTTTTTTAGTCACTCTAAAATGAAGCTTTTGGGAGGTTCTTGAAATTTCCATGTTTGAAACCAATAGACTTCGTAAGATCGACCGACTTTATGGTTAGGGGGTAGATACATGCTTTTTCTGTTTTGAATATGCCTAGAACTTGTTCATCAATTTGAAATTTCCATGTTTGAAACCCAAAACCCCACTTCTCTTCATGCTTGACTCCATAATACAGAGTTTAAGGTTAGGGCCAGGGTAGATACATGATTTTTCTAGTTTGAATATGTCTAGACCATGTTTATCAACTTGAGTGCTCATGCATTATATGACATAAAAAGGCTATGTGCGTTTTTTTATTTTTTATACCCATTTGAATCTCGTTCAAATCCTAGTTTTGACCAGGATTTAAACAAGTTTAAAACATGAAAATGAAAAGGTAAGCCTGTATCCTTCTTAGTCACTCTAAAATGAAGCTTTTGGGAGGTTTTTAAATTTCCATGTTTGAAACCCAAAACCATTTCTCTTCATGCTTGACTTCATAAGATAAAGTTTAGGGTTAGGTGTTGATACATGATTTGACTGGTTTGAATATGTCTAGACCTTGTTTATCAACTTCAATTCTTACTATATGACATAAGAAGACTATGTGCTTTGGTTTTTCATTTTTTTATTTTTTTCTGAATGTTTATGCCCATTTGAATCTAAAGGTGAGAGAACACGTTAAAGGTTATTCTAACAAAGGTCATGCTTGGAATCTTACCTATGTATTATTGTACATCACAAATGTGAAATGAAAATATGTGCATCTCTATAAACCATAAACCCTAACCCTAACTATATAGAAAAAGATGAACAATCCATGCTTTTCGATTGCCTTTTTTGATACACCTTTGGCTGGATTTCAGGGGGGGGGAGGGGACGAGTGTGTTTCTTTGGATGCCTCTCTCGTATTTGCTAGTTTTTGGGGGTCACAAAAATTCAGGGTAGCATCATGCCCACCCCCTCCCTTCACGCGCGGAAAAAGTGGTAGGCGAGTAGTAAAATGGCATGAACAACAAGTTTCAAGTAAAATTTCGAATATAACCAGAATGTACCAATTGATAGATGAGTTAACTTGGCTTCATGGAAAAAATAATGTCATGTAAATGAGTTAACTTGGCTTTCCTACCCTTGAATCCATAGGAAACTTTGTACTAATACAGTATAATGATCACCCGAGTTATTACACCAACAGGTCTGTCACTTACGTGTGGTTCCCATGCGTGAGGTCCCACACTTCAGTGAGCACAAGTCATGTGCGGTCGGTAGGCAAACTCCCATCTTCTTTGTCAAGAGAAGACGCATCAAAACTCCCCCTCTCTCTCTCTCCAGTTATCCACCTCCGCTGGCTGCTGGTTTTGGCATTGCGTTTCTACCTCAGCTCGGAGGCCATGGTGTGCACGCACAGTAGGCCATGGCGATTTGGTCGCGCTAAGTGGTTCGTCCCCGGCTGCGACGAGGATCAATCTGGGCGGTGGCTGTTAAGGACCCGATCGCATTTCTTGCTTTCAGCGTGGGGTCTTCCATGTAAAAGTTAGGGATTTAGATGAAATTTCCTGTTTATTCTGTGTCTTGTTGTAAACTGTGCTCTGGTGCGTATTGGAAGTCTGAGTCCTTCAGGATCCTTCGGTTGTCCCTCTCTCTCTCAAAAAAAGAAAAAACATCTCTCTCATTATCGGCCTCGCTCGCTCGCTCGCACCTCCTGCGCACTGACAAACCCTGAAAAAGGTCAGACACCATAAATAAGAGGGCCCCACTCACTTCTCTCCCTTCGTCTCCTTCCGTGTGATCCCTCTTCCTCCGAGTTTCACTGGACGGGCAAACACATGTGCTGCCTAGAAATATTCGACCCCTTTGCATGGATAATCATGTCGACCATTTTTACCTGGTTTTGAAATAAATAAATGAAAATGAAGAAAACCTCAAAAATGAAACCCTTCCGCATTGAGTGCTTATAGGTGTACTAGTTGACAGGGAAAATAAGAAACCTGTGATAGGGTAGTAAAAAACAAAATGTCTTCACAAGACGGACTATAGTGTGTATGAAGATTCATGTGCTTTGGTTTTCAATTTTTGATTTTTTTCTGAATGTTTATGCCCATTTGAATCTTGGTCAAATCCTAGGTTTGACCAAGATTTAAGCAAGTTTAAAACACATGAAAATGAAAAGGTAAGCCTGGATCCTTCTTAGTCATTCTAAAATGAAGCTTTTGGGGTTTTTTTGAAATCTCAATGTTTGAAACCCAAAACCACTTCTCTTCATATGGTTGGCTTCATAAGAAAGAGTTTAGGGTTAGGGGTAGATACATGATTTGTCGGGTTTGAATATGTCTAGAACTTGTTTATCAATTTGAATGCTTACTATATATATGACTTAAGAATACTATGTGCTTTGGTTTTTCTTTTCTATTTTTTTTGATTTTTTTCTGAATTTTTATGCTCATTTGAATCTTGTTGGTCAAATCCTAGGTTTGACCAAGATTTAAACAAACTTAAAACATGAAAATGAAAAGGTAAGCCTGTATCCTTCTTAGTCACTCTAAAATGAAGCTTTTGGGAGGTTTTTGAAATTTCCATGTTTGAAACCCAAAACCATTTCTCTTCATGCTTGACTTCATAAGATAAAGTTTAGGGTTAGGTGTAGATACATGATTTGGCTGGTTTGAATATGTCTAGACCTTGTTTATCAACTTCAATTCTTACTATATGACATAAGAAGACTATGTGCTTTGGTTTTTCATTTTTTTGATTTTTTCTGAATGTTTATGCCCATTTGAATCTAAAGGTGAGAGAACACGTTAAAGGTTATTCTAACAAAGGTCATGCTTGGAATCTTACCTATGTATTATTGTACATCACAAATGTGAAATGAAAATATGTGCATCGATCTCTATAAACCATAAACCCTAACCCTAACTATATAGAAAAAGGTGAATGTTTATCGGGTTTGAGTTTTTATGCCCATTTGAGTCTTGGTCAAATCCTAGGTTTGACCAAGACTTAAGCAAGTTTAAAACACATGAAAATGAAAAGGGTAAGCCTGGATCCTTCTTAGGGTTAGGGCCAGCAGGGTAGATACATGATTTTTCTAGTTTGAATATGTCTAGACCATGTTTATCAACTTGAGTGCTCATGCATTATATGACATAAAAAGGCTATGTGCGTTTTTTTATTTTTTATACCCATTTGAATCTCGTTCAAATCCTAGTTTTGATCAGGATTTAAACAAGTTTAAGACATGAAAATGAAAAGGTAAGCCTGGATCCTTCTTAGTCATTCTAAAAATGAAGCTTTTGGGGTGTTCTTGAAATCTCAATGTTTAAACCCAAAACCACTTCTCTTCACGGTTGACTTCATAAGACAGAGTTTAGGGTTAGGAGTAGATACATGATTTGTCGGGTTTGAATATGTCTAGACCTTGTTTATCATCTTGAATGCTTACTATATATATGACGTAAGAAGACTATGTGCTTTGGTTTTTTTTGTTTTTTTCTGAATTATTATGCTCATTTGAATCTTGTTGGTCAAATCCTAGGTTTGACCAAGATTTAAACAAACTTGAAACATGAAAATTAAAAGTTAAGCCTGGATCCTTTCCTAGTCACTCTAAAATTAAGCTTTTGGGAAGTTTTTGAAATTTCCATGTTTGAAACCCAAAACCACTTCTCTTCATGCTTGACTTCATAAGACAGAGTTAAGGGTTAGGGGTAGATACATGCTTTTTCTATTTTGAATATGTCTAGACCTTGTTTATCAACTTGAATGCTTATTTTATATGACATAAGAAGGCTATGTGCTTTGGTTTTTCATTTTTCTGGTTTTTTTAATTTTATGCCCATTTGAATCTTGGTCAAATACTAGCTAGGTTTGACCAAGATTTAAACAATTTAAAAACATGAAAATGAAAAGGCAAGCCTGGATCTTTTGTAGTCACTCTAAAATGAAGCTCGTGGGAGGTTCTTGAAATTTCCATGTTTGAAACCAATACGACTTCTCTTCATGCTAGACTTCATAAGATCGACCGAGAGTTTATGGTTAGGGGGTAGATACATGATTTGTCTGGTTTGAACACATGTCTAAACCTTGTTTATCAACTTGAATGCTTACTATCTATATGACATAAGAAGCTAGACTATGTGCTTTTGTTTTTCATTCTTCTAATTTTTTTGAATTTTATGCCCATTTGAATCTTGGTCAAATCCTAGGTTTGACCAGGATTTAAACAAGTTTAAAATATGAAAACGAAAAGGTAAGCCTGGATCCTTCTTAGTCACTCTAAAATGAAGCAGCTTTTGGGGGGTTCGATCTTGAAATCTCAATATAATGTTTGTAACCCAAAACCACTTCTCTTCATGCTTGACTTCATAAGACAGAGTTAAGGGTTAGGGGTAGATCGATACATGCTTTTTTCTGTTTTGAATATGTCTAGACCTTGTTGATCAACTTGAATTCTTACTTTATGACATAAGAAGGCTATGTGCTTTGGTTTTTCATTTTTCTGATTTTTTTGAATTTTATGCCCATTTGAATCTTGGTCAAATACTAGCTAGGTTTGACCAAGATAATTTAAACAAGTTTAAAACATGGAAATGAAAAGGGAAGCATGTATCCTTCTTAGTCACTCTAAAATTAAGTTTTTGGGAGGTTTTTGAAAATTCCATGTTTGAAACCCAAAACCACTTCTCTTCATGCCTTACTTCATAAGACATAGTTTAGGGTCGTTAGGGAGTAGATACATGATTTGTCTGGTTTGAATATGTCTAGACCTTGTTTATCATCTTGAATGCTTACTATATGACATAAGAAGACTATGTGCATTGGTTTTTCATTTTTTCCGTTTTTTTATTTTCCTGCCCATTTGAATCTTGGTGAAATCCTAGGTTTGAGCAAGATTTAAACAAGTTTAACACGTGTAAACGAATAAGTAAGCATGGATCCTTCTTAGTCACTCCAAAATGTACCAATTGATAATGTGTTAACTTTGCTTCATGGAAAAATTAATGTCATGTAAATGAGTTAACTTGGATTTCCTACCCTTTAGTCCATAGGTAACTTTGTTCTAATGCACTATAATAATCAACCGAGTTTTTACCAACAGGTCTGTCACTTACGTGTGGTGCCCATGCGTGAGGTCCCACACTTCAGTGAGCACAAGTCACGTGCAATAGGTACGCAAACTCCCAGCCATCTTCTTTGTCAAGAGAAGACGCATCAGGATGCGTATTGGAAGTCTCTGGGTCCTTGGATCCTTCGGTTGTCCCTCTCACAAAAAAAAACCTCTCTCATTTCGGCCTCGCTCGACTCGCTCGCTCGCACCTCCTGCTCACCGACAAAACCGCACAACATCAACATCATCACCCGAAAAAGGAGACACCATAATGCACTCCCTTCTTCACTCCTTCCGAGTGATCCCTCTTTTTCCTTCGAGTTTCACTCGACGGGCAAACACACATGTGCTGCATAGTAATAATAAAAAATTAGAAAAATCGACCTACGAATCTATGATTAAATAGGTTAATCTAGGGTTTTGCCCACTACTACAGATCAAGTTCAAAAATATCCAACTACTGGTTCGATTTTGGGCTACTAATGTGCGTTGGTTTTTTATTTTTTATTTTTTCTGAATGTTTATGCCCATTTGAATCTTGGTCAAATCCTATGTTTGACCAAGATTTAAACACGCATAAACATGAAAATGAAAAGGTAAGCTTCGATCCTTTTTAGTCACTCTAAAATTAAGCTTTTGGGATGTTTTTGAAATTTCCATGTTTGAAACCCAAAACCACTTATCTTCATGCCTGACTTCATAAGACAGAGTTAAGGGTTAGGGGGTAGATACATGCTTTTTCTATTTTGAATATGTCTACACCTTGTTCATCAACTTGAAGGCTTACTATATATATATGACATAAGAAGGCTATGTGCTTTAGTTTTTCATTTTTTTATGTTTTTTGAATTTTTATGCCCATTTGAATCTTGGTCAAATCCTAGGTTTGACCAAGATTTAAACAAGATTAAAACATGAAAATGAAAAGGTAAGCCTGAATCCTTCTTAATTAGTCACTCTAAAATGAAGCTTTGGGGGGGGGGTCTAGAAATTTCCATGTTTGAAACCCAAAACCATTTCTCTTCATGCTTGACTTCATAAGACAAATCTAGTTTAGGGTTAGGGGGTAGATACATGATTTGTCGGGTTTGAATATGTCTACACATGCTTGTTTATCAACTTGAATGCTTACTATATGACATAAGAAGACTATATGTGCGTTCGTTTCTTATTTTTAAATTTTTGCTGAATGTTTATGCCCATTTGAATCTTGGTCAATCCTATGTTTGACCAAGATTTAAACAAGTTAATTTAAAACATGAAAATGAAAAGGTAAGCATTGAACCTTCTTAGTCACTCTAAGATGAAGTTTTTGGGAGGTTATTGAAATTTCCATGTTTGAAACCCAAAACCACTTCTCTTCATGTTTGACTTCATAAGACAGATCGAGTTTAGGGTTAGGGACATGGTAGATACATGATTTTTCTTGTTTTAATATGTCTAGACCATGTTTATCAACTTGAATGCTCATTATATGACATAAAAAGGCTATGTGCTTTGTACATTTTCTGGTTTTTTGAATTTTTATGCCCATTGAATCTTGGTTAAATCCTAGGTTTGACCAAGATTTAAACAAGTTTAAAACATGAAAATGAAAAGGTAAGTCTGGATCCTTCTTAGTCATTCAAAAGTGAAGCTTTTGGGGGGTTCTTGAAATCTCAATGTTTGAAACCCAAAACCACTTCTCTTCATGGTTGACTTCATAAGACAGAGTGTTTAGGGTTAGGGGGTAGATCGATACATGATTTGTCGGGTTTGAATATGTCTAGACATGCTTGTTTATCAACTTGAATGCTTACTATATGACATAAGAAGACTATATGTGCGTTGTATTTTCATTTTTTGTTTTTTTCTGAATTAATGTTTATGCCTATTTGAATCTTGTCAAATCCTAGGTTTGACCAAGATTTAAACAAGTTTAAAACATAAAATGAAAAGGTAAGCCTGGATCCTTCTTAGTCATTCTAGAATGAAGCTTTTGGGGGTTCTTGAAATCTCAATGTTTGAAACCCAAAACCACTTCTCTTCATGGTTGACTTCATAAGACAGAGTTTAGGGTGTTAGGGGTAGATACATGATTTGTCGGGTTAATTTGAATATGTCTAGACATGCATGCTTATTTATCAACTTGAATGCTTACTATATGACATAAGAAGACTATATGTGTGTTGGTCAAATCCTATGTTTGACCAAGATTTAAACAAGCATAAATCCTGAAAATGAAAAGGTAATTAAGCTTGGATCCTTCTTATTCACTCTAAAATTAAGCTTTTGGCGGGAAGTTTTTGAAATTTCCATGTTTGAAACCCAAAACCACTTCTCTTCATGCTTGACTTCATAAGACATATATAGTTAAGGGCCAGGGGTAGATACATGCTTTTTCTGTTTTGAATATGTCTAGACCTTGTTCATATCGATCAACTTGAATGCTTACTATATATATATGACATAAGAAGGCTATGTGCTTTGGTTTTCATTTTTTGATTTTTTCTGAATGTTTATGCCCATTTGAATCTTGGTCAAGTCCTAGGTTTGACCAAGATTTTAGCAAGTTTAAAACACATGAAAATGAAAAGGCAAGCCTGGATCCTTCTTAGTCATTCTAAAATGAAGCTTTTGGGGGGTTCGATCTTGAAATCTCAATATAATGTTTGTAACCCAAAACCACTTCTCTTCATGCTTGACTTCATAAGACAAAGTTAAGGGTTAGGGGTAGATCGATACATGCTTTTTTCTGTTTTGAATATGTCTAGACCTTGTTGATCAACTTGAATTCTTACTATATATGACATAAGAAGGCTATGTGCTTTGGTTTTCATTTTCTGTTTTTTTTAATTTTATGCCCATTTGAATCTTGGTTGAATACTAGCTAGGTTTGATCGACCAAGATTTAAACAATTTTAAAACATGAAAATGAAAAGGCAAGCATGGATCTTTTTTAGTCACTCTAAAATGAAGCTTTTGGGAGGTTCTTGAAATTTCCATGTTTGAAACCAATAGACTTCGTAAGATCGACCGACTTTATGGTTAGGGGGTAGATACATGCTTTTTCTATTTTGAATATGCCTAGAACTTGTTCATCAATTTGAAATTTCCATGTTTGAAACCCAAAACCCCACTTCTCTTCATGCTTGACTCCATAATACAGAGTTTAAGGTTAGGGCCAGGGTAGATACATGATTTTTCTAGTTTGAATATGTCTAGACCATGTTTATCAACTTGAGTGCTCATGCATTATATGACATAAAAAGGCTATGTGCGTTTTTTTATTTTTTATACCCATTTGAATCTCGTTCAAATCCTAGTTTTGACCAGGATTTAAACAAGTTTAAAACATGAAAATGAAAAGGTAAGCCTGTATCCTTCTTAGTCACTCTAAAATGAAGCTTTTGGGAGGTTTTTGAAATTTCCATGTTTGAAACCCAAAACCATTTCTCTTCATGCTTGACTTCATAAGATAAAGTTTAGGGTTAGGTGTTGATACATGATTTGACTGGTTTGAATATGTCTAGACCTTGTTTATCAACTTCAATTCTTACTATATGACATAAGAAGACTATGTGCTTTGGTTTTTCATTTTTTTTATTTTTTTCTGAATGTTTATGCCCATTTGAATCTAAAGGTGAGAGAACACGTTAAAGGTTATTCTAACAAAGGTCATGCTTGGAATCTTACCTATGTATTATTGTACATCACAAATGTGAAATGAAAATATGTGCATCTCTATAAACCATAAACCCTAACCCTAACTATATAGAAAAAGATGAACAATCCATGCTTTTCGATTGCCTTTTTTGATACACCTTTGGCTGGATTTCAAATTGGGGGGGGGGGAGGGGACGAGTGTGTTTCTTTGGATGCCTCTCTCGTATTTGCTAGTTTTTGGGGGTCACAAAAATTCAGGGTAGCATCATGCCCACCCCCTCCCTTCACGCGCGGAAAAAGTGGTAGGCGAGTAGTAAAATGGCATGAACAACAAGTTTCAAGTAAAATTTCGAATATAACCAGAATGTACCAATTGATAGATGAGTTAACTTGGCTTCATGGAAAAAATAATGTCATGTAAATGAGTTAACTTGGCTTTCCTACCCTTGAATCCATAGGAAACTTTGTACTAATACAGTATAATGATCACCCGAGTTATTACACCAACAGGTCTATCACTTACGTGTGGTTCCCATGCGTGAGGTCCCACACTTCAGTGAGCACAAGTCATGTGCGGTCGGTAGGCAAACTCCCATCTTCTTTGTCAAGAGAAGACGCATCAAAACTCCCCCCTCTCTCTCTCTCCAGTTATCCACCTCCGCTGGCTGCTGGTTTTGGCATTGCGTTTCTACCTCAGCTCGGAGGCCATGGTGTGCACGCACAGTAGGCCATGGCGATTTGGTCGCGCTAAGTGGTTCGTCCCCGGCTGCGACGAGGATCAATCTGGGCGGTGGCTGTTAAGGACCCGATCGCATTTCTTGCTTTCAGCGTGGGGTCTTCCATGTAAAAGTTAGGGATTTAGATGAAATTTCCTGTTTATTCTGTGTCTTGTTGTAAACTGTGCTCTGGTGCGTATTGGAAGTCTGAGTCCTTCAGGATCCTTCGGTTGTCCCTCTCTCTCTCAAAAAAAGAAAAAACATCTCTCTCATTATCGGCCTCGCTCGCTCGCACCTCCTGCGCACTGACAAACCCTGAAAAAGGTCAGACACCATAAATAAGAGGGCCCCACTCACTTCTCTCCCTTCGTCTCCTTCCGTGTGATCCCTCTTCCTCCGAGTTTCACTGGACGGGCAAACACATGTGCTGCCTAGAAATATTCGACCCCTTTGCATGGATAATCATGTCGACCATTTTTACCTGGTTTTGAAATAAATAAATGAAAATGAAGAAAACCTCAAAAATGAAACCCTTCCGCATTGAGTGCTTATAGGTGTACTAGTTGACAGGGAAAATAAGAAACCTGTGATAGGGTAGTAAAAAACAAAATGTCTTCACAAGACGGACTATAGTGTGTATGAAGATTCATGTGCTTTGGTTTTCAATTTTTGATTTTTTTCTGAATGTTTATGCCCATTTGAATCTTGGTCAAATCCTAGGTTTGACCAAGATTTAAGCAAGTTTAAAACACATGAAAATGAAAAGGTAAGCCTGGATCCTTCTTAGTCATTCTAAAATGAAGCTTTTGGGGGTTTTTTGAAATCTCAATGTTTGAAACCCAAAACCACTTCTCTTCATATGGTTGGCTTCATAAGAAAGAGTTTAGGGTTAGGGGTAGATACATGATTTGTCGGGTTTGAATATGTCTAGAACTTGTTTATCAATTTGAATGCTTACTATATATATGACTTAAGAATACTATGTGCTTTGGTTTTTCTTTTCTATTTTTTTGATTTTTTTCTGAATTTTTATGCTCATTTGAATCTTGTTGGTCAAATCCTAGGTTTGACCAAGATTTAAACAAACTTAAAACATGAAAATGAAAAGGTAAGCCTGTATCCTTCTTAGTCACTCTAAAATGAAGCTTTTGGGAGGTTTTTGAAATTTCCATGTTTGAAACCCAAAACCATTTCTCTTCATGCTTGACTTCATAAGATAAAGTTTAGGGTTAGGTGTAGATACATGATTTGGCTGGTTTGAATATGTCTAGACCTTGTTTATCAACTTCAATTCTTACTATATGACATAAGAAGACTATGTGCTTTGGTTTTTCATTTTTTTGATTTTTTCTGAATGTTTATGCCCATTTGAATCTAAAGGTGAGAGAACACGTTAAAGGTTATTCTAACAAAGGTCATGCTTGGAATCTTACCTATGTATTATTGTACATCACAAATGTGAAATGAAAATATGTGCATCGATCTCTATAAACCATAAACCCTAACCCTAACTATATAGAAAAAGGTGAATGTTTATCGGGTTTGAGTTTTTATGCCCATTTGAGTCTTGGTCAAATCCTAGGTTTGACCAAGACTTAAGCAAGTTTAAAACACATGAAAATGAAAAGGGTAAGCCTGGATCCTTCTTAGGGTTAGGGCCAGGGTAGATACATGATTTTTCTAGTTTGAATATGTCTAGACCATGTTTATCAACTTGAGTGCTCATGCATTATATGACATAAAAAGGCTATGTGCGTTTTTTTATTTTTTATACCCATTTGAATCTCGTTCAAATCCTAGTTTTGATCAGGATTTAAACAAGTTTAAGACATGAAAATGAAAAGGTAAGCCTGGATCCTTCTTAGTCATTCTAAAAATGAAGCTTTTGGGGTGTTCTTGAAATCTCAATGTTTAAACCCAAAACCACTTCTCTTCACGGTTGACTTCATAAGACAGAGTTTAGGGTTAGGAGTAGATACATGATTTGTCGGGTTTGAATATGTCTAGACCTTGTTTATCATCTTGAATGCTTACTATATATATGACGTAAGAAGACTATGTGCTTTGGTTTTTTTTGTTTTTTTCTGAATTATTATGCTCATTTGAATCTTGTTGGTCAAATCCTAGGTTTGACCAAGATTTAAACAAACTTGAAACATGAAAATTAAAAGTTAAGCCTGGATCCTTTCCTAGTCACTCTAAAATTAAGCTTTTGGGAAGTTTTTGAAATTTCCATGTTTGAAACCCAAAACCACTTCTCTTCATGCTTGACTTCATAAGACAGAGTTAAGGGTTAGGGGTAGATACATGCTTTTTCTATTTTGAATATGTCTAGACCTTGTTTATCAACTTGAATGCTTATTTTATATGACATAAGAAGGCTATGTGCTTTGGTTTTTCATTTTTCTGGTTTTTTTAATTTTATGCCCATTTGAATCTTGGTCAAATACTAGCTAGGTTTGACCAAGATTTAAACAATTTAAAAACATGAAAATGAAAAGGCAAGCCTGGATCTTTTGTAGTCACTCTAAAATGAAGCTCGTGGGAGGTTCTTGAAATTTCCATGTTTGAAACCAATACGACTTCTCTTCATGCTAGACTTCATAAGATCGACCGAGAGTTTATGGTTAGGGGGTAGATACATGATTTGTCTGGTTTGAACACATGTCTAAACCTTGTTTATCAACTTGAATGCTTACTATCTATATGACATAAGAAGCTAGACTATGTGCTTTTGTTTTTCATTCTTCTATTTTTTTTGAATTTTATGCCCATTTGAATCTTGGTCAAATCCTAGGTTTGACCAAGATTTAAACAAGTTTAAAATATGAAAACGAAAAGGTAAGCCTGGATCCTTCTTAGTCACTCTAAAATGAAGCAGCTTTTGGGGGGTTCGATCTTGAAATCTCAATATAATGTTTGTAACCCAAAACCACTTCTCTTCATGCTTGACTTCATAAGACAGAGTTAAGGGTTAGGGGTAGATCGATACATGCTTTTTTCTGTTTTGAATATGTCTAGACCTTGTTGATCAACTTGAATTCTTACTTTATGACATAAGAAGGCTATGTGCTTTGGTTTTTCATTTTTCTGATTTTTTTGAATTTTATGCCCATTTAAATCTTGGTCAAATACTAGCTAGGTTTGATCAAGATTTAAACAAGTTTAAAACATGAAAATGAAAAGGTAAGCCTCGGTCCTTCTTAGTCACTCTAAAATGAAGCTTTTGGGAGGTTTTTGAAAATTCCATGTTTGAAACCCAAAACCACTTCTCTTCATGCCTTACTTCATAAGACATAGTTTAGGGTCGTTAGGGAGTAGATACATGATTTGTCTGGTTTGAATATGTCTAGACCTTGTTTATCATCTTGAATGCTTACTATATGACATAAGAAGACTATGTGCATTGGTTTTTCATTTTTTCCGTTTTTTTATTTTCCTGCCCATTTGAATCTTGGTGAAATCCTAGGTTTGAGCAAGATTTAAACAAGTTTAACACGTGTAAACGAATAAGTAAGCATGGATCCTTCTTAGTCACTCCAAAATGTACCAATTGATAATGTGTTAACTTTGCTTCATGGAAAAATTAATGTCATGTAAATGAGTTAACTTGGATTTCCTACCCTTTAGTCCATAGGTAACTTTGTTCTAATGCACTATAATAATCAACTGAGTTTTTACACAACAGGTCTGTCACTTACGTGTGGTGCCCATGCGTGAGGTCCCACACTTCAGTGAGCACAAGTCACATGCAGTAGGTACGCAAACTCCCAGCCATCTTCTTTGTCAAGAGAAGACGCATCAGGATGCGTATTGGAAGTCTCTAGGTCCTTCAGGATCCTTCGGTTGTCCCTCTCACAAAAAAAAACCTCTCTCATTCTCGTCCTCGCTCGACTCGCTCGCTCGCTCGCTCGCACCTCCTGCTCACTGACAAACCCTGCACAACATCATCACCCGAAAAAGGGAGACACCATAATGCACTCCCTTCTTCACTCCTTCCGAGTGATCCCTCTTTTTCCTTCGAGTTTCACTCGACGGGCAAACACACATGTGCTGCATAGTAATAATAAAAAAGTAGAAAAATCGACCTACGAATCTATGATTAAATAGGTTAATCTAGGGTTTTGCCCACTACTACAGATCAAGTTCAAAAATATCCAACTACTGGTTCGATTTTGGGCTACTAATGTGCGTTGGTTTTTTATTTTTTATTTTTTTCTGAATGTTTATGCCCATTTGAATCTTGGTCAAATCCTATGTTTGACCAAGATTTAAACACGCATAAACATGAAAATGAAAAGGTAAGCTTCGATCCTTTTTAGTCACTCTAAAATTAAGCTTTTGGGATGTTTTTGAAATTTCCATGTTTGAAACCCAAAACCACTTATCTTCATGCCTGACTTCATAAGACAGAGTTAAGGGTTAGGGGGTAGATACATGCTTTTTCTATTTTGAATATGTCTACACCTTGTTCATCAACTTGAAGGCTTACTATATATATATATGACATAAGAAGGCTATGTGCTTTAGTTTTTCATTTTTTTATGTTTTTTGAATTTTTATGCCCATTTGAATCTTGGTCAAATCCTAGGTTTGACCAAGATTTAAACAAGATTAAAACATGAAAATGAAAAGGTAAGCCTGAATCCTTCTTAATTAGTCACTCTAAAATGAAGCTTTGGGGGGGTCTAGAAATTTCCATGTTTGAAACCCAAAACCATTTCTCTTCATGCTTGACTTCATAAGACAAATCTAGTTTAGGGTTAGGGGTAGATACATGATTTGTCGGGTTTGAATATGTCTACACATGCTTGTTTATCAACTTGAATGCTTACTATATGACATAAGAAGACTATATGTGCGTTCGTTTCTTATTTTTTTTTTTCTGAATGTTTATGCCCATTTGAATCTTGGTCAATCCTATGTTTGACCAAGATTTAAACAAGTTAATTTAAAACATGAAAATGAAAAGGTAAGCATTGAACCTTCTTAGTCACTCTAAGATGAAGTTTTTGGGAGGTTATTGAAATTTCCATGTTTGAAACCCAAAACCACTTCTCTTCATGTTTGACTTCATAAGACAGATCGAGTTTAGGGTTAGGGACATGGTAGATACATGATTTTTCTTGTTTTAATATGTCTAGACCATGTTTATCAACTTGAATGCTCATTATATGACATAAAAAGGCTATGTGCTTTGGTTTTACATTTTCTGGTTTTTTGAATTTTTATGCCCATTGAATCTTGGTTAAATCCTAGGTTTGACCAAGATTTAAACAAGTTTAAAACATGAAAATGAAAAGGTAAGTCTGGATCCTTCTTAGTCATTCAAAAGTGAAGCTTTTGGGGGGTTCTTGAAATCTCAATGTTTGAAACCCAAAACCACTTCTCTTCATGGTTGACTTCATAAGACAGAGTGTTTAGGGTTAGGGGGTAGATCGATACATGATTTGTCGGGTTTGAATATGTCTAGACATGCTTGTTTATCAACTTGAATGCTTACTATATGACATAAGAAGACTATATGTGCGTTGTATTTTCATTTTTTGTTTTTTTCTGAATTAATGTTTATGCCCATTTGAATCTTGTCAAATCCTAGGTTTGACCAAGATTTAAACAAGTTTAAAACATAAAATGAAAAGGTAAGCCTGGATCCTTCTTAGTCATTCTAGAATGAAGCTTTTGGGGGGTTCTTGAAATCTCAATGTTTGAAACCCAAAACCACTTCTCTTCATGGTTGACTTCATAAGACAGAGTTTAGGGTGTTAGGGGTAGATACATGATTTGTCGGGTTAATTTGAATATGTCTAGACATGCATGCTTATTTATCAACTTGAATGCTTACTATATGACATAAGAAGACTATATGTGTGTTGGTCAAATCCTATGTTTGACCAAGATTTAAACAAGCATAAATCCTGAAAATGAAAAGGTAATTAAGCTTGGATCCTTCTTATTCACTCTAAAATTAAGCTTTTGGTGGGAAGTTTTTGAAATTTCCATGTTTGAAACCCAAAACCACTTCTCTTCATGCTTGACTTCATAAGACATATATAGTTAAGGGCCAGGGGTAGATACATGCTTTTTCTGTTTTGAATATGTCTAGACCTTGTTCATATCGATCAACTTGAATGCTTACTATATATATATGACATAAGAAGGCTATGTGCTTTGGTTTTCATTTTTTGATTTTTTCTGAATGTTTATGCCCATTTGAATCTTGGTCAAGTCCTAGGTTTGACCAAGATTTTAGCAAGTTTAAAACACATGAAAATGAAAAGGCAAGCCTGGATCCTTCTTAGTCATTCTAAAATGAAGCTTTTGGGGGGGTCGATCTTGAAATCTCAATATAATGTTTGTAACCCAAAACCACTTCTCTTCATGCTTGACTTCATAAGACAAAGTTAAGGGTTAGGGGTAGATCGATACATGCTTTTTTCTGTTTTGAATATGTCTAGACCTTGTTGATCAACTTGAATTCTTACTATATATGACATAAGAAGGCTATGTGCTTTGGTTTTCATTTTCTTTTTTTTATTTTATGCCCATTTGAATCTTGGTTGAATACTAGCTAGGTTTGATCGACCAAGATTTAAACAATTTTAAAACATGAAAATGAAAAGGCAAGCATGGATCTTTTTTAGTCACTCTAAAATGAAGCTTTTGGGAGGTTCTTGAAATTTCCATGTTTGAAACCAATAGACTTCGTAAGATCGACCGACTTTATGGTTAGGGGGTAGATACATGCTTTTTCTATTTTGAATATGCCTAGAACTTGTTCATCAATTTGAAATTTCCATGTTTGAAACCCAAAACCCCACTTCTCTTCATGCTTGACTCCATAATACAAAGTTTAAGGTTAGGGCCAGGGTAGATACATGATTTTTCTAGTTTGAATATGTCTAGACCATGTTTATCAACTTGAGTGCTCATGCATTATATGACATAAAAAGGCTATGTGCGTTTTTTTTTTTTTTATACCCATTTGAATCTCGTTCAAATCCTAGTTTTGACCAGGATTTAAACAAGTTTAAAACATGAAAATGAAAAGGTAAGCCTGTATCCTTCTTAGTCACTCTAAAATGAAGCTTTTGGGAGGTTTTTGAAATTTCCATGTTTGAAACCCAAAACCATTTCTCTTCATGCTTGACTTCATAAGATAAAGTTTAGGGTTAGGTGTAGATACATGATTTGACTGGTTTGAATATGTCTAGACCTTGTTTATCAACTTCAATTCTTACTATATGACATAAGAAGACTATGTGCTTTGGTTTTTCATTTTTTTGATTTTTTCTGAATGTTTATGCCCATTTGAATCTAAAGGTGAGAGAACACGTTAAAGGTTATTCTAACAAAGGTCATGCTTGGAATCTTACCTATGTATTATTGTACATCACAAATGTGAAATGAAAATATGTGCATCTCTATAAACCATAAACCCTAACCCTAACTATATAGAAAAAGATGAACAATCCACGCTTTTCGATTGCCTTTTTTGATCCACCTTTGGCTGGATTTCAAATTGGGGGGGTAGGGGACGAGTGTGTTTCTTTGGATGCCTCTCTCGTATTTGCTAGTTTTTGGGGGTCACAAAAATTCAGGGTAGCATCATGCCCACCCCCTGTCGTCGTGGTGAACAGACAGATGCCATAGGATGGCTTAAGTTGGGGCCGAATGGACGCTAGAGGATTCGGGGGAGGGTTTGTGATCAGATGGGATGAACTTCCGGATGGTTTCCTCAAGAACTTAGCCGAGGCTAGAGGTTGAAGAAGAAAGACACAAGGAAGAACTCGCTCTAGATCACTTTCTTCATTGATTTCCACAGGTTACAGGTTTGTGTTTACAGAATCTCCCTCTCTCTCTTCCGCGCCCGTGAAGGAGGCTGCCCCCTCTCCTTATATAGGGGAGAGGGTGGCTTACAGGGGAAGAAACCCTAATAGCATCTTTGACTAGACAAACTACTTTACAAAGATACTTTATAAAGCTACTTTAATCATAGATGATGCCGGGGTCTTCTTTAAACAGGGAGGCTGACGTCCTCCGGCTTCTTTCATCGTCATCCTCCTCTTTATCGTCACGCCTCGTATAAAGCTTCTTTGCTTAGCTCATCTTTGTCCTCTAGCTCTGGAGAGAATCTTTGACCGGACCACCGACATGCTCTCCTTTCCGGCATCCCGGTGTCTTCTTTACCCGGTTCCGGTATACCCCTCTTGGGGATACCGGCATAGTTACTTAGCCAAACTCTTATCTTTACGCTCCGGTATGGACATTAAACCGGTATCCTGATGGCCTAAACCATCCGGTTTGGCATGCCTTTGGCATACCGGGGGTCATCCCCCCAACATTAGTCCCCGAAGCTGGTATAGTCGGCGGATTCGATCCAACAGACCATGCCGGGTTCTCACGTCCTTGGATACCGGTTTAGCTTATCGGCCCCGCTTGATCCGGCATCTTTGCCCAAACTCCTCTGTCTCCTTGCAAGGCGTTTCGGTAGCTTATTCTCGGCATCTTAGTCATTAAATACCTCCTCGGCGAAGTCGAGAATATATCGGGCCCGCGCTGTCGGGACATGCGCATTGTGACGCGCCAGTGTCAGGGGTCACTTCCTTCGGCTTCGCGCGCGTATTAATTGCTTCACGGCGGATCCCAACCACTTCTCCGGATCGTGTGCGCCTCCCTGTGGCTTCTCTTACTACGCGTGTATCGCCACGCCACGTGGCGGCCCGTCGGGCGAACCGTCACGGCCCAGCGGTTTTCGGCCCACTTCTCTCTCTTCCTTTATAAGCAAACCGCTCCTTCTTCTTCCTCTTCTCGCATTCCCCAACCTTCGCGCACAGTGCTCCTCGCTCTGCGCCTTCGCCGCACTCCGTCCGCTGCTCGAGCTCCACCGCCCAGCGAATCTTTGCTACTGCTTCGCCGGACGTCGCCGGACTTCACCGCGCGAAGAATCTCCGCGGTGCTCTTTTCGCGGCTGCGGCATTGGCGCTTCCTCAAGCTTTTTTCCACCTCGCCGTCGACGGACTTCCTCGTCAACGGCAAGCTCGCCAATCCACCGGCGAACCTCTTCTTCTGCGACTCCGCCGCCTCAGGTTAGGCTAATCGGTTTACCCCTCTTTGCTTGCTTTCAGATCTCAACTTGGTAGTGTATTTACTTCTTCTTTTTCTTGCTTTTTCTCTCTTTCGTAGATCTTCGCGCGGGGGTCAAGTGTGGGATTCTTGTTTCTCTGCCTCGGATTTCATGTCTAGCGGGGAATCTTCCTCTACCTCTTCTTCTGCCTCTTCCTCCGCTAGCGGCGTGCAGATCTTCCGACGGATTAGATCTTGTCCAGATGGAGACCTCCGTAGCAACCATGAATCCGGTAGTTCTAGCGAAGCTTACACAGATTCCTCCGGTATCACCCGCGGGGCTGGATGGGCTCCAACGTCACCCGGACGAAATCGGCGCTTTACCGGTCCGGGAGGATTCGGAAGGAGTAACCCGGCTTCCTTGCGGCGAGATAGAACCGGCGCTGACCCGGTGAACGCGTCGTTTTCTCGCTCGAGCGCGGCTTCGGCCTTCCGTCTCCGATTTCTTGGAGATTCCTCGATTTCTATCAACTCCAACCTCATCATCTTCCTGGCAATGCCATTTTCTACCTCTCCTGCTATGCCACCTTCATGGAGGCTTATATCGGCATTCGTCCCACTCGCGAGACGTTTGCCCGTTTCTTTGCTCTTCGGATCAACTCCGTTCAGGGCAAGGAAATTCCTAAACCCAAACCCCCCGTACAATGCGGGTCTTGCATCATCGGCTCCCGCCAAGGGAGCCCTTTTTTCAAGTTTTCCGGTCTCGAGTCATGCCGGCTATGGCAAGGGACCTTCTTCTATGTGAAGAACAACGGCGCCGCAGATCTCATCGACCTGCCTCCTTTTGTCCGGCGCCGCCCACGAGGGCCAACTGGAGCTACAATCCGAAGGACTCTCACATAGAGACCAACCGGATTATACGCTTCATGAAGCAGCTGATGAAGGACACCAACATCTGCTCCGACGATATTATCCGCACCTTTATCTCGCGCCGGGTGCTTCCTCTTAAGCGGCGCGCATAAGATGGCGAGATGTACGGTCCCGGTGATCCTACCAAGATCACCGGAATCCCTCTCAGCAAGAAAGACATCGTCCTCAAGGCCAGGCAGATCAGCCATGCCGGAAGACTGGGAATGGGGTCTTTGGCCTCTTAGTTCCACTAACCCCCGACCCAAGAAGTAAGAAATTACGCAACTCGGGTCGGCTTACCGGAACTTTTCTTGTGACTAACCCTTTTTTCTCTTTTGTTCTTTCAGGCCAAGGACCGTTTCCCCGGCATCGAATCCGCCAAGCGAGGCCCTTGCCGGAAGCGCGGTCTGACAAGTTTGACCCCGACCCCGTCATTCATTGGCGGGATCGAAGATGGGCCGGACTCCAGCCTCGCGCTGGGCAAGTCTCCGCCGGAACCGGCCGGTTCGTCGACGACTGACCTTGCTTGAGGTAGTTCTTCTTTTTGATCTCTCATATTCCTCTGTTATTGTTCCTCTGTAGATGTTCCCTCAGCCAACATCAACCCACAGGTCCACGAGCACGTCGCCCCCCTGCAGGCCGAGGCAGGCCAAGAGTTTGTGGATAAACTCATGGCCAAGAAGAACAAGGCCGGTTGAGCCAAGCCCCTCCCAAACGCTTCCGGACCGAACCCTTCGCGGGTAAGGTCGTTGCCACGAGGCGCCACAAGGGCAAGCAGATGCCGACGGCTACCGGGTAAGGCTTCTCTTTTCTGCTTGTTCTGTTTTCACCAAGTTCTTTTCCGGTTGCTTTTTTCCAACCCTTTCTTTTCTTTCTTCCAGCCCCGCGCTTAAGCTTGGGTCCAGGCCTGAAGGCTCTGCCGGCTCGCAAGGACCTCAACTCCTCCTCCTCACTCAAGCCCGGCACCATCTGGTGCCGGCAACACCTCTGCCTCCCCTCTGGGGGGCACTACAAGTTCGGGGCGCGCGGCCCCTACACCTCCTGATCACCGCGCGGAGGAGGATCTCACCTCCCCTCCTGAGACCCAAGACACCGGTGCCAGCAACACCGGCGCCGAAAAACAACTGCCGGGCGGGCGGAACCTTCGGTTCCTCCCGGCCCGAAGAAGAAGAAGAAGAAGCAAAGCTCTTCCCCCAAGACCACGCCGGACCTCAGCACCGACGCCGCCGCCGGAAAGCTCTTATCCTGAGGCGACCGGGGCCACGCCAACGCCGCCACCGACCCAAGGACCTCCCGCGGCTACGCCCAAGCCGCCGCCGGCGGCCTCAAGATCACGGACTTCCTCAAGCCGGGGGCGTCCCGCGGAAAGGCCGCGGATGGCAGCGCCTCAAGCGGCTCGCAGCCTCTAGTGCTGCACGTCGGGCCTGCCGCCGCTGCGGTCCAGGAAAAACCTTCTGGCCTCTTGGGCCGGATTGTTGTGCTGGAGCGCGAGGGCAAGGAGCTGGGGCATCTTCTCCCCTATGCCCAAAAATGGAACGCTGCGGACATCTCCGCAGCTACCCGCGGCTTGGGGAAGGACCGCCTTCCAGCGCCAGATCCTGCCGGCCCTCGGTCCACTGAAGAACACTTCATGCGCCTCAAGCGTGCCGTGAAGGAGTTTGACAGTGCGTGGTACGACGCCACCAGCAATGTGGTGGTAAGTTTCGCCAACCTTCTTGTAATTTTTGTCGATGCCGGTTTCTTTCTTTCCGGATCTTGTCTATCCTCCCAGTCCCCGAGTTTCGTGTTGAGAGCGTAGCTCTTAGCGCGAAAACTTTCTTAGAAACGCGCGAAACCGGCATAGCCAGTCCCCGAGTTTCGGGTTAAGATCTTGCTCTTAGCGCGAAACTTACTAGAAACGCGCGAAACCGGCATAGCCAGTCCCCGAGTTTCGGGTTAAGATCTTGCTCTTAGCGCGAAACTTACTAGAAACACGCGAAACCGGCATAGCCAGTCCCCGAGTTTCGGGTAAGATCTTGTTCTTTGCTAAACAACTAGAACGAGCACGGCTGCCTCTCGGAGGTTCTTTAGGAGCTTCTGGAGGGGGACCTGCAGGCAGTGCCAAGGTGACTTTTTTGTGCCTCCTTTTACGGAAGTTTCTTTCTCTCAATTCTTAACACTTATGATTTTCTGTTTCAACAGCCATCCCGGAAGCTTCTATCGAGGCCCTCAAGGCGCAGCTTGCCGCCGCTCAAGGTACAACTTCTTACTTCCGGTTAACTTGCTTTCTTTGCATTGTATCGGTACAACTTTGCTAACACTTTCTTTCCGGTTTTCGGGGGAAGGACAAACTTGTTCGAAGCATCATGAGGAGCTAAGCGCCCGAAGGCCAGCTACAAGGAGCTCAAGGACCAGCTTATCCAGCTTGGCCTTGACCATGCTCGGCGCTAAAGGCTGCTGAATCCGCTGAAGCAGGCTGAACGAGGCGCTGGAGGATGCCGGCAATGCCAATGTGGTGTTGCAGGCTGAGCTGGAAGAGGCCGCCAAGGCGCGGAAAGCAGCCGAGGACAAGGCCGCGCGGCTGGAGGCGGAACAGAAGGAGTACGACCTTCTGGTTACGCAGACTGACGCTTGCCCTCCGTAAGTTTCTCTCTTTTTCCTTTTCGGTTCTGCTTATAAGCTTATCTGTTCCGGTAGCATGTACTTAGCTTCTTTTCTTTGTCTTGCAGGGCTCTTTCCGGACTCCCAGGCCCATGCGTAAAGAAGGTTGGAGAGCGGGTTGCCCGGGCATACAAGAATCTGGGTGCGCCATGGGACCCCTATGACCATCTGGTTGCGCTTAACGCGCGGGTGTCCCATATGCGCGTGACCGGAATCTCTCGATATTCGGAGGTGGCCACCTAGCTCTATAGGACTCTCTGGCCTGGAGAAGAAGTGCCAGACACTTTCTCCCTCATCAGCGACCGCTTGAAAGGTGCCGGCCGAAGGATCCGGGAGTGGCAGTGCTCTGCTGCCCGTGCCGGAGCAGATTCAGCGCTTCGCGTTGCTGCTCCTGGTACCCGGCTGGACCTGGACGCCCTCGTCGGTGTGCGCGAAGGGGCTCCCACCGACCTGGACCCGGTCCTCACCACTAAGCGGCAGGATCGCGCGTACCACATCGCGGAGTACGCTGAAATGCGCACCTTCATCCCTCCCCCTCCTGATGTCAAGGACTACCTCAGCGATGAGGAAGAAGAAGATGGAGATGAAGATGAAGGTGCCGAGGATGTGCCACCGGAAGCCCCTGAGGCCAGCGCTACTCCCCCTGAAGCCCCTGCTTCTTGAATGTTTGTTGTGATAAGAAGTTTACCTGCTCTGCTTGCTTCATGTGAACTTTGTTAAATTCTACCCCGGTATGCCGGGGTTTATGATGTAAGCTAAAACTCATCCTTTTGGTTTGTGGTACAACAGTTTATGCCGGTAGGCTGTACCGGTAACTTATTAAGTTATGTTGGTTTGCTATTTAGCACTTTGCTTATTGTTCTAATTTTTGTCTTGCAATTGATTCCGAAATTGTTTCCGCATCCAATTCGATGCACACTTGGCTCTTTTGCTTTGGCTCTGCCTACCTTCTCTGGGCGTTTTTGGCGTATGAGCACAAAGTTCTTTTACCAAGCAAGCACTTTCTTGAACTTAGAAATAACTCGAAATTTTTGCAAAAAACCGGTATAACCGGGGTTAGTTAAATTTTCCGGATTGTTCTTTCCGCTCTCCCTCTTCGCAGTTCATGTGCTTATCCCCTACCGGTTTATCTTGCTTGCCATGAAGCCGGGTTGCGGACAGCAGCAGAGTCGAAGACTCCGGTAGGGTTTAGCACACTACTAAACCGGAAAGAAAAAACGTTCAATAAGCAACCGGTAAACTGAAAAAATAAACATGTTACATGCAACTTAGTAAGGGTAGTCCCCGAGACTCATTCGAGGTTCCGACATCTTTTATTCATAGCAAATAAGGTACAAAAAGGAACTTCTTACACCACAACTTCAAGAGTAGAAAGGACGCAACAAAGCTACATTCCATGGACGCTTGGTCTCCTCTCCGGACCTGTCCGCCTTTCCTTTCTTCCATTCCTGCGCATCAATTAGGTAATATGCATCATTGTGGAGAGCCTTGCTCACAATGAAAGGTCCTTCCCATGGGGGGGACAGCTTGTGCCGGCCTTCAGTGCGCTGCACTAGGCGTAGCACTAGGTCTCCTTCCCGGAATACTCTCGGGTTAACCTTCCGGCTGTGATAGCGTCGAGGTTTTGCTGGTAAATGGCTGTTCTTGCCAATGCTAATTCTCTTGCTTCTTCTAGCAAGTCCACATCGTTTTCTCGGGCCTCTTTTACCTCTTCTTCGGTATAGAGTTGCACCCTTGGTGAATCATGGAGAATGTCGGTTGGTATGACCGCTTCTGCTCCATAAACCATGAAGAATGGAGTGTATCCGGTAGACCGGTTTGGAGTTGTTCTTATACTCCACAGCACTGATGGTAGCTCATCGAGCCAACATCCCGGCGATTTTTCCACCGCATCGATGAGTCTTGGTTTGATACCGGAAAGTACCAAAGCATTTGTTCTTTCAACTTGGCCATTGCCTTGTGGGTGCGCCACTGAGCACAAATCCAACCGGATGTTGTTGTCTTCACAAAATCTTTTGAACTCACCTTGAGCAAAATTTGTGCCATTGTCAGTGATAATGCTATGCGGGTAGCCATACCGCAAGATAACATCTTTTAAGAACTTCACCGCTGTGCGCCCATCACACTTTGCAATGGGTTTCACTTCCAGCCACTTGGTGAATTTATCCACCATGACCAAGATGTGGGTCATGTTTCCCCTTGCGGTTTTGAATGGGCCAACCATGTCTAGGCACCAAACGGCGAACGGCCAAGTTAGCGGTATTGTCTTTAAACCGGATGCTGGGGTATGGTTTTGCTTGGCATACTGATACGTCTCCGACGTATCGATAATTTCTTATGTTCCATGCCACATTATTGATGTTATCTACATGTTATATGCACACTTTATGTCATATTCGTGCATTTTCTGGAACTAACCTATTAACCAGATGCCGAAGTGCTGTTTTCTGCTGTTTTTGGTTTCAGAAATCCTAGTAACGAAATATTCTCGGAATCGGACAAAATCAACGCCCAGGTTCCTATTTTGCCCGGAAGCATCCAGAACACCCGAGAGCCACCAGGGAGGGGGCACAGGCCCACCAAACCACATGGCGGCGCGGCCGGGGGGCCCGCGCCACCCTATGGTGTGGGCACCCCTTCGACCCTCTGCGCCGCCTCTTCGCCTATAAAGCCCCTGGATCGAAAACCCTAGGGCGAGCAGAAACCCACAGAAACCTTCCGAGCCGCCGCCATCGCGAGGCCAAGATCTGGGGACAGGAGTCTCTGTTCCGGCACGCTGAGACGGGGAAGTGCCCCGGAAGGCTTCTCCATCGACACCGCTGCCATCTTCACCGCCATCTTCATCACCGCTGCTGCTCCCATGAGGAGGAGTAGTTCTCCATCGAGGCTCGGGGCTGTACCGGTAGCTATGTGGTTAATCTCTCTCCTATGTACTTCAATACAATAATCTCATGAGCTGCCTTACATGATTGAGATTCATATGATGATGCTTGTAATCTAGATGTCATTATGCTAGTCAAGTGAGTTTTACTTATGTGATCTCCGGAGACTCCTTGTCCCACGTGTGTAAAGGTGACAGTGTGTGCACCGTGTGGGTCTCTTAGGCTATATTTCACAGAATACTTATTCACTGTTGAATGGCATAGTGAGGTGCTTATTTATATCTCTTTATGATTGCAATGTGTTCGTATCACAATTTATCTATGTGCTACTCTAGCAATGTTATTAAAGTAGTTTTATTCCTCCTGCATGTGTGCAAAGGTGACAGTGTGTGCACCGTGTTAGTACTTGGTTTATGCTATGATTATGATCTCTTGTAGATTATGAAGTTAACTATTGCTATGATAATATTGATGTGATCTATTCCTCCTACATATGCATGAAGGTGACAGTGTGCATGCTATGCTAGTACTTGGTTTAGTCTTTTGATCTATCTTACACTAAAGGTTACTTAAACATGAGCATTATTGTGGAGCTTGTTAACTCCGGCATTGAGGGTTCGTGTAATCCTACGCAATGTGTTCATCATCCAACAAAAGTGTAGAGTATGCATTTATCTATTCTGTTATGTGATCAATGTTGAGAGTGTCCACTAGTGAAAGTCTAATCCCTAGGCCTTGTTCCTAAATACTGCTATCGCTGCTTATTCTTGTTTCTTTGCGTTACTACTGCTGCGTTACTACTGCTTGTTTACTTCTGCAATATTGCTACCATCAATGCACGCGCCAAGCACTTTTCGGCCGTACTACTGCTCATACTTATTCATACCACTGTATTTCACTATCTCTTCGCCGAACTAGTACACCTATTTGGTGTGTTGGGGACACAAGAGACTTCTTGCTTTGTGGTTGCGGGGTTGCATGAGAGGGATATCTTTGACCTCTTCCTCCCTGAGTTCGATAAACCTTGGGTGATCCACTTAAGGGAAACTTGCTGCTGTTCTACAAACCTCTGCTCTTGGAGGCCCAACACTGTCTACAGGAAAGGAGGGGGAACGTAGACATCAAGCTATTTTCTGGCGCCGTTGCCGGGGACCAGAAAGCTACACAACAGGGATTTCCTCCCTCGTCAACCACGCGCCAGTCCTGGACAGCATCAAGTATTTTCTGGCGCCGTTGCCGGGGAGGAAAGGTAAAAGGTACTCACACTTCGGATCTCGGCTACTAAGCTATTTTCGCCGTTGTAAGTACTCGAAGCTATTTCCTTTAGACTCTGCAATTGCATCTTTTTGTTTCTTGTTACACTAGTAAGGCTTAATGGAAGACAACAACAAAATGAGAGATCTTTATGAACTTTATCTTGAATTAGGACATGATGTGTTTGAAGAAAGAATTAAAAAACCCATGGAACTTTATATGCATGCTAATGGGAATGTTATTGATATGAATGCTTTGAACACTATTGTTGCTAATGCTATGGAAAATTCTAAGCTTGGGGAAGCTGGCTTTGATGAGCATGATATTTTTAGTCCCCCAAGCATTGAGGAGAAAATTTTCTTTGATGATACTTTGCCTCCTATATTTGATGATGAGAATAATAATGATAGCTACTTTGTTGAATTTGCTCCACTACAACTAATAAAATTGATTATGCCTATGTGGAGAGTAATAATTTTGTGCATGAGACTCATGATAAGAATGCTTTATGTGATAGTTATATTGTTGAGTTTGCTCATGTTGCCTCTGAAAGTTATTATGAGAGAGGAAAATATGGTTGTAGAAATTTTCATGTTACTAAAACACCTCTCTATATGCTGAAATTTTGAAGCTACACTTGTTTTATCTTCCTATGCTTGTTACTTTGCTCTTCATGAACTTGTTTATTTACAAGATTCCTATGCATAGGAAGCATGTTAGACTTAAATGTGTTTGAATTTGCTTCTTGATGCTCTCTTTTGCTTCAAATACTATTTCTTGCGAGTGCATCATTAAAACTGCTGAGCCCATCTTAATGGCTATAAAGAAAGAACTTCTTGGGAGATAACCCATGTGTTATTTTGCTACAGTACTTTGTTTTTATTTTGTGTCTTGGAAGTTGTTTACTACTGTAGCAACCTCTCCTTATCTTAGTTTTGTGTTTTGTTGTGCCAAGTAAAGTCGTTGATAGAAAAGTTCATACTAGATTTGGATTACTGCGCAGAAACAGATTTCTTTGCTGTCACGAATCTGGGCAAAATTCTCTGTAGGTAACTCAGAAAATTATGCCAATTTACGTGAGTGATCCTCAGATATGTACGCAACTTTCATTCAATTTGGGCATTTTCATCTGAGCAAGTCTGGTGCCATTTTAAAATTCGTCTTTACGGACTGTTCTGTTTTGACAGATTCTGCCTTTTATTTCGCATTGCTTCTTTTGCTATGTGGGATGGATTTCTTTGTTCCATTAAACTCCAGTAGCTTTGAGCAATGTCCAGAAGTGTTAAGAATGATTGTGTCACCTCTGAACATGTGAATTTTTGATTGTGCACTAACTCTCTAATGAGTTTGCTTAAAGTTTGGTGTGGAAGAAGTTTTCAAGGGTCAAGAGAGGTGGATGATATACTATGATCAAGAAGAGTGAAGAGTCTAAGCTTGGGGATGCCCGGTGGTTCATCCCTGCATATTTCAAGAAGACTCAAGCATCTAAGCTTGGGGATGCCCAAGGCATCCCCTTCTTCATCGACAACATTATCAGGTTCCTCCCCTGAAACTATATTTTTATTCGGTCACATCTTATGTACTTTACTTGGAGCGTCTGTGTGCTTTTGTTTTTGTTTGTGTTTGAATAAATTGGATTACATCATGCTTGTGTGGGAGAGAGACACGCTCCGCTGGTTCGTATGAACACATGTGTTCTTAGCTTTTAATATTCATGGCGAAGTTTCCTCTTCGTTAAATTGTTATATGGTTGGAATTGGAAAATGATACATGTAGTAATTGCTATAATGTCTTGGGTAATGTGATACTTGGCAATTGTTGTGCTCATGTTTAAGCTCTTGCATCATATACTTTGCACCTATTAGTGAAAAAATACATAGAGCATGTTAAAATTTGGTTTGCATAATTGGTCTCTCTAAGGTCTAGATAATTTCTAGTGAGGTGTTTGAACAACAGGGAAGACAATGTATAGTCTT
This sequence comes from Lolium multiflorum, assembly GCA_030979885.1. NCBI lineage: Eukaryota > Viridiplantae > Streptophyta > Magnoliopsida > Poales > Poaceae > Lolium > Lolium multiflorum. The sequence goes on from CM061749.1 coordinate 360,271,717, forward strand.
ATAATGCTTGTAATATGTCTTTTATGTAAGTTTTGATGTACTAGTTTATGCTTGTGTTTGCTTCAAACAACCTTGCTAGCCTAAGCCTTGTATCGAGAGGGATACTTCTCATGCATCCAAAATACTTGAGCCAACCACTATGCCATTTGTGTCCACCATACCTACCTACTACATGGTATTTCCTGCCATTCCAAAGTAAATTGCTTGAGTGCTACCTTTAAACAATTCAAAATTTATCACCTCTGATTTGTGTCAATGTTTTATAGCTCATGAGGAAGTATGTGGTGTTTATCTTTCAATCTTGTTGGGCAACTTTCACCAATGGACTAGTGGCTTCATCCGCTTATCCAATAATTTTGCAAAAAGAGCTGGCAATGGGATTCCCAGTCCCAAATTAATTAACAAAAATAGACACTCCTCCATGGTATGTGATTGTTGGACGGCACCCGAAGGATTCGGTTAGCCATGGCTTGTGTAAGCAAAGGTTGGGGGGAGTGTCATCATAATAAAACTAAAATAAAAAGGCACTCCTTCATGGTATGAGATTGTTGGCGGCACCCGAGGATTCGGTTAGCCATGGTTTGTGAAAGAAAGGTTGGAAGGAGTGCCACTCAAAAATAAAATAAAATGGGAGCCGCTCTTTGAAGGTTTGTCTGGCAAGGGGGTTAGAGTACCCGCTACCATTCGTTGACAACAACATACACCTCTCAAAACTTTATTTTTATGCTCTCTTTATGTTTTCAAAATCAAAGCTCTAGCACAAATATAGCAATCGATGCTTTCCTCTTTGAAGGACCATTCTTTTACTTTTATGTTGAGTCAGTTCACCTATCTCTCTCCACCTCAAGAAGCAAACATTTGTGTGAACTGTGCATTGATTCTTACATACTTGCTTATTGCATTTGTTATATTGCTTTGCATTGACAACTATCCATGAGATATACATGTTACAAGTTGAAAGCAACCGCTGAAACTTTCTTGTTGCTTCAATGCTTTTACTTTGAATTATTGCTTTATGAGTTAACTCTTATGCAAGACTTATTGATGCTTGTCTTGAAAGTACTATTCATGAAAAGTCTTTGCTTTATGATTCAGTTGTTTACTCATGTCATTACCATTGTTTTGATCGCTGCATTCATTACATATGTTTACAATATGATCAAGTTTATGATGGCATGTCACTTCAAAAATTATCTTTGTTATCGTTTTACCTGCTCGGCAGAACTGCGATCGTCTCAGACGTATCGATAATTTCTTATGTTCCATGCCACATTATTGATGTTATCTACATGTTATATGCACACTTTATGTCATATTCGTGCATTTTCTGGAACTAACCTATTAACAAGATGCCGAAGTGCCGGTTCTGTTTTCTGCTGTTTTTGGTTTCAGAAATCCTAGTAACGAAATATTCTCGGAATCGGACGAAATCAACCCGGGTTCCTATTTTGCCCGGAAGCATCCACCCGAGAGCCACCGGGGAGGGGGCACAGGCCCACCAAACCACATGGCGGCGCGGCAGGGGGCCGCGCCACCCTATGGTGTGGGCACCCCTTCGACCCTCTGCGCCGCCTCTTCGCCTATATAAAGCCCCTGGATCAAAACCCTAGAGGCGACAGCCGAAACCCAGAAACCTTCCGGAGCGCGCCATCGCGAGGCCAAGATGCGGGGACAGGAGTCTCTGTTCCGGCACGCCGGACGGGAAGTGCCCCGGAAGGCTTCTCCATCGACACCGCTGCCATCTTCACCGCCATCTTCATCACCGCTGCTGCTCCCATGAGGAGGGAGTAGTTCTCCATCGAGGCTCGGGGCTGTACCGGTAGCTATGTGGTTAATCTCTCTCCTATGTACTTCAATACAATAATCTCATGAGCTGCCTTACATGATTGAGATTCATATGATGATGCTTGTAATCTAGATGTCATTATGCTAGTCAAGTGAGTTTTACTTATGTGATCTCCGGAGACTCCTTGTCCCACGTGTGTAAAGGTGACAGTGTGTGCACCGTGTGGGTCTCTTAGGCTATATTTCACGAATACTTATTCACTGTTGAATGGCATAGTGAGGTGCTTATTTATATCTCTTTATGATTGCAATGTGTTCGTATCACAATTTATCTATGTGCTACTCTAGCAATGTTATTAAAGTAGTTTTATTCCTCCTGCACGTGTGCAAAGGTGACAGTGTGTGCACCGTGTTAGTACTTGGTTTATGCTATGATTATGATCTCTTGTAGATTATGAAGTTAACTATTGCTATGATAATATTGATGTGATCTATTCCTCCTACATATGCATGAAGGTGACAGTGTGCATGCTATGCTAGTACTTGGTTTAGTCTTTTGATCTATCTTACACTAAAGGTTACTTAAACATGAGCATTATTGTGGAGCTTGTTAACTCCGGCATTGAGGGTTCGTGTAATCCTACGCAATGTGTTCATCATCCAACAAAAGTGTAGAGTATGCATTTATCTATTCTGTTATGTGATCAATGTTGAGAGTGTCCACTAGTGAAAGTCTAATCCCTAGGCCTTGTTCCTAAATACGCTATCGCTTATTCTTGTTTCTTTGCGTTACTCTTTCTTTGTGTTACTCTGCTTGTTTACTTCTGCAATATTGCTACCATCAGCGCATGACAAGCACTTCGCGCCGTACTACTGCTCATACTTATTCATACCACCTGTATTTCACTATCTCTTCGCCGAACTAGTACACCTATTTGGTGTGTTGGGGACACAAGAGACTTCTTGCTTTGTGGTTGCGGGGTTGCATGAGAGGATATCTTTGACCTCTTCCTCCCTGAGTTCGATAAACCTTGGGTGATCCACTTAAGGGAAACTTGCTGCTGTTCTAACCTCTGCTCTTGGAAACCGGATGCTGGGGATGGTTGCTTGGCGTACCTCTGGCACCCGTTGCATTTTCTTACCATATCCTCCGCGTTTTGCAAAGCCATTGGCCAATAGAATCCATGCCGGAATACTTTTGCTACCAGCGCCCTTGATGAAGCGTGGTGCCCACATTCCCCTCGGTGAATTTCCTCGAGCATTTCTTTTCCCTCTTCTGGTTCCACACACCTTTGGAGGACACCGGTAACACTTCTTTTGTACACCTCGCCATTGATGATGGTGTAAGCCTTGGACCTCCTCTGGATCCTTCTAGACTCATTTTCGTCAACCGGCAGGGTGCTGTTGATCAGGAATTCCTTAATAGGTTTAACCCATGATGGTGTCTCCTGGACTAGGAACACCGGTACGTCTACGTCCATGCTATCCCGAGCATTGCTTCTTCGGTATGGGCACAGCAGTCCCGAGCTTACCGGAGCAGTCCCCGGGTTTCCTTCGTCGATATCCATTGGTACAACATGTGATTCCGGTACAAAAATTGACTCCGATTCCGGACTCGGTTTGATCGATGGTACTCTTAAGTGAGCTAAGGCTATTCCGGGAGGAATTTCTTGCCTGGACGAGCCCAGCTTGGACAAAGCATCCGCGGCTTCATTTTCCGCGCGCGGCACATGGTGAAACTCACACCCTTCGAAGAATCCGGCAATCTTTTGCACGTGAAACCGGTACGAGGCCATGTTGGCATCTTTTGCATCCCAATCTCCGGAACACTGCTGTACCACAAGATCTGAATCACCATAGCAAATGATTCGGAGCGCACCGATTTCTTTTGCGACCTTAAGCCCATGGATCAAGGCCTCGTATTCAGCGACATTGTTTGATGCCCTGAAATGCACTTGCAAAACATACCGGAGATGATCTCCCTTTGGTGAGGTGAGTACCACACCGGCACCCAGACCCTCCTTGAGTTTGGATCCGTCAAAGTGCATCTTCCAGTATTCTATCTTGTGTTCTGGCGGCTTGTATTGCATCTCCGCCCAATCGACCAAAAAATCAGCTAGAGCTTGCGATTTTATGGCATCCCTTCTTTCATATACCGGCACATATGGTGATAACTGAATTGCCCATTTTGCAATCCGGCCGCTGGCGTCCTTATTGCACATGATATCAGAGATGGGTGCCTCACTCACCACCTTCATGGGGTGCTCCTCAAAGTAGTGCTTAAGCTTCGTGGCGGCCATGAACACACCATAAGTCATCTTTTGGAAGTGCGGGTAGTTTTGCTTCGAGGAGGAGAGCACTTCGCTCAGGTAGTATACCGGCCTTTGCACGGTTTTTCCTTCCTCTTCTCGTTCTACCACAACCACAACACTAACCACCCGGTTCGTTGCCGCTATGTAAAGCAACATGGGTTCCCTTTCTAAAGGTGAGGCCAAGATTGGGGCCGTTGCGAGCATGGTTTTTAGCTCTTTAAACGCCGCGTCTGCTGAGGGTCCAGACGAACGTATCGGATTTTTTCATCATAGCATACAGTGGCAAAGCTTTTTCTCCTAGCCTGCTTATGAACCGGCTTAGCGATGCCAAGCTTCCGGTAAACTTTTGCACATCTTTTAGTTCTCGTGGGACAGTCATTCTTTCTATTGCCCGGATTTTTACCGGATTGACTTCAATGCCCCGGCTTGACACAAGGAAACCGAGCAGCTTGCCGGCAGGGACACCGAAGGTGCATTTTGCCGGATTAAGTTTCATCCGGAACCGTCTTAGGTTATCGAATGTTTGCCGGATGTCATCGATTAAGGTGTTCTTTACCTTAGTTTTTATCACAATGTCATCTACATAGACTTGCACGTTCTTTCCGATTTGATCAAACAAGCATTTTTGCATACAGCGCTGGTACGTTGCACCAGCGTTGCGCAAACCAAAAGGCATAGTGACATAGCAATAAGCCCCGTGCGGGGTAATGAACGCAGTTTTTATTTGATCTTCCTTTTTCAAGGGAATTTGATGGAAACCGGAATACGCATCCAGAAAGGACAACAACTCACACCCAGCAGTTGAATCAATCACTTGATCGATCCGTGGCAAAGGGAAAGGATCTCTTGGGCAAGCCTTGTTGAGGTTGGTGTAGTCGATGCACATGCGCCATACCTTTGGAGCTTTTGCCTCCAGGTTCTCATCTTTTTTCTTTTCGACCATTACCGGATTGGCCAGCCACTCTGTGTGCGTGACCTCCACAATGAATCCGGCAACGAGCAGTTTGGTCACTTCTTCTCCAATAATCTTCCTCCTATCTTCAGCGAACCGGCGCAAGGGTTGCCGCACCGGCTTGGCGTCTTTCCGGACATTTAGAGAGTGCTCAGCCAGCTCCCTCGGAACACCCACCAAGTCATCAGTTGACCAGGCGAAGATATTCCGATTCTCACGGAGGAAGCTTTCCTATGCTTGATCAAGGCCGGCACCGATACGAACGGTGCGCTCTGGGTAAGCCGGATCCAGCACAATGTCCTTTGTTTCATTTGTTGGCTTGAATGCCGGTGAACCCAAGTTTCCACTCATTGCCGCTAAACTCAATTGTGAGGACTGAGCCAGCGCAACTGCAGTCTGCATCCTTCTTTTTTCCTCTGCGATCACCAGCGATTCCGCTAGGTTTGATCCGGCAGTGACAGAGACTTTATAGTTTCCCACCACAGTTAAGGGTCCACGAGGTGCCGGCATCTTCATCTTGAGGTAAGCCGTATGAGTCGTAGCCATGAAAGCTGCCAATGCTGGTCTTCCCAGCAACGCATGGTAAGGACTGTCTAGGTCCACCACCTCAAACTCAACATTTTCAACCCGGCAATTGTCACGTCCTCCAAACGATACGTCCACCCGGACTTTTCCTACCGGAGCACAAGACAAGCCCGGAACGATTCCGTGGAACGTTGTACGCGTTGGCTGAAGCATGTTTTCTGTTATGCCCAGCGTATGCATGGTATGCTTGTACATGATGTTTATGCTGCTGCCGTTGTCTACCAGCACCTTGCTGAATTTTACTCGAGTTTGCGGCCCTTTCATGATTGGGTCCACAACAAGAGCGTATCCACCCGGATTCGGCATGATTTTGGGGTGATCCTTGAATGACCAGGTAATTTCCTGATCTGACCACAGCATGTATCTGGGAACTGCCGGCATCACGGCGTTTACCTCCATGGAGCGGCGATGCACACTTTGCCTGTCTGTTGGCTCAGTGACAAAGACAACACAGCACAAATGCGGGTCCTCGTAAACATTCCGGCCTAAAGGTGCCGGTGGAGGTGGTTGATCATTATTTTGCTCCACCCGGTTAACTTGCTGGTATTGTTGCCTGGTTTGGCTGCACCGGTAAGGCGTTTGCTCCGGTAAGTGGTGGTGGTGGTGGTAGTTGTTGTTGCTGCGCGGCACTGTCTTGCCTTGGCTTGCGCGCCTTTACTGCTCCTTTTTGCATCAAGTACTTGGTCCAAGAACAATCCTTCGTCAGGTGGTTTGACGGGTGATCTGGGTTCGGCGTGTGCCACCGGCAAGGTTGATCCATGGCGGCTTCCATGGTGTATTTTACGGGTTCTGCCAATTCTTTTTCTGGCCCCAGGGCTTCTTTTCGACCCACTGCTTTTTAGGACCCGCCCATGGCTGCGATCCGGTTTTTTGCCTTGGCTGCCGCCGGCATCATAATTTTCTTGCACGGCAGCAACTTGCTGCGGAGCGTACCTTCGATCCGGGAAATCTTCCCTTCTTTTGTTGTTCCGGTTGTCCCGGTATTGTTCCTGTCTGCTGCGGGTTTGACTGCTCCGGCTCAGCTTGTACTGCCGGTTGCAATGGGTCTCCCAATGCATAGCTATCCGCCACACGTATCATCTCCGCCAAGGTTGCTGGCATGCTTCTCTGCAGCTTTTGCCACAGCGGTGATCCTCTCCGGCATCCTTGACTGAACCAAGCAATCGCTTGTGCTTCAATCACTCCTTCACACGTGTTTCTTGTTGAGTTCCATCGGGTAAGATAATCCCTGTCTGTCTCACCGGCACGTTGCTGGCATAAAGCGAGCTGTTGGGGCCGGTTTGGCCTCTTGTAAGTGCTACTGAAGTTGTTCACAAAGGCTTCCTCAAAGTCCAGCCATCCGTTAATGCTTCCTGCCGGCAAATTGTTAAGCCAAATCCGTGCAGGGCCTACCAGGTAGGACGGTATGATTCTCACCGCCCAACGCCGGTTTACTCCACCACCAGCTACATAAACAGCTGTGACATAGTCCGCCAGCCAATCTTCCGGCTTGGTCGTGCCATCATACGTTTTTGTGTCCCGGGGCAGCTGGAAATTGCGTACCGGTGGCTCTTCTCCCATGATCCGTGGGCCAAAGCATTTTGGGCCAGGAGGACCCTCAGATTCGATCATTTCGGAAAGATGTACTCTGTCCAGCCTGTGCCTCGCATCCCGGTCTGGCAAACATCTTTCCCCCAGGCGTTCCCCCAAAGGGTTCCGGTAGACTCTTGTTCGTTCTACTTCGGAATCTCCCTCTCCGTACCTTTCCGGTTCCGCGGCTCTTGCCTGCCGGTACCTTGGTGGCGGCATTGCCTCATATGCTGCCCTTGCAGCTCGATAATTTTGCCCGGTTTCATGTCTACCGGCATGATTGTTCCCGGCATAGCCTCCTCTGGCGTAGCCTTGATCTGCCCCTTGGCTTTTTCTACCGGCCTCGTGTTGCCGGCTTGTTGCTTTCCGGCAAAACCGGATCGTACACGATCATCTGCTGTGCGTTCATCTCTTTTCTTTTCTTGTCGGATGGGGGGACGATGCCTGCCCATGGGACTTGCTTCCGGCATTCTTTGTTGAACGCGCGGATTTTGAGGCCGCAGCCTTGTTCAGCTTAGCCTTGCTCAGCATTCTGCTGCTCAATAGTTTCCAGCAGCTCTCTAACACGCTCTTGCTGTTTTGCCAAAGCATCTCCGGAAAGCGATTCACATAGATCTACTGCAGCTTTAGCAGCTTTTATAGTTTTATCCGGACTCTGTACTTAGGTTTTTCCACGATGCTAACAGATGCAGAGGTACTTTTGCCGGCAAGAACTTCCTTGCGCAAATCCTGATCTAGATTGCGAGCCTTAAGCCGGTTCTCCGGCATCCTAGCAGCATGAGCGCTAACGAAGCAAAGCCATGGGCAGCGTTGTACTCACGTAGGGTCAGGTTCAGCTCGCGCTGCGCCCGGACGATGTCGGCGCCGTTCGCGAGCAGTGTCTTGCGCTTCGCCTCCAGCTCCGCCTGAGCCGCTGCCGGGTCGATGTTCTGCGCGATGGGCGTTGCCAGCATGTTCATCGTCGCTTGGAGTGGTGTTGCCGGTGGTGCGGATGACGTTCCCGCAGCGCCAGCGTCACGCTCCAGCGGTGGCTTGGCCGCACGGGTCGAAGCCGCACGACCAGCACCTTCATCCACAGCTTCTTTTCCTGCACCAACCACGCCGGTCATCATTACCTCGACGCTGCCGGCGGCGCGGCCAGCACAGAGCCACCTTGGCGGGTCCGGTGCCACCAGCACCGGCGAGAGGCGCTGGCGCACAGGGACGGTGCCGAAGTAGACGCGGTGGCTGCCGAACTCGATGGTGCGGCCGTTCTTGGGGAAGATGCCGCCGTTGGCGAAGCAGCCCGCGTTGTCGTTGATGAAGTCCATGTCGTAGATGCGCTGCACGAGCGCGGACACCGTACGCTCGCCGGTGACCTCGAGGATGCCCGCCCGAATATGAACTCCTGCAAGCGCCACTTCATGCCCCACGGTGGGCGCCAACTGTCGTCGTGGTGAACAGACAGATGCCATAGGATGGCTTAAGTTGGGGCCGAATGGACGCTAGAGGATTCGGGGGAGGGTTTGTGATCAGATGGGATGAACTTCCGGATGGTTTCCTCAAGAACTTAGCCGAGGCTAGAGGTTGAAGAAGAAAGACACAAGGAAGAACTCGCTCTAGATCACTCTCTTCATTGATTTCCACGTTACAGGTTTGTGTTTGAGATCTCTCTCTCTCTTCCGCGCCGTGAAGGAGGCTGCCCCCTCTCCTTATATAGGGGAGAGGGTGGCTTACAGGGGAAGAAACCCTAATAGCATCTTTGACTAGACAAACTACTTTACAAAGATACTTTATAAAGCTACTTTAATCATAGATGATGCCGGGGTCTTCTTTAAACAGGGAGGCTGACGTCCTCCGGCTTCTTTCATCGTCATCCTCCTCTTTATCGTCACGCCTCGTATAAAGCTTCTTTGCTTAGCTCATCTTTGTCCTCTAGCTCTGGAGAGAATCTTTGACCGGACCACCCATGCTCTCTTTCCGGCATCCCGGTGTCTTCTTTACCGGTTCGGTATACCCCTCTTGGGGATACGGCATAGTTTAGCCAAACAAGTTTATAACATGAAAATGAAAAGGTAAGCCTGTATCCTTCTTAGTCACTCTAAAATGAAGCTTCAAGTATCATGCCCACCCCCTCCCTTCACGCGCGGAAAAAGTGTTAGGCGAGTAGTAAAATGGCATATATGACCAACAAGTTTCAAGTAAAATTTCGAATATAACCAGAATTTACCAATTGATAGATGAGTTAACTTGGCTTCATGGAAAAAATAATGTCATGTAAATGAGTTAACTTGGCTTTCCTACCCTTGAATCCATAGGAAACTTTGTACTAATACAGTATATGATCACCTGAGTTATTACACCAACAGGTCTGTCACTTACGTGTGGTTCCCATGCGTGAGGTCCCACACTTCAGTGAGCACAAGTCATGTGCGGTAGGTAGGCAAACTCCCATCTTCTTTGTCAAGAGAAGACGCATCTCTCTCTCTCTCTCTCTAAAATCGATGCATATGAAGCTACATATATATTCTTGGTCATAATCCCCTTATCTAAAGAGGATGGATGCATGGCTTCACGTCGTCGTCGCTTTCATCGTCAGTATCATCGTCGTCCGAGTAGTAGTACTTCCTGCACATTGTTCCGTCGAACACCTTCACTGTGAGCACATCATCGCCTTCATATTTGAAGTGTACGAAGCAGCCGAAATCCACACCGTGCGCGATGGCGAAATTCTCCCAGCCCTTGTCGAGGTACATCCGGCCTTGTCCGTCAAATAGGACCTCCACGGTCCAGAGACGAGGACCGCAGTCAGCTGCTCGCAGATACACCTTAGCTGGCTCCTGGCCGTCAAGATAGTCCGCAAACTTTTTTGGGAGAGCCTGCAAAGAGATCGAGCGCCGATCGTTTGAAATTAAATGCTTTTTAGAACATGCCCATAATTAATCACATGCATCATATATGTGGGAACACGTACGTACCTTCTTGACCAAAGGGTCTTCATAGACGACGATGAAGAACTCCTCTATGATCAAAGGCAGTGTTGACGGTGGTGGTGGCAATGATGATGATCCATCACCCCGGCCGCCCCTTCCCCTTCCCTTTCCCCTTCCCCTTCCCCTTCTGGTCGGTGTCCGAGACGTGGACGCCATGGCAATGGATCAAGTGTATGTGAACGAAGAAGAGAGAGGCAGAACCTATTGACACAAGGGATGGCCGTTGTGGTTGTTTATAAGGAAGAGATGACCGTTGTAGGGGTTTACACAATAAATTAAGGAGGAGGTGACCGTTGTGGGGGTTTTACACAATAAATTAAGGAGGAGATGGCCGTTGTGGGATAGAGATCAGGTGACATGCACCTTTTGCATGTCCCGTGGGACATGCGGCCTAAATCCAAATTTAAACATTGCGAAAAAATCTGAAAAAAATCATGCATGTTCAAAACACATATTAAGATAACCCCTAAAAATTTCAGATCAAAATTCGAAACATACATCGAGAAACAGAAAAGAGAAATCTAAGTTTCTCTGTACACTTCACATCTGAGTTTCTCTTTTTTGTTTCTCGATGTATGTTTCGAATTTTGATATGAAATTTTTAGGGGTTATCTTAATATGTGCTGTGAACATGCATGATTTTTCCAGATTTTTTCGCAATGTTTAAATTTGAATTTAGACTGACATGCAAAAGGTGCATGTCACCTGATCTGTGTCCGCCGTTGTGGGGGTTTATATCTCAACAAAAAAGTAATGCGGACTATCTTGACGGAAATGGAACTTCGTGATATAGTTTATCATTTTACCGTGAAAAGTAATGCCTACAATAAATGGTAATTCGTGATAGTTTATCATTTTCGAGTGGGGTACATAAGATACGGGTCAAAATGGCGCCTCTACATTTTTAAGATAAACTAGGCCATATTTTAGTGCCAATTCCCAACTCTTTACGATTTTTAGTGTTTTTAGCCAGTTTCACACATTTAAATGACTATATGCTGATTTATTGGAAGTAATTCAAATTTGAAATGTAGGTGTGTTATAACTTGGTCATAGAAATCCCCCAAAATCATTTTTAGATTCATATTACTTACACTATATACATAAACCAGTGATAGTACTGAAATATTCAACCCCTTTGAATGGATAATCATGTCGACCATTTTGATCTGGTTTTGAAATAAAAAAATGAAACCCTTCCGCATTGAGTGCTCATATATAGGTGTACTAGTGGACAGGGAAAATAAGAAACCCGTGATAGGGTAATAAAAAACATTTTTTCTTCACAAAATGGACTATCGTGTATGAAGATTCATGGGTTTCAAGCCGAATAATATATATAGTTATATATGGCCATATTTGTGACATATTTTATTATAATGTGCCCAAATTGGGCATGGTGGTGCATCTAGCCAGTCCCAACAATGATTTAAAAGTTTGCCTTGGTTCTCGTAGTAACATGTGCACGTGGGAAATTGAAGAAGCAAGGCAAACTCCAACATATATGAATGGTGAGAGAACATGTTAAATGTTATTCTAACAAAGGTCATGCTTGTTTAATTAATTTCTTACTTATGTAGTATTGTACATCACAAGCGTGAAATCAAAATATGTGCATCATCTCTATAAACCCTAACCCCTAACCCTAAACACTTATAAATCTATATATCACTACAACAAAAAATCAGTCATGGGATTCAAAGGTTTGCCATTGTTTTCTTGTAGTACTTAATACAATGCTCACACACTTTTGGGAAGTGAGTGGAACTTGTACTCAAACACACATGTGGTGCCGAAAACTGTGCAGGGTTCTTCTAAAAGAGGATATACAAGTGTGTATATATATGCCACACGTTCATTTGGTATTGTCATATATATATAGAGGTAGTATGTAAACCACAAATGATATGACTCAATATTCATGCTTTGTTTCGAGCTTTTTTATATCGAGCCCCACAATAACTTTGGCATGTTCTGAAATTGATGTCGATCAATCTCATGACGCTCACCCTTGTTTTGTGCTAGCTAGTTGGACGAAGGGGCTCGTGTGGTTAGCCATTATATCTCTTGTACCATGGCTCCAGACATTCGGGTCACACACCTCTGTATTTTTTTCAGTTATTTGTTTGATATGTACTTCATCTATGCACTGTTCAAATTTGCATTTAAGCAATTTAGCCCCCAAAAATGGTACATATATGGATTCACATTGAGATAATTCATGAAACTTTGGAAATGGCCATCTAGTGTCATGTTTCCCCACAAATGAGAATTGGATTAATTGGTGGCAGACAAGTAAAAGCACATTTATGCGCGACAACCCAAAATGCACAAGTAAAAGCTCTCTTTTCTAAAACATTGGTATGGCATGTCTGCTATTTTCCCTAGCTATATAGAAAAAAGACGCACAATCCATGCTTTCCGATTGCCGGTTTTGAACCACCTTTGGCTTGATTTCAAATTTAGGTCAAAATCATGGGGTGGTGGTGGTGGTAGGGGACACGAGTGTGTTTCTTTTGGATGAAGCGCTCGTATTTGCAAGTTTTTTGGGGTCCCACAAATTTAGCTCGTATTTGCAAGTTTTTTGGGGTCCCACCATCCCTTCACGCGCGGAAAAGTGTTAGGCGAGTAGTAAAATGGCATGACCAACAAGTTTCAAGTAAAATTTCGAATATATAACCAAAATGTACCAAGTGTTAGATGAGTTAACTTGGGTTCATGGAAAAAATAATGTCATGTAAATGAGTTAACTTGGCTTTCCTACCCTTGAATCCATACGAAACTTTGTACGGAGTTCTAATACAGTATAATGATCACCCGAATTATTACACCAACAGGTCTGTCACTTACGTGTGGTTCCCATGCGTGAGGTCCCACACTTCAGTGAGCACAAGTCACGGACAATTTTTTGCAAATGTTGCAAAGGATAAAAGGTGGAAGAGGGTCACACGGAAGGAGAAGAGGAAGGGAGAGCAGTCACGGCCTCGAAATGCTTCAACCTTTCCGGGAAGTGATGTTGACTGGCACGCAAGGTTTTTCAGTGCTGCAAACCTGCAGTGCGGCGATTTTGACAGAAATAACCCTTTTGGCAAAGAAAAACACGGACTGAGCCTCTGAGCAATCTATTTCACTGGACTAACCTTTTTGTGTGGCTCATTCTGTGTTTTTCTTCGCCAAAAGGGTTACTTTGTCAAAATCGCCCCCTGCAGTGCAGGCTACGCGCCCGTCTAATATTCTTTTTTTTTCAATGACAAAAGGGGGAGAGAGAGAGAGAGAGTCTTGACGACGTGTTTTCACTTGAGTACTTGACAAAGAAGATTGTTGGAAGTTTGCCTACCTACCGCACATGACTTGTGCTCACTAAAGTGTGGGACCTGCATGTATGGGACCCTGCAGCCCTCTTAGGGCAGACGTGTGAGACGCAAAATATGTTTTTTAGTTTAGTAAGGCAAAAAAATAAGCCTTGGAGGGCCGAGGCGGGGCGGCCGTCCGCCATTTTTATACCTTACGCCCCTCACACCTCGTTTCATTTGTCATGTCTACCAAGGAAGAGCTCGGAGGAGAAGATGCAGTCCTAGCTTCTCGACCCCCTGGCGCCCCACGCATAAATACTACTACCAGAAGTACACTGTCTCTAACAATCCTGCCTCCGAAGGGAGATCTCGGAGGAGACGATGCGGGCTCAGCGTCCCCGCCGTTGATGAGCCAGGACACAAGGGTTACTACGCCTCTTTTAATTACCTTCGTTTTGCTGCTAATACTCGGACTTATATCTGTTATCTTCCGCAGGAGAGTGTCGATATCGCCGGAGAAGATGATGTGAGGCAGATGATCAAGCTCGCAGTAGAAGATGATGTAAAGGAGATGGTCAAGCTCGGAGCAGAAGATGATGTAAAGGAGATAGTCAATGTCGGAGAAGATGATGTAAAGGAGTTAGTCAATCTCGGAGAAGATGTGGTGGCATTGGACCAACCGCGGTCGTTGGGCGAGATCCCGGAGATTCACTTACCTCGTTTGCACTGGTAATGATATGCCTGATCTGTAACATTTTGAACGTTTTTCGTCGGCTTACACAGGAGCTATCTCGGCTTAGGGTCAACAAGGCCCCGGGAGCGGAACTTCCGCATCTCGGCGCCGAGAACTCCGAGTTACGCCAGAAGCGCCCTGGTGAATCGCACGCGCAGGCGCAGCACATCCGTTCGCAGGATCTCTCATCCTTCGACGTCAGGTTCCAGCGAGAGGTCGTAGAAGAAGATAAGTTGCCAGCTTCCCCGCCGTTCAAGAGGATGAAGGAGCTGAAGACGGAGGTTAATATTAGCTGACTTTGGGTTGCTGGTTTTTGGGTACTTCGAGTCACTGACATGTAGACACCACTTAAGTCTGTCCTACATGTTTGTGACCACATTCGTTAATCAGCCAATTTGTGCCCTTCGTTTGCCGGTAACGCTCGATATGTTTGTTGTTACCTTTGGCAGGATCACTCCCCTTGCTTATCCTGTCGAAGGATGAAGTTGGATCTTGCCAGCATGCGGGAGGAGAACAGAGAGTTAGGGATCAAGATATTTCGGTACAGGCAGGCGGTGTCTTTCCTAGAAGTGGATGAGATCACGGCCTGTGCTCGTAGGAGTTGTGACGAGGCCATTCATCTGGGAGAACGGATCAAAGCTCAGCTTGTCTCTTTGATGGAAGTCGCAGAACGCGTGATTTTCAATGCTAGAGAGGCGCGGGAACGACTTCTGGTGGCTGAAGATCTCGCATAGCAGTTTAATCATGTGCGCTTATTAGTTGCCTACTACTTTTGTAATTATTCACAATTAAGTATGTATCAATGGCTTGCCTTTTGTGTGACGGAGGAAATTGCACATACCACCACTTGTTGGTGCAGTTTTTGCACATAACACAATTTGAGATTCTTTTTACACAAATAACCAGATTTTGACGTAAACTTTTGCACAAAAAACAACCTTACTCCATGTTTTCTTTTGTCTTCTAAAGACATGTAGGTGCTTCGAAAAATACCTCCGTTCCAATGCTTAAAGCTTAGTATATTTATCTTGAAAAGTCAAACCAAGTAAAGTTCGACAAAACTCTTAAAAGAATCTATCAGCACATATAATATTTTGTAGACACCATATGAAAATATAATTTATTTTCTATCTAATAATATTGATTTTGTATCTTGCATATTAATGCTTTTGGTAAAAACTTAGTCAAACTTAACTTAGTTTGACTTTCGAAAAATCAATTTAATCCTTAAGCTTTGGGACGGTGGTTCTAGACGTGGTCTAGACGTGTTTCAACATATTACCTTCGCATTTTCTAAACGCATGGAGTTTCTTACAAAGTTTATTTTTCGAAATATTTTCGACTTTGTATTATTTTTATTCATTTCCCCCTGGTTGTCATGTTTTCTGTCCGGCTTCCCCAGCCCATCCATCCGTAACCCACATGCGCGCGTGACACGAGTAGTGGGAGACATGGTGCCCAAAGGGATAGCTTTTATTAATGGTGGCGACGGTTCCCTAGGCCAATGCTGGCGATACGTCTCATCGTCGCTAGCTGTGCCTTCCCCATGCGGCCGTATTAATGCACACCACTGCTCCTTTAGTCCTTTGCGCCTCCGCGGCTGATCAAGTAAGTTTGATCATAAAAGATGATCACATAAGCTCGATGATTACCTATAACCTAAAAATTATCTTAATTTGTAAACGAAGACATAAAATAACTAGTTGTTTGATTAGGAAAGACAAAGGAAATTTCTATTGAGATTGAGTTCATTTCATAGTTGTTATAGACACATAGCAATATTACCAAGAGATAGGATTGTAGAGAAAGCAATCCATAGGTATTTTGGAGGGTTCTCAATCCTTTGAATCAAGCAAGCTTTATAGGAAAAAGCCCTATGTGTAAAAATCCTACTCCGTACAAGATACCTTTAGAAATCCTTTGAACCAAACAAACTCCGATTCATATTAGTAGACTATAATATGGATATATCTAGACACATTTTAGTTCAAGATTCATCCATATCATTTGACAAGTAATATGAATCGGAGTGAGTATATTAAATGGATTAGTATATATTGTTCGAAAAAATTAAGTTATACTGTACTAATAAAGAAACCATTTCTGTGGTCAAACTGATTTGACGGGACAGTAACTGCACCAGGACGTAGTGGCGTGCTATCCTAGCCGAAGTTTTACTCGGCGCATCGATGCAGCTGCTGAAGAATAAAAAAAGTCATATCCACTCCTACTCTTCACCTCCATCGTTTCCATCCTTGGCTCTCCACTTCCATCATCGTTCTCCACTCGCCAAGCGCTGCTAGCAAATTTTTTCATCCTCTAGATCTCCCATTTGCATAGCTTTCTCTCCTCACCCCTCCGCAGAACCGCAGCACTCCTCCTTCCCGCTCGACTCTCCTACAAATCTCCAATCACACATACTTGCTTCCGCCCTCTTAAATCCATCTCGTCTCCATGGCGGCATCGAACGACGACCAGCTGTATGGCGACTGGGGGAAGCTCCCCGCCGAGCTGTTCAATCTCATTGCCCAGAGTCTGGACGTTACAGTCGACGTCCGGCTGGCCGCATGCTCCAAAACGCTGTGCCGCCATGTCGCCGACAACATGAATCTACACCATTGGGATGGACCCTGCTTGCTGATGCCCGATTCTGCCCATTGGCACTATGATGATAGTAGTGCGCACCACACGGTGTACCACGTTGTGCCCCTCGACCATCCTCGGCGCACAGCCATCCTGCCGTTCATGGACAATAGATTCTGGGTTGGCATGAACGGCGACTGGATCGCCGGCGTGGACAGTGGTGGGAACTGGTTCCTCGCGAACATCTACACGCACCAAGAAATCTCCCTACCATCGTCGGAAACTTGCAACATTTTTCGGGAGGAATGGATTGGCTTCCCCGACTTGCCTCCTGAAAGGTACATGACGTATGGGCGTGCCATGTTTTTGTTGAAGATTGTAATTTGCGAAGTGCCCACAAAAGCTGGACATTACTCAGATTACAAGCTCATCGCTCTATTCAATTCTGGACTCGCTTACCTGGCTAATGGTAGCCAGGAGTGGAGGTTATTCTCTCTTGCTAGTTGGGGTGTAGATTACAGTGACGCCATCGAGCACAACGGCTTCATTGTTGCGGTGGATGGGTGGACCGGCACCACATATTGCTGGGATCAATCACAGGCCGGTAATTCTTCAATCCATATGATATACTTCGCAATAAATTTTAATATCAAGCGCATTCATGATATATTGTAACTGAATTAACTAATTGCTCAATAAGATTTTTTTCACCTTTCAAATGACTGTGCACCATTTAATTATCCAAACCTGACTGAACCATTGCTACAAACGAATTACAGTACTATATGCAGTGCACTAATCTGTCAACCCAAACCAGATTATTGCAGTATATGAATGCATTCCTGAATTAGTTACTGCATGCTCTTGTCAGAATATGAATAAGGAGCTTAGCCCTGGCCTCTTCATCAATTGATGCATGCAAACTTTCAATTTATTTGAATATTCGATGTACTCAAAGCTTTACAATCATGGATCAGATAAGGTTGAGACATGTATCTACCATCAATGAATATGAGTGTAATTAACATACATCTCAAATGGGAACAATTTTATTTCTTCGAGTTTTTATACAAGTATAATGACTGCATCTTCCATTTGATCCTACAAATGTGAAGTTGCAGCTACTGGTATTATTGTCTTCCTGAGCCATTCAAACACTAATTTTTTTGGTCTCCGTTTACAATGCAGATGCACACCTTGCCCTGCCATTCGTGATCCCATCACCGATGGAGGATCCATTTGGCAGATGGTTTTTAGCTCGATCAGCCGATGGCAAGCGCTTGATGATCATCCATGAAGATCGGTATATACGTAGCAATGATCACCTTGAGCCTGCAGAAGTTCTGCATGATGGTAATGGCCTTATCCTGCGGGAGTGTCCTGCCCCTGTCATACATATTTTTGAGAAAGATCTATCCCTGATTGGACCCAATTGGAGTCGAGTTGACAGCCTTGGCACACACTCTCTGTTCATTGGACTGAATTATCCAATGAACCTGAAGATAAATGATGGCAATGCTCCTGATGGAACATTGACTCCATTCATGAGGTCAAATTGTGTGTACATCGCGTACTATGCATTTCGGGAACCAGCATTTAGTTGTATTTGTCGTTGTAACCTGCAGCAAGGGGAAAATGAGCTCATGGGAGTTATCACCCTTCCAAAAGAAGGTTGGGGATTTCCCCGACAGGCGACAATGTGGTTTAAGCCTAGTCTGAAAAATATCCGCATGTTGATGCAACCCTAAACTGAGCCATGAATCTTTCTGGAGAAAATAATCTTTTTTGTACGATATATTTGAACAATTCAGTAACCTGTTCCGTATCTTAATATGCTCTTCCTTTTTTCTGAATCTTATATACCTTGACCCATTTCAGTGTGTCTGTTTACTCATTTTAGTGTGTATGTAGCCCACATTGAAGTAATCTAATCTTATTTAAACGGATGGTGATGAACTCTGTATTTCCATCCTTCGTAAACCGTGCATGTCTGTTTATTTTTAGTTTCATTTCAGCAACTATTATTAGTATATGCACACCTTTTTTTAATGTTGAGAGGAGTATAAGGGCATTACAATGCTATATACTATATGGCGCTAATAGAGAACAAATGAATGTGAAAAGATTGTAAAATCCTCCAGGTACTCTCCTTACAGCGCTAATTGCTGATGGCAGACTGACTTCCTGTTGGTTCCGGTGCTGTAGCTAGGACTGGTGAAAAGAGTTTCACGCCCCTTGCAGTAGCGCCTGTGTTGGACGTGCCCTAATGTTTTCCTGCTAAAAGTTGCAATCTTTTAAGCACTTGGGTACGGTATTTCCCCACCAGCCTGGATGCAGGCCGCCAAACGCGTCTTAACCAATGTTTAAAATAGCGTGTTAAATGAATTAGCGGCAGCCTCCTTCAAACGATATGAACGCTATATCGTGGTAATAGTGTGGTATATTTTAAATAGCATTTTCAAAATAATACTAAATATAGCCTAAAAATAAATAATTTTACTAGAGCGAATAGATATATATAGTCCAAAAGTGACTGAATCATACATACATAACCACATATAGAAATAGATCTCAAGTATTTTAGAAGGCTAACATCAACATTTCACAAGGCAACAACATAGTATAAATTATTTATTAAAACATATTAGCATGAGCGATATTATCTTCTGACTTAGAAGTGGAACCAACAGATTGTAGTTCATCACCACGAAAAAGTGAAAGCAACTTGCCTGAAAAAAATAGCGCGCTAACACTATGAAGTAGGGCGATATAGCATGCTGTTTCGCAAATAGCGCCACAGCGTGCAAAATTACTAAGCGTGGACCCTCTAGATATGCTATAGTGCGCTTTTAGCGGAGAAATAGTTAACTGGGCTTCATTGAGGCCCTGGTTTGACAAAGCAGCCTGAGTACGCATCTAAAAAAAATCTGCCTGAGGACGCATGCTTGTAAAAATGAGAGAGCAGACTACAATTACTTCAGTCCCGAACCCTCTATCTCTCCCACCTACTTCACCTCTTTTACACTAATGACTGCCATGAACGGCTCGCCTCCTCCCTCCACCGGCAGCTGCCTGGCGGTAACGGCCGCCGACACAGATGAACATCGCCGATATTTCCTGAACTCAGCCGATTTGATCCACCGCATCCTCCAGCAGCTTGATGGACGTCCAGTCTCTTCTATCCAGATCGTGACTAGAGAAGGATCTACGAGTACATCCGTTTCTTACCCTTTGGCAGCATCGGTTCCATCTCTCGCGGTACTTTCTTCTCCGCTGGAAGCACCATCTGGCTCGGCACTGATTTCCCTGGCGGCGGCACCAGCTTCTCCGGCTGCGCCGACCCCAACCCCCGCGGCACGGTCTTCTCCGGTGGCGGCACCACCAAAAGTGGCTGTAAGTTGTCCTGAACTCACTAGGATGCAGGTGTAAGTAGTCAATGATAGTTGGGGTTTTAAACAAGTTCTTTTTTCTTTAATGATGGGAAACTAGTATTCTTCTGCAAATGTTTTTTTAATGACGGGAAACAGTAGATGTTAAGTACTAGTTCTGGCAAAAAAAGATGTTAAGTAATAGTATCCATCACAGAGCAGGGTTTGGCAGTCTGAACATACAAATATATGCTCCATGTTACCTGTTTCAGAAAGTCTGAAAGCTTGCTCAGTACCTGTAAAATCAAATTGTCTTGCTGCTGCTAGATTTTGTGCAAACTAATTAAAGAGATAGCTAGATGCATTTTCTCCATGTATGTTACGTTCTGATTTATATGCTGTTGATTGATATATACCGTGCTTAACTAGATGCAGAAGCAAACTCGCTCCAACGTCAATGAGCAACTACGTCTTAGGACTGTCGATTGTACATGTCCTCTGCACCCCCCCGAGTTCAGAATTCAAAGAAACTCACTAGCCAAAAAGCCAAAGGTGACGGGCAGGCGTGATGCAGCAATTCAACGTTTTATATTAAAAGGGCGAGGGAAAGGCCGCCCTAAACGGGTTGGTCACTCGGCGGACCCTCCTCAGCCCTCGCGCTTCTATGTGCAACTGGATGGCAACGATGACATGTATATGTTGGTCATCCCCAGAGAATTCAAGCAATGTCTGAAAGGGATTCTTCCCAGGCCTATCAAGCTCAAGACGAGCGTAGGCTGCGCCTGGTATGTGCACATCGATGAGTACCAGGGTGAACTGGTCTTGAAGGATGGTTGGTTCGGGTTTGCAGAGGCGCATGAACTGCAGCTCGATGACATTCTCGTCTTCGAGGTGAAAGACACTTCCTTGATGAATGTGTTGATCTACGACAGTAACACCTCCACCCAGAGGGTAATATTTTGTGCTGATCACCCTTAGTTGCATGCATGATCTGCAGTGCTTTTAGGAAGAGGGGATCAGAAACACCTCAATATTTTATTGAATTAACTAGATGCTGCTTTTGGACCTGGGGTAGTGCCCTGCTGATGTTCATGCTGAACTTGGTTTTTGTATTAAGCTGAACTGGGGATCAGATACACTGTGATGAGACTTTGTTAATTAGCTAATATAGTATATGTTAGACATGTTTTATTTTACTTTAATTTACTGTGATATGCTGCGGTAGTTTCAATGTGCGGTCTGATGATTTGTATTATACCTAGCTACATGGAGCTCAACATTTTGAAATATTCATAGATTTGTAAGTGTAAATGTGATATATCCCATATGTAGTCAATGCTTTCTTGTACGAGCTTGTAAAATCTCAGGGAAAAATACATTTTATTTTAGGAAGTGTAAAAGTGACCAATTTTTTTGATCTGATTGTAGCGAACGATTGTAGCGAACACAAGTGCAGATGGTCAAACCCCCAAAACTTCTCATATTCATTGTTACATGGTCGAGATATAAAGGTATTTTACGCACTGGTTTAATACTCAACTGCTTACATCCATGTTTGTTTGCAGTTTTTTTTGACACCTCTTAATGCTCCCTCCGATCCATATTTTTTTGAGATACACAGTACAAACACAGACGCTCTCATATAGATGTATCTAGACACATATTAGTTGTAGAGACATCCATTTTATCATCAAGTAATGAGGATCAGATGGAGTATCGTTTTCATTTTACCAAAAGAAACGGATATACTGTATAGTACAACGTAGTCTGAGGCCCTTAGCTCTGAATGCAATTTCTGTGTGCACACTGATCGGATCATAACCCACACGACCTGTCTCACTGGTATGTAGGTCCGGGCCCCACCAGATACTGATAAAGCCCAGTGACCCGCCGGGTGAAGTTTTCTGTGTGGATTCCTGCGTACCTGGCTTCGTTCCTCCAAGAAACGCGCATTTTTTTTGACCGGGGGGACACGCGCATTTATTCCCTTGCTGATGTATCATTCTCAGTTTCTCACAGCCCCCTCATGTTCAGATCTCCCCAGATCCCTCGCCGTCCATCTCCCCTGAGTCCTCTCCCTACACCACCGGCGTCCACCACCGCTCGGACTACGCGGCTTGGACTCCGTCCTCTACGGATGCGGCGACGTCGCACCTAAAAACTCCACTAAGGCGGCGCGGCATCCCCGATTCTCTCGGTCCATGGCTGCAATGGCGGTATGTTTCCCCCGAATCACTAGGGTTGCCGGTCACATCTTTATTATATCTAAGTTGTATTGCCGGTTGCTTAGCATTGTTTGATATAGACTATTTCTCTCATCCAGTGTATATATTAATCCTCTGGTAAAGACTCGGGCTACACATGCACGCATGCTAGCTAGGTTGGGACTGGATCTAATGTGTGCAATAATAATCGTTCAAATATGATATTGGTCAATCCACGGCCGATAATCACATATGAGGACACCGAGCATGCATGTCTGGCTTATGGACTCTTTAGGCCGACGCTGATTTTTTTTGTTTGCTTGGTCGATCTGTACTGGCGGATGATGAACTGCAGATGCATTACTCTGATGCTAGACCTAGCCAGCAAGCATGCATGGCTCATGCTAGCTTGATTTCTATTCTCATAGCTACTATTTATATCGATTTGGCTTCTGCGATACAATGATACACTATGCTGAATAATTTGATGATACAAGGTTGTACATATCAGCCTAGCTAGATTCAGAAGCTTATTGTTCAGACTGTGTGTTCGATAAGAACAATGATCCGCTGACTTTGCTAGGTGCCTTTGATTATGCATTTGCTTGGAATTACGGTCAGAAGCTAGAGGCATTATCTAATTGAGGCCTCTTTTTTGCAGTGTTCAAACAAGAAGCTCAAGCTTGGAGAGAGCTTATCATGGAAGGAGACATCTGTAGAGCCAGCCCCAGTGTGCAAGGTGTTTAGGCGCATCGATGAGGAGAATACCGCTGACAGCTTCTGCAAGGTACTATGTACATCGGAGTTAGAGGTGATTACCATCCCCAGTCGTGTTCTACCCTGGTTTTACGGTGGGTGTCCAGAGTCCATCAACCTGAAGATGTCCACTGCATGCACCTGGATTGTGGACCTGAAGCAACAAGATGGCAATGTTTTAATGGACGCAGGATGGCCAGAGTTTGTCAAAGCACATGACTTGAAGGTAGGATACCTCCTGACCTTCAAGAAGATTGACACCAAATCATTGCAGGTGCTCATATTTGGTTACAATTGCTGTGAGAAGGTTATATGGTGTTCAGGTTATCACCCATCGCTGGGGCAACAAAATGAATCACAGCTGTATTAAGTTGTCTTACAAATGTTCTGTAGTATAATGATGATGTATTGTGGTGAACATGATGGTACCATTACTGGATTGTGGTCACATGTGAGGGGGGGATGTTGATATGTATAAGTGGATTGCCTAGCCCTTTCCATTAGTTCGGACTTTTGGTTGCGTTGGCTTGTGTATGAAGCTTGGCATGGTATCAGAGCCCAGGGTCTCGAGTTCGAGACCTGGCTTTCGTAATTTATCCTAAAAATTGGTGCTGCCCTCCGTTGCCCTCCTCGGAGTCCACGTATATGCCTCTTGAGAGTCTCCTTGTGTTGACCTCTTCCCTTCTTCCGGTCACACGTGAGGAGGGGTGTTGAGATGTATAAGTGGATTGCCTAGCCCTTTCCATCAGTTCGGACTTTTGGTTGCGTTGGCTAGTGCATGAAGCTTGACAAACCTTATTTATATGTACAGCTCTCTAGTTGTACTATTAATTATTATGTGCTTATGTTGGCTGGATTGTGATGAACATGAGATGTTCTGTTGTTTCCGTAAAGAAAAAAACGTGTTGTTTTTTCGAATCCTGCGCTGGATATGTTTTGCACAAACTAGTGAAGTGCCCGCTGACAAAACATATTATGCGCAAATAGGCAACCCTCAGTAACGATCATGGGTTCAAGCGTCCAGGATCCAGTGCCTTGACATCAGCAAGCACAGATGAACAGTTGGTTGACTTGTAGATTTGGACGTTGGATCGAAAATAGATAGCTAAGAACTAAGTACTGTAGCATGTAGCATATGTACTGTTCATGGTCTCATTCCGGGTTCAAGTGCTACCCCATGTAGCACCACTTTTTTTTTGGGTTAGCCAGACAACCTTCCCAATAAAAAAAGTACTACCTTCCCTGCATGGGCCAATTGTTTGTACTTTTGGGCTGCCGCCGGCCATGTACATGGTGATTGCTGTCAGCCTGCTTGCTTCGCTGATAACAATCCAAAAACATTTAATGGGCCTCCGACTCATGCCATTGGGGCCCTTCCTAATTTAAACACGGAGATCCTATGATTGGCCCTCAAGAAACCGAGATTCTAAATATAAAGTTATTTTTATTTCGTATCAATTATGATTATGATTCTTTTTAAATGCGCATAGCCAGTATGCGCATCTACATGGGCTCTATATTTTGATATATTCATATAGTTGATTTCAAAATTTTCATAAATTATTTAAAGTTCCAAGATTTATTCTATCAGTTTGCAAGATCTTAGAGTGTATTTGTAGTTTTAAAAAAATGACAAACCTCTTCATCAGATTGTTGTTAACAAGTGTAGTGTTGTGAACCCAAAATATATTACATACTTCCTCGTAGATCAAATTTGAACTAATTAAGTTGAACTAAAACCCGGATCAACAGTTAGTATGGATTATGTGCATGGAGTACGAAAAACAAATGAATAGGCAATATTTCAGTTTTTCCTTCAGTTGAGAATGCTAGAGCAGGACCCATTTGCCAGTAGCGTCCCTCAACATTTGAAGGTAAAGACAAACAAAAGGGATCGAAAAAAGCAAGTATCCTACATATCTCGGGTTAAAACATATCGAGAAATCACATATTTCTTGTACATAGAGGCTGACATCGTGGACCCATCGGCCAGCCGTGGAAAAAAATCCAAGAAAGGAAACAATTATCGTACAGAGAAGCTGACATGTGGGACGCATTTTGCAGCAGCGTCCTCAACTTTAACAAAGGCGGCAGGGGATCGAAAGAAAAAGCAAAGTTCCCAGAAATCAGCGGTCAAAAATAAATCCAAGAAATGAAATGTTTATTGTTCATAGAGGCTGACATGTGGGACCCACGAGCCAGCAGCGTCCTCAACGTTTCAAAGGCGGCAGGGGATCGAAAAAAAGGCAAGTGACCATATATCAGGTGCCAAAAATAATCCAAGGAAAGAAACTTTTATTGTACATAGAGGATGACATATGGGTCCCGTTTTGCAGGAGCGGTCTCACATTTTCCAAGGCGGCACGGGATCGAAAAAAAAGAAAGGAAAGGTTTATCGTTCAGAGAGGCTGAGATGTGGGACCCATGGGCCAGCAGCGTCCTCTTAGTTTCAAAGGCGGCAGGGGATAAAAAAGGCAAATAGCCAGTAATTAGGGTCAAAAATAAATCAAACAAAGGAAACTTTTACTGTTCATAGAGGCTGACAGGGACCCATGAGCCAGCAGCGTCTCAACGTTTCAGAGGCGGCATGAGATCGAAAGAAAAAGGCAAATACCAAGAAATTATGGGTCAATAATAAATCAAACAAAAGGTTTATTGTTCATAGAGGCTGACATGTGGGACCCCTGAGCCGGCAGCGTCCCCAACGTGTTAAAGGCGGCAGGAGATAGAAAGACAAAGGCCAAAAATCAGTTGGTAAAAAAATCCAAGAAAAGAAACATTTACCGTTCTGAGAGGCTGACATGCGGGACCCATGAGGCAGCAGCATCCTCAACGATTCCAAGGCGGCAGGGGATCAAAAGGGGTCAAAAATAAATCCATCATAGGAAACTTTTATTGTTCATAGAGGATGTGGGACCGACCTGCCAGTAGCGTCCTCATCGTTTCAAAGGGGGCAGGGGATCAAAAGAAAACGGTAAATAGCCAGAAATTAGGGGTAAAAAATAAATCCAATGAAGGACACTTTATTGTTCATAGAGTATGACATGCGGGACCCATGAGCCAGCAGCTTCCTCAACGTTTCAAAGGCGGCATGAGATCGAAAGGAAAAGGAAAGTGACCAAATATCAGGAGCCAAAAATAATCTAAGAAAAGAAACTTTATTGTGCATAGAGAATGACATGCGGGTCCCATTTTGCAGCACCGGTCTGAAGGTTTCAAAGTCGGCATTAGATCGAAAGAAAAAGACAAGTGCCAAATATCAGGAGCCAAAAATAATCCAAGAAAAGAAACTTCTATTGTACATAGAGGATGACATGCGGGTCCCATTTTGCAGCAGCGGTCTCAATGTTTCCAAGGCGGCACATGACCAAAAGAAAAAGGAAGTAGCCAGAAATAAGGGTGTCAAAAAATCCAAGAAAAGGAATATTTCAATTGGGCTGCTTCTGGCCATCTGGGCCTTCAAACTATCCCGCTGGACGCCTTTTGATTCGTACAATTTCAGCCCATTCCAAAACAGGAAAGTCCTATGCCTCGCAAAGACAAAAAAAACAAGGAGATTCAGCATATAAGTTTGTTTATGTAAAAATAAAGATTTAATTTATCCCTTTGCAATAGCTCAGAGCAAAATACACTGTTTATTGTCTGCAAAATAATCAAGATATCACATGTTTCTTATACGGGGAGGCTGACATCGGGGACCCATGCGCCAGCAGCGTCGTCAACATTTTAAAGGCGGCAGGGATGGAAAGAAAAAATAAACCAAAAATCTGTTGGTACAAAATCCAAGAAAAGAAACATTTTCGTTCTGAGAGGATAACATGCGGGACCCATGAGGCAGCAGCATCCTCAGCGTTTAATGTTAGAGGCTGACATGTGGCACCCGTGAGCTAGCAGCGTCCTCAACGTTTTAAAGGCGGGAGATCGAAAGAAAAAATAAGCCAAAAATCATTTGGTATTCAAAATCCAAGAAAATAAACATTTACCGTTCGAGAGGATGACATGCGGGACCCATGAGGCGACATCCTCAACGATTCCAAGGCGGCGGGGATCAAAAGAAAAAAGGAAATATCCAGAAATTAATTAGGGGTTCAAAATAAATCCATCAAAGGAAAGTTTTATTGTTCATAGAGGATGACATGTGGGACCGACCTGCCAACAGCGTCCTCATCGTTTCAAAAGGGCGGAGATCAAAAGAAAAAGGCAAATAACCAGAAATTAGGGGTAAAAAATAACTCCAAGAAAGGAAACTTTTATTGTTCGTAGAGGATGACATGCGGGACCCATGAGCCAGCAGCTTACTTAACGTTTCAAAGCGGCATGAGATCGGAAAAAGGCAAGTGACAAAATATCAGGAGCCCAAGATAATCCAAGAAAAGAAACTTTATTTACATAGAGGATGACATGCGGGTCCCATTTTGCACGGTCCCAACGTTTCAAATGCGGCTTGAGATCAAAAGAAAAAGAAAGTAGCAGAAATTAGGGGGTCAAAAAATCCAAGAAAATAAAGTTGATGGACATAGAGGATGACATGCGGGTCCCATGAGCTAGCAGCTTACTCAACGTTTCCAAGGCGGCAGGGGATCAAAACAAAAAGGAAATAGCCAAAAATCAGAGGGTGAAAAAAAACAAAGAAAATGAACTTTTAAAGTACATAGAGGATGACATGCGGGTCCCATGAGCCAGCAGGTTCCTCAACGTTTCAAACGTGGCATGAGATCGAAAGAAAAAGGCAAGTGACCAAATATCAGGAGCCGAAAATAATTCAAGAAAAGAAACTTGATTGTACATAGAGGATGACATGCGGGTCCCAATTAGCAGCGGTATCACCGTTTGAGAGGCTGCACGGGATCGAAAGAAAAGGCAAGTGACCAAATATCAGGAGCCAAAAATAATCCAAGAAAAGAAATTTTATTGTACGTAGAGGATGACATGCGGGTCCCATTTTACAGCAGCGGTCTCAACGTTTCCAAGGCGGCACAGAACCAAAAGAAAAATGAAGTAGCCAGAAATCAGGGGGTGAAAAAATCCAAGAAGAAAGATTTCAATTGGGCTGCATCTGGACATCTGGGCCTTCGAACTATCCTGCTTGGCCTTTTGACTCGTACAATTTCAGCCCACTCCAAAACAGGAAAGTTCGAATTTTCTAAAAAAACAGGAAAGTCCTATGCTTCGCAAAGACAAAAAAACAAGGAGATTCAACATATAAGTTTGTTTATGTAAAAATAAAGATTTAATTATCCGTTTGAAATAGCTCAGAGCGCAATACATTGTTTATTGTCTGCAAAATAATCAAGATATCATATGTTTCTTGTACGGGGAGGCTGACATCGGGGACCCATGAGCCAACAGCGTCGTCAACGTTTTAAAGGCGGCAGGGGATGGAAAGAAAAAATAAACCAAAAATCTGTTGGTAAAAAATCCAAGAAAGAAACATTTTCATTCGAGAGGATGACATGCGGGACCCATGAGGCGACATCCTTAGCGTTTATTGTTCATAGAGGTTGACATGTGGGACCCGTGAGCCGGTGTCCTCAACGTTTAAAGGCGCAGGTGATCGAAAGAAAAATAAGCCAAAAATCGTTTGGTCAACAAAATCCAAGAAAATAAACATTTACCGTTCTGAGAGGATGACATGCGGGACCCATGAGGCAGCAGCATCCTCAACGATTCCAAGGCGGCGGGGGAAATATCCAGAAATTAATTAGGGGTTCAAAATAAATCCATCAAAGGAAACTTTTATTGTTCATAGAGGATGACATGTGGGACCGACCTGCCAACAGCGTCCTCATCGTTTCAGGGGGCAGGAGATCAAAGAAAAGGCAAATAGCCAGAAATTAGTGGTAAAAAATAACTCCAAGAAAGGAAACTTTTATTGTTCGTAGAGGATGACATGCGGGACCCATGAGCAGCAGCTTACTCAACGTTTCAAAGGCGGCATGAGATCGAAAGAAAAAGGCAAGTGACAAAATATCGGGAGCCAAAGATAATCCAAGAAAGAAACTTTATTGTACGTAGAGGATGACATGCGGGTCCCATTTAGCAGCAGCGGTCTCAACGTTTCAAATGCGGCTTGAGATCAAAAGAAAAAGAAAGTTGATTGTACATAGAGGATGACATGCGGGTCCCATGAGTCAGCTTACCCAACGTTTCAAGGCGGCGGGGATCAAAAGAAAAGGAAATAGCCAAAAATCAGAGGGTGAAAAAAAATAAAGAAAATAAACTTTTATAGCACATAGAGGATGACATGCGGGTCCCATGAGCCACAGGTTCCTCAACGTTTCAAACGTGGCATGAGATCGAAAGAAAAGGCAAGTGACCAAATAGGAGTTCAAGAAAAGAAAGTTTTATAGTACATAGAGGATGGCATGCGGGTCCCATTTAGCAGCAGCGGTATCACCGTTTGAGGCGGGGATCAAAAGAAAAAGAAATTGCCAAAAATCAGAGGGTGAAAAAAAACCAAGAAAATGAACTTTTATAGTACATAGAGGATGACATGCGGGTCCCATGAGCCTGCAGGTTCCTCAACGTTTCAAACGTGGCATGAGATCGAAAGAAAAGGCAAGTGAAAAAATATCAGGAGCCAAAAATAATTCAAGAAAAGAAAGTTTTATAGTACATAGAGGATGACATGCGGGTCCCATTTAGCAGCAGCGGTATCACCGTTTGAGCGGCGGGGATCGAAAGAAAAAGGCAAGTGAAAAAATATGAGGAGCAAAAATAATTCAAGAAAAGAAAGTTTTATAGTACATAGAGGATGACATGCGGGTCCCATTTAGTAGCAGCGGTATCACCGTTTGAGAGGCGGCAGGGGATCGAAAGAAAAAGGTAAGTGACCAAATATGAGGTGCCAAAAATAATTCAAGAAAAGAAAGTTTTATAGTACATAGAGGATGACATGCGGGTCCTAGTTAGCAGCAGCGGTATCACCGTTTGAGAGGCGGCAGGATCGAAAGAAAAAGGCAAGTGACCAAATTTGAGGTGCCAAAAAAAACTCCAAGAAAAGAAAGTTGATTGCACATAGAGGATTGATACGTCTCCGACGTATCGATAATTTCTTTTGTTCCATGCCACATTATTGATGATATCTACATGTTTTATGCACACTTTATGTCATATTCGTGCATTTTCTGGAACTAACCTATTAACAAGATGCCGAAGAGCCAGCTGTTTTCTGCTGTTTTTGGTTTCAGAAATCCTAGTAACGAAATATTCTCGGAATTGGACGAAATCAAGACCCAGGGTCCTATTTTGCCACGAAGCTTCTGGAAGACCGAAGAGGAGACGAAGTGGGGCCACGAGGTGGCGACACCACAGGCGGCGCGGCCCAAGCCCTGGCCGCGCCGACCTATGGTGTGGGCCCCTCGTGCGCCTCTTGACCTACCCTTCCCTACAAATAGCCTCCGTCGCGAAACCCCCGGCAAGAGAGCCACGATACGGAAAACCTTCGAGACGCAGCCGCCGCCAATCCCATCTCGGGGATTCGGAGATCGCCTCCGGCACCCTGCCGGAGAGGGGATTCATCTCCCGGAGGACTCTACACCGCCATGGTCGCCTCCGGAGTGATGAGTGAGTAGTTCACCCCTGGACTATGGGTCCATAGCGTAGCTAGATGGTTGTCTTCTCCTCATTGTGCTTCATTGTTGGATCTTGTGAGCTGCCTAACATGATCAAGATCATCTATCTGTAATTCTATATGTTGTGTTTGTCGGGATCCGATGGATAGAGAATACTATGTTATGGTAATTATCAAGTTATTACATATGTGTTGTTTATGATCTTGCATGCTCTCCGTTATTAGTAGAGGCTCTGGCCAAGTTTGTACTCTTAACTCCAAGAGGGAGTATTTATGCTCGATAGTGGGTTCATCATTGACACAGGACGGTGTGAAAGTTCTAAGGTTGTCTTTGTCTGTTGCCACTAGGGATAAAACATTGGCGCTATGTCCGAGGATGTAGTTGTTGATTACATTATGCACCATACTTAATGCAATTGTCTGTTGCTTTGCAACTTAATACGAAAGGTTCGGATGATAACCTGAAGGTGGACTTTTTAGGCATAGATGCAGTTGGATGGCGGTCTATGTACTTTGTCGTAATGCCCAATTAAATCTCACTATATTTATCATGCCATGTATGTGCATTGCGGTGCCCTCTCTATTTGTCAATTGCCCGACTGTAATTTGTTCACCCAACATGCTTTATCTTGTGGGAGAGACACCTCTAGTGAACTGTGGACCCCGGTCCATTCTTTATATTGAAATACAATCTACTGCAATACTTGTTTTACTGTTTTCTTGCAAACAATCATCTTCCACACAATACGGTTAATCCTTTGTTACAGCAAGCCGGTGAGATTGACAACCTCACTGTTTCGTTGGGGCAAAGTACTTTGGTTGTGTTGTGCAGGTTCCACGTTGGCGCCGGAATCTCGGTGTTGCGCCGCACTACATCCCGCCGCCATCAACCTTCAACGTGCTTCTTGGCTCCTCCTGGTTCGATAAACCTTGGTTTCTTTCTGAGGGAAAACTTGCTGCTGTGCGCATCATACCTTCCTCTTGGGGTTGCCCAACGAACGTGTGAAATACACGCCATCAAGCATATTTTCTGGCGCCGTTGCCGGGGAGATCAAGACACGCTGCAAGGGGAGTCTCCACTTCTCAATCTCTTTACTTTGTTTTTGTCTTGCTTTATTTTATTTACTACTTTGTTTGCTGCATTATATCAAAACACAAAAAAATTAGTTGCTAGCTTTACTTTACTTATTGTCTTGCTCTTTATATCAAAAACACAAAAAAATTAGTTACTTGCATTTACTTTATCTAGTTTGCTTTATTTACTATTGCTAAAATGAATACTCCTGAAAATACTAAGTTATGTGACTTCACAACCACAAATAATAATGATTTCCTATGCACACCTATTGCTCCACCTGCTACTACAGCAGAATTCTTTGAAATTAAACCTGCTTTATTGAATCTTGTTATGCGAGAGCAATTTTCTGGTGTTAGTTCTGATGATGCTGCTGCCCATCTTAATAATTTTGTTGAACTATGTGAAATGCAAAAGTATAAGGATGTAGATGGTGATATTATTAAATTGAAATTATTTCCTTTCTCATTAAGAGGAAGAGCTAAAGATTGGTTGCTATCTTTGCCTAAGAATAGTATTGATTCATGGACTAAATGCAAGGATGCTTTTATTGGTAGATATTATCCCCCTGCTAAAATTATATCTTTGAGAAGTAGCATAATGAATTTTAAGCAATTAGATAATGAACATGTTGCTCAAGCTTGGGAAAGAATGAAATCTTTGGTAAAGAATTGCCCAACCCATGGACTAACTACTTGGATGATCATCCAAACCTTCTATGCAGGACTAAATTTTTCTTCGCGGAATTTATTGGATTCAGCTGCTGGAGGTACCTTTATGTCCATCACATTGGGGGCGGCTACAAAACTTCTTGATGATATGATGATAAATTACTCTGAATGGCACACGGAAAGAGCTCCACAAGGTAAGAAGGTAAATTCTGTTGAAGAAACCTCTTCCTTGAGTGATAAAATTGATGCTATTATGTCTATGCTTGTGAATGATAGGACTAATGTTGATCCTAATAATGTTCCGTTAGCTTCATTGGTTGCCCAAGAAGAACATGTTGATGTAAACTTCATTAAAAATAATAATTTCAACAACAATGCTTATCGGAACAATTCTAGTAATAACTATAGGCCATATCCTTCTGCTAATGGTAATGGTTATGGTAATTCTTATGGGAATTCTTACAACAATAATAGAGTGTACCCCTGGTCTTGAAGCTATGCTTAAAGAATTTATTAGTACACAAACTGCTTTTAACAAATCTGTTGAGGAAAAGCTTAATAAAATTGATATTCTTGCTTCTAGAGTTGATAGACTTGCCTCTGATGTTGATCTTTTGAAATCGAAAGTTATGCCTAATATGGATATTGAAAATAAAATTGTTACTACAGCAAATGCCATCCAAGTTAGAATTAATGAGAATATAAGATTAATGGCTGAACTGCGTGCTAGGTGGGATAGAGAAGAAAATGAAAAACTAGCTAAAGAGAAAAATATAGCTAAAGTTTGGACTATTACCACCACTAGCAATGCTAATGATTCACATGTTGCTGCACCTCCTACTATCAATGGTAAAATAATTGGTGTTGGCAATGTTTCTACTCCTAGTGCAAAGCGTACAAAATTGCCTGAAACTGCTGAAACTGCTGTGATAAAACTGCTGAAATTTTTTCCAACCTTGGGGATGATAATCCCATTGCTTTAGATTGTAATGATTTAGATTTTGATGATTGCCACATCTCTGAAGTTATAAAGTTCTTACAAAAACTTGCTAAGAAGTGCTAGCGCTGTAAACTTGGCTTTCACAAAACATATCACAAATGCTCTCATAAAAGCTAGAGAAGAGAAACTAAAACTTGAAACTTCTATTCCTAGGAAGTTAGAAGATGGATGGGAGCCCATCATTAAGATGAGGGTCAATGATTTTTATTGTAATGCTTTATGTGATCTTGGTGCAAGTATTTCTGTTATGCCTAAAAAAGTCTATGATATGCTTGACTTGCCACCATTAAAGAATTGTTATTTGGATGTTAATCTCGCTGATAATGCTAAAAAGAAACCTTTGGGGAGAGTTGATAATGTTCATATTGTGGTTAACAATAACCTTGTCCCCGTTGATTTTGTTGTCTTGGATATTGAATGCAATGCATCTTGTCCCATTATATTGGGAAGACCTTTTCTTGAACCGTTGGTGCCACTATTGATATGAAGGAAGGTAATATTAAATATCAATTTCCTCTCAAGAAAGGTATAGAACACTTCCCTAGAAAAGAATGAAGTTACCTTATGACTCTATTATTAGAGCAAATTATGATGTTGATGCTTCATCTCTTGATGTTACTTGATATACACTAGCTGAAAGGCGTTAAAGAAAAGCGCTTATGGGAGACAACCCATGTTTTTACTACAGCACTTTGTTTTATATTTGAGTTTTGGAAGTTGTTTACTACTGTAGCAACCTCTCCTTATCATGTTTTTTGTGCCAAGTAAAGTCTCTATAGTAAGGTTCATACTAGATTTGGATTACTGCGCAGAAACAGATTTCTTTGCTGTCACGAATCTGGGTCTAATTCTCTGTAGGTAACTTAGAAAATTATGCCAATTTACGTGAGTGATCCTCAGATATGTACGCAACTTTCATTAGTTTTGAGTTTTCCATTTGAGCAAGTCTGGTGCCATTTTAAAATTCGTCTTTACGAACTGTTCTGTTTTGACAGATTCTGCCTTTTATTTCGCATTGCCTCTTTTGCTATGTTGGATGAATTTCTTTGATCCATTAATGTCCAGTAGCTTTATGCAATGTCCAGAAGTGTTAAGAATGATTGTGTCACCTCTGAACATATAAATTTTTATTATGCACTAACCCTCTAATGAGTTTGCTTGAAGTTTGGTGTGAAGGAAGTTTTCAAGGATCAAGAGAGGAGTATGATGCAATATGATCAAGGAGAGTGAAAGCTCTAAGCTTGGGGATGCCCGGTGGTTCACCTGAATATTCTAAGAAGACTCAAGCGTCTAAGCTTGGGATGCCCAAGGCATCCCCTTCTTCATCGACAACATCATCAGGTTCCTCCCCTGAAACTATATTTTTATTCGATCACATCTTATGCACTTTGCTTGGAGCGTCGGTTTGTTTTTGTTTTTTGTTTTGTTTGAATAAATTTGGATCCTAGCATTCACTGTATGGGAGAGAGACACGCTCCGCTGTAGCATATGGACAAGTATGTCCTTAGGCTCTACTCATAGTATTCATGGCGAAGTTTCTTCTTCGTTAAATTGTTATATGGTTGGAATTGGCAAATGATACATGTAGTATTTGCTATAATATCTTGGATAATGTGATACTTGGCAATTGTTGTGCTCATGTTTAAGCTCTTGCATCATATACTTTGCACCCATTAATGAAGAAACACTTAGAGCTTGCTAATTTGGTTTGCATATTTGGTTTCTCTAGAGTCTAGATAATATCTAGTATTGAGTTTTGAACAACAAGGAAGACGGTGTAGAGTCTTATAATGTTTACAATATGTCTTTTATGTGAGTTTTGCTGCACCGTTCATCCTTGTGTTTGTTTCAAATAACCTTGCTAGCCTAAACCTTGTATCGAGAGGAATACTTCTCATGCATCCAAAATACTTGAGCCAACCACATTTGTGTCCACCATACCTACCTACTACATGGTATTTTTTCCGCCATCCCAAAGTAAATTGCTTGAGTGCTACCTTTAAATTTCCATCATTCGCCTTTGCAATATATAGCTCATGGGACAAAAATAGCCTTAAAAACTATTGTGGTATTAAATATGTACTTATGCACTTTATCTCTTATTAAGTTGCTTGTTGTGCGATAACCATGTTCCTGGGGACGCCATCAACTACTCTTTGTTGAATATCATGTGAGTTGCTATGCATGTCCGTCTTGTCTGTAAGAGAGATCTACCACCTTATGGTTAAGCATGCATATTGTTAGAGAAGAACATTGGGCCGCTAACTAAAGCCATGATTCATGGTGGAAGTTTCAGTTTTGGACATATATCCTCAATCTCATATGAGAATAATAATTGTTGCTACATGCTTATGCATTAAAGAGGAGTCCATTATCTGTTATTCATGTTGTCCCGGTATGGGTGTCTAAGTTGAAGAATGATCAAAGCGAGAAATCCAATGCGAACTTTCTCCTTAGACCCTTGTACAGGCGGCATGGAGGTACCCCATTGTGACACTTGGTTAAAACATGTGCATTGTGATGATCCGGTAGTCCAAGCTAATTAGGACAAGGTGCGGGCACTATTAGTATACTATGCATGAGGCTTGCAACTTGTAAGATATAATTTACATAACTCATATGCTTTATTACTACCGTTGACAAAATTGTTTCATGTTTTCAAAATAAAAGCTCTAGCACAAATATAGCAATCGATGCTTTCCTCTTTGAAGGACCATTCTTTTACTTTTATGTTGAGTCAGTTCACCTATCTCTCTCCACCTCAAGAAGCAAACACTTGTGTGAACTGTGCATTGATTCCTACATACTTGCATATTGCACTTGTTATATTACTCTATGTTGACAATTATCCATGAGATATACATGTTATAAGTTGAAAGCAACGCTGAAACTTAATCTTCCTTTGTGTTGCTTCAATACCTTTACTTTGATTTATTGCTTTATGAGTTAACTCTTATGCAAGACTTATTGATGCTTGTCTTGAAGTACTATTCATGAAAAGTCTTTGCTTTATGATTCACTTGTTTACTCATGTCATTACAATTGTTTTGATCGCTGCATTCATTACATATGCTTACAAATAGTATGATCAAGATTATGATGGCATGTCACTTCAGAAATTATCTTTGTTATCGTTTTACCTGCTCGGGACGAGCAGAACTAAGCTTGGGGATGCTGATACGTCTCCGACGTATCGATAATTTCTTATGTTCCATGCCACATTATTGATGATATCTACATGTTTATGCACACTTTATGTCATATTCGTGCATTTTGGAACTAACCTATTAACAAGATGCCGAAGAGCCATTCTGTTCTGTTTTTGGTTT
Organism: Lolium multiflorum; assembly: GCA_030979885.1. Lineage (NCBI taxonomy): Eukaryota > Viridiplantae > Streptophyta > Magnoliopsida > Poales > Poaceae > Lolium > Lolium multiflorum. Next base: position 360,308,477 of record CM061749.1, read on the forward strand.
CAGAAATCTAGTAACGAAATATTCTCGGAATTGGACGAAATCAAGACCAGGTCCTATTTTGCCACGAAGCTTACGGAAGACCGAAGAGGAGACGAAGTGGGGCCACGAGGTGGCGACACCACAGGCGGCGCGGCCCAAGCCTGGCCGCCGACCTATGGTGTGGGCCCCTCGTGCGCCTCTGACATACCCTTCCGCCTACAAATAGCCTCCGTCGCGAAACCCCCGGTCGAGAGCCACGATACGAAAACCTTGCGAGACGCAGCCGCCGCCAATCCCATCTCGGGGATTCAGGAGATCACCTCCGGCACCCTGCCGGAGAGGGGAATCTCCTGGAGGACTCTACACCGCCATGGTCGCCTCCGGAGTGATGAGTGAGTAGTTCCCCCTGGACTATGGGTCCATAGCAGTAGCTAGATGGTTGTCTTCTCCTCATTGTGCTTCATTGTTGGATCTTGTGAGCTGCCTAACATGATCAAGATCATCTATCTGTAATACTATATGTTGTGTTTGTCGGGATCCGATGGATAGAGAATACTATGTTATGGTAATTATCAAGTTATTACATATGTGTTGTTTATGATCTTGCATGCTCTCCGTTATTAGTAGAGGCTCTGGCCAAGTTTGTACTCTTAACTCCAAGAGGGAGTATTTATGCTCGATAGTGGGTTCATGCATTGACACTGGGACAGTGTGAAAGTTCTAAGGTTGTGCTGTGCTGTTGCCACTAGGGATAAAACATTGGCGCTATGTCAGGATGTAGTTGTTGATTACATTACGCACCATACTTAATGCAATTGTCTGTTGCTTTGCAACTTAATACTGAAAGGGGTTCGGATGATAACCTGAAGGTGGACTTTTTAGGCATAGATGCAGTTGGATGGCGGTCTATGTACTTTGTCGTAATGCCCAATTAAATCTCACTATATTTATCATGCCATGTATGTGCATTGCGGTGCCCTCTCTATTTGTCAATTGCCCATTGTAATTTGTTCACCCAACATGCTTTATCTTATGGGAGAGACACCTCTAGTGAACTGTGGACCCCGGTCCATTCTTTTATATCTGAAATACAATCTGCAATACTTGTTTTATTGTTTTCTTGCAAACAATCATCTTCCACACAATACGGTTAATCCTTTGTTACAACAAGCCGGTGAGATTGACAACCTCACTGTTTCGTTGGGGCAAAGTACTTTTTTGTGTTGTGCAGTTCCACGATGGCGCCGGAATCTCTGGTGTTGCGCACTACATCCGCCGCCATCAACCTTCAACGTGCTTCTTGGCTCCTCCTGGTTCGATAAACCTTGGTTTCTTTCTGAGGGAAAACTTGCTGCTGTGCTCATCATACCTTCCTCTTGGGGTTGCCCAACGAACGTGTGAAATACACGCCATCAAGGATGACATGCGGGTCCCATTTAGCAGCAGTCTCAACGTTCCAAGGCGGCAAGGGATCAAAGAAAAAAGGAAGTAGCCGAAATCGGGAAGTCCAAGAATAGAAAGAATTTTGGTTCATAGAGGATGACATGTGGGACCCATGATCCTGCATCGTAAACGGCTCGATCGGAGAACGTTGAACGAGATGGCGCGATCGAGAAAAAAACAATGCCAGAGAGGCTGCCATCCGGGCCCTACATCCCTCGGCGGTGCGGATTTGCGTTGACTCGGCCGGCGAACCCGAGATTTCGAGATGCACCACGTCCCGGGCCACCATACGCGACGTTTTGGCCGTTTTCGTCGGGCTAGGTGGCCTCAAAAACGAGAAAAAACGTTTTGACATGCACAACGGACAGACCCAAAATCGTCGGCCATGGTACACCAGCAACCACGGCGCGACTTCAACTTCGTCGGCCATGGCAACTTTTCTTGTAGTGGGTAAGCATGAATCATTCTTAATTATTCACTCTAAAATGAAGCTTTTGGGAGGTACTTGAAATTTTATGTTTGAAACCCCAAACCACTTCTCTTCATGTTTGACTTCATAAGACAGAGATTATGGTTAAGGGTAGATAGATGATTTTTGTAGTTTGAATATGTCTAGACCTTGTTTATCAACTTGAATGCTTAATATATGACATAAGAATACTATGTGCTTTGCTTTTTCATTTTTCTAATTTTTTATTTGTTAAACCCATTTGAATCTTGGTCAAATCCTAGGTTTGACCAAGATTGAAACAAGTTTAAAACATCAAAATGGAAAGGTAAGCATGAATCATTCTTAATTATTCACTCTAAAATGAAGCTTTTGGGAGGTACTTGAAATTTTATGTTTGAAACCCAAAACCACTTCTCTTCATGTTTGACTTCATAAGACAAAGTTTATGGTTAAGGGTAGATAGATGATTTTTCTAGTTTGAATATGTCTAGACCTTGTTTATCAACTTGAATGCTTACTATAAGACAAAGTTTAGGGTTAGGGGTAGATACATTTTTTTGGTTTGAATATGTCGTCTAGACCTTGTTTATCAACTAATGCTTACTATATTACATAAGAAGGCTATGTTATTTGGTTTTTCATTTTTTCTGTTTTTTTCTAATTGTTTATGCCCATTTGAATCCTATGTTTGACAAAGATTTAAACAAGCTTAAAACATGAAAATGAAAATGGATCCTTAATTCTTAGTCACTAAAATGAAGCTTTTGGGAGGTTTGTGAAATTTCCATGTTTGAAACCAAAACTACTTAAGATAGAGTTTGTGGTTAGGTGTAGATACATGATTTTTCTTGTTTGAATATGTCTAGACCTTGTTTATCAACTTGAATGCTTACTATATGACATAAGAAGTCTATATATGTGCTTTGGTTTTTCATTTTTTGATTTTTTCTGAATTTTTATGCCCATTTGAATCTTGGTCAAATCCTAGGTTTGACCAAGATATAAACAAGTTTAAAACATGAAAATGAAAAGGTAAGCACGGATCCTTCTTACTCACTCTAAAATGAATCTTTTGGGAGGTTTTTGAAATTCCCATGTTTGAAATTAAAAACCACTTCTCTTCATGCTTGGCTTCATAAGACGAGTTTAGGGTTAGGGGTAGATACATGCTTTTTCTGGTTTGAATATGTCTAGACCTTGTTTATCAACTAGAATGTTTACTATATGACATATATAAGAAGACTATTTGCTTTGGCTTTTCAATTTTTTTGAATTTTTGAATTTTGTATGCCCATTTGAATCTTGGTCAAATCCTAGGTTCGACCAAGGTTAAAACAAGTTTAAAACATGGCTATGAAAAGGTAAGCATGGATCTTAGTCACTCTAAAATGAAACTTTTGGGAGGTTTTGAAATTTCCATGTTTGAAACCCAAAATCACTTCTCTTCATGCTTGGCTTCATAAGACAGAGATTAGGGTTAGGGGTAGATACATGTTTTTTCTGGTTTGAATATGTATAGACCTTGTTTATCAACTTGAATGCTTACTATATATATGACATAAGAAGGCTATGTTCTTTGGTTTTTCATTTTTCTGATTTTTTATGCCCATTTGAATCTTGGTCAAATCCTAGGATTGACCAAGATTTAAACAAGTTTAAAACATGAAAATGAAAAGGTAAGCCTGGATCCTCCTTAGTCACTGTTTAATGAAGCTTTTGGGAGGTTTGTGAAATTTCCATGTTTGAAACCCAAAACCACTTAAGACAGAGTACTTGCTCCAGAAAACCCACATTTTTGTACCTGGACGTTACGCTAAAATGAACTGCGAAAACAACGAACAGCACTTTTGTAGTACTGTACTCGGTACTCCGTACTTGCTCCAGATAATCCCCATTGCTTCACTACTACAGTACTACCCTGGCGCGCATTCATTGTTTCCCCTGACTATTCAGAGCTTTGGACGTCCATCAGAGTAGTAGTCAGTAGTACAGTACTGCTAGCTCGATTAATGGCGTGCTATAAAATTCTATACTAGCCGACAGATGTCCATTCCTCGGGTTGCGCGCCAGAGCCTTCGAAGAGAAGGTAGCCGCTCTGTCCCGTTGATTTACGGTGGACGGACAGGATAGAACGTCTCTGTGTTGAAGCATACGTACTACTCCGGACCGCTCTCGATTCATTTGCTTCTGCTCCCGAGTCCTGACCAGGGACTGAGATCCAGTGACTTCACTAAGAGAAGTCACCATGCGACTTTACACACGTGAGCCATTCGATCAAGATCCAACGCTCGCGGTTGATCCAAATTTCGAACTTAAACTAAACTAAATTTTTAAATGGACTGGAACTTTCCGAGAATACTCAAGGGAATATATACGTCTTAATGTAAACTTTTTTTTTTTCGATAAAGGGATTTTCTTTTTTCTGAGCAACATAAATTTTAATTTCAAATTTTAGATCAACCATGTGCGTTGGATCTTAATCTGATGGCTCGTATAGGTAAAGTTCATGGTAACTTCTGTTGGGTCAAGTCACTGGATCTGAGTTCGCAAGGGAGCCCCCTCTCGGCCGTTGATTTAGGATGGGCGGACCAGGTTGCTCGAAGCGAGGGCAGGAGACGGCTGTCTGGTTTTAATAGGGGGGAGTACTTCTTCCATTCCCTTCTTGCTTCACTTCCAGTCTCCTTCCACTTCCAGCGATGCCTCCGAAGTCAAGGCCACCATCTCGCTTGAAGAAGCACCATCTAGTGTTGACCAAGGACGCGGAGAGTTCCCGCCGGCGGTCTATCCAGATGCTGGCCGCGAGAAAGGACCCGCCAGAAAACGAAGGCCCTGCTTCGCGCTCGTCTCGGAACGGCGTCCGTCGTGCGGTCGAAGATTCCTGGTTGGTTTCCATCGCCATGTTTCTTGATTCTTCCTGGCCCGGAGGTCCCAACTCTTTATTCCGTATTAATCCTTTTTATACATATCTCAGTGCCCCACGACGCACCCTGCCATCTTCTCATGACGACTTCAACCCCTGTCTCCTGCGCTTAGAGGTTACCACTGATTGGACATTTTCGTCTTCCTCTCGTCACACTTTGTTTGGTACTGATGATATTGCCATGCAGGAAGCGTCGGCGTGTTTCAGAGATGAGCTTAAAACTCTCGTGGAACTCGCCTCCAACTTTCGCGATGATCTCGATACTTTGAAGGACGAGGTCACCGGCCGGGGCAAGCTGCATGATGTGAGCGTTCCATCAAGTGAGGAAACGAACTCTGTCATCAAGAAGCTCAAGGGCGAGAATTTGATGCTTAAGATCGAGTGCGGCTTTCTTCGCGAAGAAAACGTCGAGCTATCAAACAGGTGCGTTCAAGCTCTCAACGGGAGCCTCAACACCCAACATGATGCGGTGAAGAAGATGATGGATGACAGCATCTTGAAGAAAAACAATATGGTGGAGGACACGCGCGGGATGGTCGATCCAATCCAGGCACCGCAGAAGGAAGTCGATGTGCTCCGAGTCCAGCCACCTTTGCGTAGGTCGCCGAGGCGCCCTCGCGCAGGTCACTGAGGAGCGCACGTCGCCGAGTAGGCTGGGGGATAAGGAATTCCAACGAGAGAAGCGGAATCACCACCTGTCCTGATGGAGGGCCGCTCCGCCAGGTAGGCTGGGGGAGAGAAGCACTGACTCTCATTGTTCTTTAGCTAGTCCTCCGATCCATATTACTTGATGTTAAAATGGATGTATCTACAACTGAAATATGTCAAGATACATATATTTCAACGTTTATATTGCCTAAGTCTTATTATCCATCCCTAAGCTGGGTCGCTTTTGTAACTACTGATTTGCAGATTCGACTCTTCTGACGAAAGATTTGTGGCCATGTGCCTTACAAGTCTAGTTCCAACTGACATTATTTGTACTCGCTAAAAATGTATTATTCAGTACCCCCTCTGAATAATACTTTCGTAGTATGTGCTTCTAAAATTGTAGATGTTGATATTTTTTATGTAGAGTTCCTCAATCTTTTGAATTTTGACTTGGCTGAAAAAATATATGTATCGTAATTAGGGAAGGAGATAGTAGCAAGTTGGGTTGCATCTGGATTTGGATGTTTGGCGTCACTCGAACCTCATTACTAGGATTTTTGTGAGAGGGACAACCGTACGCATCGATGCGTCTTCTCTTGACAAGAAGATGGCTGGGAGTTTGCGTACCTATTGCACGTGACTTGTGCTCACTAAAGTGTGGGACCTCATAAGTGGGCACCACACGTAAGTGACAGACCTGTTGGTGTAAAAACTCGATTGATTATTATAGTGCATTAGAAAAAAGTTTCCTATGAAGCAAAGTTAACACATCTATCAATTGGTACATTTTGGAGTGACTAAGAAGGATCGAGGCTTACTTATTCGTTTTCACGTGTTAAACTTGTCTAAATCTTGGTCAAACCTAGGATTTGACCAAGATTCAAAAGGGCAGAAAAAAAAAAAAAAAAAAAACCAAACTCGTCTTATGAAGTCAAGCATGAAGAGAAGTGGTTTTGGGTTTCAAACATGGAAATTTTCAAAACCTCCCAAAAACTTCATTTTAGAGTGACTAAGAAGGATACATGCTTCCCTTTTCATTTCATGTTTTAAACTTGTTTAAATTATCTTGGTCAAACCTAGGATTTGACAATATTCAAATGGGCATCAAAATAAAAAAACGAGAAAAATGAAAAACAAAAGCAAATAGTTTTCTTATGTCATATAGTAAGCATTAAAGTTGATAAACAAAGGTCTAGACATAATCAAACCAGACAAATCATGTATATGTCTACCCTAACCCTAAACTCAAGTCTTATGAAGTCAAGTGAAATTTCAAGAACATCCCAAAAGCTTCATTTAGAGTGACTAAGAAGGATACAGACTCCCTTTTCATTTTCATGTTTAAACTTGTTTAAATCTTGGTCAAACCTAGGATTTGACCAAGATTCAAATAAGTTAAAAACATGACAATGAAAAAAGCTATCAGTCCTTCTTAGTTGGTCTAAAATGAAGCTTTTGGGAGGTTTTGAAATTTCCATGTTTGAAACCAAAACCACTTCTCTTCATGCTTGACTTCATAAGACAGAGTTTAGGGTTAGGGCTTAGAAGTAGATACATGATTTTTTGGTTTGAATATGTCTAGACCTTGTTTATCAATGCTTACTATATGACATATGAAGGCTATGTGCTTTGGTTTTTCATTCTTTCGATTTTTTCTGAAATTTTGTGCCCATTTGAATCTTGGTCAAATCCGGGTTTGACAAGATTTAAACAAGTTTAAAAGTGACAATGAAAAGGTAATTATTCTGGATCCTTCTTAATTAATAAGTAAGTCTAATTAAAATGAAGCTTTTGAGAGGTTTTGTTATGTTTGAAACCAAAACCACTTCTCTTCATGCTTGACTTCATATATGAGATAGTTTAGGGTTAGGGGTACATGATTTGTCTGGTTTGAATATGTCTAGACCTTGTTTATGAACTTGAATGGTTACTATATGACATAAGAAGACTATGTGCTTTGGTTTTTTATTTTTATTTTATGCCCATTTGAATATTGGTCAAATCCTAGGTTTGACCAAGATTTAAACAAGTTTAAAACATGAAAATGAAAAGGTAAGCCTGGATCCTTCTTAGTCACTCTAAAATGAAGCTTTTGGGAGGTTTTTGAAATTTCCGTGTTTGAAACCAAAAACCACTTGTCTTCATGCTTGACTTCATAAGACAGAGTTTAGGGTTAGGGGTAGATACATGATTTGTATTATTTGAATATGTCTATATCTTGTTTATCAACTTTTGAATGCTTACTATATATATGACATAAGAAGACTATGTGTTTTTGTTTTTCATTTTTCTGATCTTTTTTAATTTTATGCCCATTTGAATCTTGGTCAAATCCTAGGTTTGACAATGATTTAAATAAGTTTAAAATATGAAAATGAAAAGGTAAGCATGGATCCTTCTTAGTGACTCTAAAATAAAGCTTTTGGGAGGTTTTAAATTTCCATGTTTGAAACCAAAACACTCTTCATGCTTAACTACATAAGACAGAGTTAGGGGTAGGGGTAGATTCATGATTTTTCTTGTTTGAATATGTCTAGACCTTGTTTATCAACTTTAATGCTTACTATATGACATAAGAAAACTATGTCCTTTGGTTTTTCATTTTCTGATTTTTTGGATTTTTGATGCACATTTGAATCTTGTAAAATCCTAGGTTTGACAAGATTTAAACAAGTTTAAACATGAAAATGAAAAGGGAAAATGTATCCTTCTTAGTCACTATAAAATGAAGTTTTTGGGAGTTTTTTGAAATTTCCATGTTTGAAACCCAAAACCATGCACTTCTCTTCATGCTTGACTTCATAACAGAGTTTAGGGGTTAGAGGGTAGATACATGATTTGTCTAGTTTGAATATGTCTAGACCTTGTTTATCAACGTTAATGTTTACTATATGACATAAGAAGACTATGTGCTTTGGTTTTTCATTTTTTCATTTTTTTATTTTATGTCCTTGGTCAAATCCTAGATTTGACCAGGATTTAAACAAGTTTAAAACATGAAAATGAAAAGGTAAGCCTTGATCCTTCTTAGTCACTCTAAAATGAAGCTTTTGGGATGTTCATGAAATTTCCATGTTTGAAACCCAAAACGACTTCTCTTCATGCTAGACTTCATAAGATCGACAAGGGGGTAGATACATGATTTGTCTGGTTTGGATATATCTAGACCTTGTTTATCAACTTGAATGCTTACGATATGACACAAGAAGACTATGTGCTTTTGTTTTTCATTTTTCTGATTTTTTTAATTTTGTGCCCATTTGTATCTTGGTCAAATCCTAGGTTTGACAATGATTTAAACAAGTTTAAAATATGAAAATGCAAAGGTAAGCATGTATCCTTCTTAGTCACTCTAAAATGAAGCTTTTGGGAGGTTTTTGAAATTTCCATGTTTGAAACCAAAACCACTTCTCTTCATGCTTGACTTCATAAGACAAAGTTTAGGGGTTAGGGTATAGATACATGATTTATCTGGTTTGAATATGTCTAGACCTTGTTTATCAACTTGAATACTTACTATATGACATAAGAAGACTATGTGCTTTGGTTTTTCATTTTTCATTTTTTTTTTATGCCCATATGAATCTTGGTCAAATCCTAGATTTGACCGATTTAAACAAGTTTAAAACATGAAAATGAAAAGGTAAGCCGATCCTTCTTAGTCACTCTAAAATGAAGCTTTTGGGATGTTCATGAAATTTCCATGTTTGAAACCCAAAACGACTTCTCTTCATGCTAGACTTCATAAGATCGATAGGGGTAGATACATGATTTGTCTTTTTTGGATATATCTAGACCTTGTTTATCAACTTGAATGCTTACGATATGACACAAGAAGACTATGTGCTTTTGTTTTTCATTTTTCTGATTTTTTTAATTTTGTGCCCATTTGTATCTTGGTCAAATCCTAGGTTTGACAATGATTTAAACAAGTTTAAAATATGAAAATGCAAAGGTAAGCATGGATCCTTCTTAGTCACTCTAAATGAAGCTTTTGGGAGGTTTTTGAATTTCCATGTTTGAAACCCAAAACCACTTCTCTTCATGCTTGACTTCATAAGACAAAGTTTAGGGGTTAGGGGTATAGATACATGATTTGTCTGGTTTGAATATGTATAGACCTTGTTTATCAATTTGAATGCTTACTATATGACATAAGAAAACTATGTGCTTTGTCATTTTTCTGATTTTTTTTTGATGCCCATTTGAATCTTGGTCAAATTAGGATTGACCAAGATTTAAACAAGTTTAAAACATGAAAATGAAAAGGGAAGCATGTATCCTTCTTAGTCACTCTAAAATGAAGTTTTGGGAGGTTTTTGAAATTTCCATGTTTGAAACCCAAAACCACTTCTCTTCATGCTTGACTTCATAAGACATAGTTTAGGGGTTAGAGGGTAGATACATGATTTGTATGGTTTGAATATGTCTAGACCTTGTTTATCAACTGTAATGCTTACTATATGACATAACAAGACTATGTGCTTTGGTTTTTCATTTTTCTGTTTTTTTTTAATTTTCTGCCCATTTGAATCTTGGTCAAATCCTAGGTTTGACCAAGATTTAGACAAGTTTAACACGTGAAAACGAATAAGTAAGCTTGATAATCCCATTTGTTGACTCATTTAACTAGTTAATCTCATTTGTTGACTCTCTGTTGACCAGGCACTTGAGGTAAAACTGAGTATATTGCACTAGCCAGTATTAGTACTCAAGGGGAAAACTGAGCACACAAAAAATGCTAAATTTCCAGGGTTAGACTCGAGTACGCGTGTTGCGGTGCAGAGAAGTGGGAGACGTGCAATCGTGGACGCGTGTCGCGTTGCAGAAGCCCAAGACGTGCAGACGATCAATGGTGGACGCTTAGGACGCGGGTTGCATTAACCAGCCCTCGCCTTTATAGACGCCTCCTCGCACTCTCTCTGTCACTCACACTAGCTCATGCAACGCCTCCTCTCACGTCCCATCATCTTCTCCAAAGCAAAAAACCCTCTCCCTCTCTGCCGGCGAGATGTGCAAGGAGAATGCGAATCCCATCGTCCATGACGCCGTCGGCTCCAAGCGCGACGCCTCCCTCTTCGGCCGTCCCCTCAACGGCCGTCGCCGCCGCCGGTGGCGGTCGGATCCCGCCGGGATGGGACCCCTATGAGGAGGTGCCGTACATCTCGCCTCCGAACCCCTACGACACCTGCATGGACGACCCATGGAACGAGGTAACTATGGTTTGCTCCCTTTTTTGTTCCCCATTCCTCTTTGAACCCTATTTTTGCTGGTTCCCTAGTAACTATTAGTGCCGATCTGTAGATGGATGAGTATTGGGTTAATATTTGCGCCGATTTTATTCCATTTTGTTTTGATCCCTTCTTGATTTCGTTTAAGATTTGGAGTTCGGCCGTTCGGTTAATTTATGCAAGTAATAATGGGATCTCAATCAGTTAATTTATGGGATCTCAGTCAGTTATTTTATGCACGAATCAAAAGATATCAACCGTTTAATTTTGCAAATATTCTGGAATCTGTTCAAATTCAGATCTGGAATCTGTTTCTTTGCCTATGATGAATCGTTGGGCACAAATTTTTACAGGGTGGGTTCAGCGAACCATTGCTGTGTACAAATCTGTTGTGCATGAGCTTTGGTTCACTTACTCCATCCCTGTAGACATATAATCGTGTCCACTCTAACTGAGGCTGGCTCTGTTTTTCCTTACTTTGTTATCATGCACGTTAGTCATCGTTGCAACTCATTCACTAATAGTTCCCGTTTGATATGGATCAGCTGTCTGGCAGCGACGTCGGCAGCGACGACGAGCACCATGACATCAAGACTCGCCAGGTGCTGCGGAGGCTGCAGGTCGGCCAGTACGTCTCCTACTTCGCCAAGGGTGTCTACAGGTGCCCCTTCTGCACTAGGAGGCTCGGCGGCACTGACTTCAACTGCCTCCTCACGCATGCCGAGAACATCGGCAACACCAACCCCAAGGTCGGCGCGTCGGTGAACCCCCACTCCTTCCGCGCCAAGCACATGGCGCTCGGCATGCACCTCCGCAGCATCCAGCGGGTGGAGATCTCCGCCGGGCGCATGCCTCCGCTCAAGCCCAAGGCTCCCAAGGGGAGCAACAAGTGGAGGCAGAGGCAGATGGGGTAGGCGGAGTCCTGGACGTGTGCTGCTGCTGCAAAGCAGCTTCTATTTTGTTGTTAGCTAGGGATCCCTTGTTGTTATGTTGTTAGTATGATGGTGTTGTGAAGAACCTCGAACCTGTTACTATGTTGGCTGCTGTGTATGCAGCTTATTATCTAGGGAGGGATCCCTATTATCTATCCCTATTCTACTATATTTTGTTGGCCCTACTTTGTTTTCTCGATTTACTATGACTGTGAATTTGTCGTACGGAGTACATTACCCTGGAGATTTGCTTCTAGATTTAACTACATACATATGGACCAGAGGGAGTACTAGATTTGCTGCCATATTGGGCAAACAACGAGGGCCAAAAGGCACAAATAATTGAAGAAAGACAGAAATGCAAGCTTCTCTAGATTTGATACTAATTTGGTTAAAAAAGACAAAGAGACAGAGGGGGAAAAGGTGCTCTTAAAAATGCCAATTCGCGCCGAGAGAGACAGAACCCAGCTCCTGCTCACGTACAACCAAACGCGGTCTCGTCCTGTCCCACGCGGTCCCTTTCTACTAGCCCCACACGTCAGCACGGAACGGTCAACTAAACGGGAATCCTCCCGTCTGAGCTCCTTCTGCGGGTTACAAATAAGGGCTTGGGGAAAACTGAGGAAAAACATAAGGCAATCTTATTGACTAATATAGCTGCTTAATTAATAAAAGGATTAGCTACAACGTGCTCAGTTTGCCCATTTATTAAGGTATAAGACTGGCAGGAGAGAAAGTAATCGCTAGTTTCCTCATTTTGCCCCTGCATGCTCGCACGATTAAAGCACCTTCCGCACGCGCTGGACTCCTCGTTTCCTTAAACCTCCTCGTTTCTCGGGATAGACCAACAGTTTTTCAGGATCGTGGGTTAATGTGGCCCTCATGCTCCTGGTCCTGTTTAAAGTTCAGAGCGAGGGAGTAAATTAAACATGGCATCTCGTGCATGAAGCTTGACAGATCGATCAGGTTGGCTAGAATAGCAATACAATGCTGCTCATTAGGCAAATGCATGCCATGTACGATAGTATACATCCAGTAAAGAAGTCTATACTGACATAAAAAAGACTACACTGGGGATGAGAGTCAATTGGGGCATCTACAATACAGAAAATATTGCTCGTAGCTAATTTTGGCTAAGAGGGTTTTACTCACATTACACGTGTCACTTTCCTTGTCTGCAAAACAAGTTCCAATAAAGGAAGAGGAAAGAAGAGGACATTGTGGGCGAGATTGAACACCTTTTTTATGTGTTAAGCTGAGGCCTCGTTTAGCTGAGGATTTCGACTTAGGCCTAACAGCTCAACACACCCACAAATAAATCTCATTGCGCGCACCACCGTCAGCAAAAATAACAAAATTAGCACGCAAGATTAAGAACAAAGTGAATTTAAGTAACTTGGTTAGCTTTTCAAGCAATATATTCAGAGAAAGAGCACACATGTTCGGCTCGAAATAATTGTAAGAGAAGAACAATAAATCTAAGGCACCCCACTTCATTGGAAGAAGGGGCGCGACAACGCATGGATTCATACCTTGAGTCGAGGCTGGCTCGTAGAAGGGCGGTCGCGCCTCGAGGATGCCGGCGACGTCTCCACCTCGGTCTCAAATGTGACTTCTTCTCGGCGGGCGGTGCGCCACGCCATGTAGAAGATCTATCAAGAGAGGAGAGCCCGATGACGCTATCGACGCCTTCAACCTTGATATCACCGACCTGTTGCTCCGCACCGAGATGCGCCACGTGCAAGATTTAGCGGATGCGCCAATTTTAGAGATATGGCATGATCGTTGTAACAAATTTCAACATGATGATGATTTGATCCTGCACTCGGCCTTGAACATAAGTACTAGTACGGTCTCACAATTTTTTTATCATTATACTTTGCGAGATTTAGCGGATGCGCCAAATTCAGAGATAGATCATGATCATGGTAACACAATATTCAATGTAATGATGATTTGATGTTGCACTCGACCTTGAACATAAGTACTAGTACGGTCTCACAATTTTGTATCATTATACTTTGCAAGTTTTAGCGGATGCGCCCATTTTCAGAGGTAGATCATGATCATGGTAACAAATTTTCAACGTGATGATGATTTGATGTTGCACTCGACCTTGAACAGAAGTACTACTACTGTCTCACAATTTCTTTATCATTATACTTTGCAAGATTTAGCGGATGCGCCAAATTTAGAGATAGATCATGATCATGGTAACAAATTTTCAACATGATGATGATTTGATGTTGCACTCGGGCTTGAACAGAAGTACCGTCTCACAAATTCTTTATCATTATACTTTGCAAGATATAGCGGATGCGCCAATTTTAGAGATAGATCATGATCATGGTAACAAATTTTCAACGTGATGATGATTTGATGTTGCACTCGGCCTAGAAGAGAAGTACTAGTACGGTCTCACAATTCTTTTTATCATTATACTTTGCAAGATCTAGCGGATACGCTAATTTCAGAGATAGATCATGATCATGGTAGTGACCGGTATTTAATGTGATGATGATTTGATTTTGCACTCGGCCTTGAACAGAGGTACTAGTACGGTGTCACAATTTTTTATCATTATACTTGGACCTTAGCCAAATTCAAAATCTCATAGCGGCAAAACTTCCCGCCCACAAAATACAAAAATTTCACACGCTTCCAAATTCCCATTCTACCCCTGTGGAGATGGCAGCAAAGTCGGTTGGTGGGGGGTCTGCCCGTCATTTTTTGGATCACCACCTCCCTAGCCCGGAAACCCTCCCAAAAAAATTCATTTCCCTCAGACCACCCACCGGAACCTCCCAAGTCCCTCTCTCCCACCTCCACGACCCACCGGAACATCCCCGCCGGACTTCCCTGGCCTACCCGAGCCCTCGCGATCCTCGTCATCCGGATGCCTGCCGGAGCCGCTTCATCGACGCCGTCATCAACCGGACCGGATCATCCCCGCCGAACCTCGAAACCATATGCTCATCCAGCAGTCTACCGCAGTCGCTTCAGCTGAGGTATCGTCCACCCCACCGGAGCCGCTTCGCCGGATCCGTCGTCCACCGCATCGGATCTTGCTCACCGACACCGCATGAACCGGATCTGCTTCACCGGCGCCGTGCATGATCTAAACTCTTCTACTGTCGCTTTTCTATTGCTTGCCTGCAAGTTCTTGTTTAATCTTGGGGGAACCTGTTTGTGCTAACGACGCCGTTACGTTTTTGCAGATGAGATGAGTAACCATGAAGTGTAATGGCCGTCTCTCCAACCCCAAGTAGCACATGTAGCGTACTTCATCACCGGATCTATCAACCCCAGGAAGATCTGCTGTGACTCCCACAGAGTGCTTCTCCTAATGTAAGTCCCTTGTTTTAGCGCCATGTTCTGGGTTCAGATGCTTGTTTATCTGAAGCTCTTTTAGTTCATTCCTAGCTATGACCGTAACACCTTGCTATTTTCTACTTCATTGCTAACTTTAAGCGATTGAACATTTTGGTTTGCATTCCCTGCTCTGTAGATGTAGCCATCATAACTTCTATCTTGCTCAGTCGTTGTTACAAATTATAGGTATTATAGTAACATCCTGCTATTATTTAGTTCATGGCCAATTTTAAGTAATTGCACATGTTGGTTCGCATTCCCTGCTCTATAGCTTTTGGCATCGTAACTTCTATATTTGGTTTACATTCCCTGCTCTGTAGATCTAGCCATCATAACTTTATCTTGCTCAGTCGTTGTTACAAAAATTATGGCCTGCTACTATGTTGTTTGTGCCAATTTTTTACTCCATGAACATGTTGGCTTGCATTCCCTGTACTACAGGTGATGCCATTGTTTTGTATCTAGTTCATTGTAAGCTAACAAAGTAAGGACTTAGTTTGGCATGCTATCACTCTGCTATCTAGCCTGTAGTACAAATAAACTTGTCATACTACTAGATAATAATTTTGCGTGCCATCTTGTTCTTCAAAAGCTGCTTTATTGACTTGTTTCTCTGACTTGGCATGACGCTCACATATGGAATGCTGAACATATTGGTTTGCATTCCCTCTTATACAAGTTCACAGGTGATCCCACTATATTCTATATCTGGTCCATCCTAAGCTCCAGCATTAACTATCCTCTATGTGTTGCTCATTACAAGTTTATATCCCGAAACATCTTGATTTGCATCCCCTTCACTATAAGTTCAGGAGTATTATTTAGTTCACGGCCAAAATGAAGTAATTGCACTTGGCACATGTTGGTTCACATTCCCTCCTCTTTAGCTTTTGCCATCGTAACTTCTATTTTTGGTTTACATTCCCTGCTCTGTAGATGTAGCCATCATAACTTCATCTTGCTCAGTCGTTGTTACAAAATTTATAGCCTGCTACTATGTTGTTCATGCCAATTTTGTACTCCCTGAACATGTTGGTTTGCATGGGACTTGACAGTAGTAAGTCTGCTGTTTCATTCTAACATGCTCTGTTATATTGGCTGTTGGTATGCGGCATGCACTCTTTGTTTGCTTATTGTGCGCATTACAATGATCTTGTTATAACGACGAAATGATGAGTTCCAAATTCTTTGGCAAACAATATTGTAGTGTCTTTGCCTTTCCATTGTTGTTGTCTTAACTTGTAATGTCTTTGTTTCAGATATAGGTGATGCATGGACAACTTAAAAGATTGCCGGATCGCTTCATTGTATTGCTAGGTTTAATTACCATTCAATTTCTCTGGGTTCTGTAATATTTTTTCAAAGCCTTGCAGCTGATGTAATATTTAGTTAGTTTTTATAGTTCTTTCGCGCATTTTTTCTTTGGTGCTTGTGGTAAGTGAGGCTATCCGACAGAAATCAATGCTGCGTAAATATTCTCAGTATCTAAATCACGAATTCCCATCCCTTAAACGGCCCAATCAAGCGAAATCACATATGTGCCGGCCCGCAAATTCCTAAAGCGCCTATTATGCCGGCATATAAACAGCAACTAAACGGGCTGGCCCACTTACTTATTGGGCCAGCCCACTTGATTTACGATGGACCCCACACTCTAATTGGGCCGGCCCACTTGCTTTAAGGTGGACCCCACCCACTACTAGGCCGGCCCACTAACCAGTTGGGCCAGCCCAATTGCTTTTGTGGTGGACCCCACATACTAAATGGGCCGCCCTTTAACGGAAAGTGGGACCCACCTGTGCTTTTGGCCCGGCCCTATATGGTGGACCCCACATACTAAATGGGCCGGCCCTTTAACAGAAAGTGGGACCCACCTGTGTTTTTGGCCCGGCCCACTAGCATGTTGGGCCGGCCCACTTGCTATATGGTGGACCCACATTCTAAATGGGCCGGCCCTTTAACAGGAATGTGGGACCCCCCTTTGTTTTTGGCCCGGCCCACTTGCTATATGTGGACCCCACATACTAAATGGGCCGGCCCTTTAAAAAGTGGGACCCACCTGTGTTTTTGGCCCGGCCCACTATCTTGTTGGGCCGGCCCATTTGCTATATATGGTGGACCCCACATACTAAATGGGCCAGCCCTTTAACAGGAAAGTGGGACCCACCTGTGTTTTTGGCCCGGCCCACTATCTTGTTGGGCCGGCCCACTTGCTATATGGTGGACCCACATACTAAATGGGCCGGCCCTTTAACAGGAAAGTGGGACCCACCTGTGTTTTGGCCCGGCCCACTTTCTTGTTGGGCCGCCCATTTGATCTAATGTGGACCCCACGTACTAAATGGGCGGCCCGATAGCAGGAAAGTGGGACCCACATGCTAATTGGGCCGGCCCAATACTTCTTGGTCCGTCCCATTGCTTTGGAGTGGACCCCACTAGTTAAATGGGCCGGCCCGATAATAGGAAAGTGGGTCCCACATGTCTTTGGGCCGGCCCTTTTGCCTGTTGACCGGTCAAACGAGTGCATTCGGCCCGGCCCACATGCTTAGTGGGCCGGCCCATTAATGTTTTGACCAGTCAACCTTAGAGGTTAGGCCCGCCCACGTAACTAATGGACCAGCCCAGCTATATAGTTGACCGGTCAAACTAAGTCAGCTGGCCCGGCCCGCAAACTTAATGGGTCGGCCCGCTTAAGACGTGGCAGGCCTCGTGTGGGCCTACCATCTACCACGGGGTTTCAGCCGGTTAACGCCGTTAACTGCCAGTTAACGGCGTCTGCCACGTGTCAGTTTGCATGACGTCAGCAGTCAACGGGCTCCCGGAAACACTTGCAACGGTCCGATTTTCCGTGGCGGAAGGGCGCCCAAGCGCGACGGACCGAAAAAATCGTCGTAGGACTTTGCCTGACGCAGTTTCCACAACAGAACCCATATCGTCGGGTTAGGCCCATAGGCGATGAAAAATACCCCTTAGCGGACGATTTTGAGACGTTGTCTATCAGAACTTTTCTTGTAGTGCTTGGACAGCGAGTAGATAAGAAATTGAATGTTATTCATTATGCTAGTAAGACTCTTGATGCTGCTCAAAGAAATTATGCTACAACTAAAAAAGAACTATTAGCTGTAGTTTTTGCTTGTGACAAGTTTAGATCTTATATTGTTGATTCAAAAGTTATGATTCATACTGATCATGCTGCAATTAGATACCTTATGACAAAGAAAGATGCTAAGCCAAGGCTTATTAGATGGGTACTTCTTTTGCAAGAATTTGATTTACATATTATAGATAGGAAAGGTGCTGATAATCCTGTTGCTGATAATTTGTCTAGATTGGAAAATATTACTTATGATCTGTTCCTGTTAATGATAGTTTTCCAAATGAACAATTGGCTGTAATAAAGGTGAGCTCGCGAGATAGTCCTTGGTATGCTGATTATGCTAACTTTATCGTTTCGAAGTATTTGCCTCCAACCTTTTCAGCTCAGCAAAGGAGGAAATTCTTTTATGACTTGATGCATTATTTTTGGGATGACCCACACTTATATAAAGAAGGAGTGGATGGTATTATGCGAAGATGTGTTCCCGAATATGAACAACAAGAGATATTGAGTAAGTGTCATGGTAGTGTTTATGGAGGACATCACGCCGGAGATAGAACCGCGCAAAAGGTTCTACAATCAGGTTTTTATTGGCCAACACTCTTTAAAGATGCAAGGAAGTTTATCTTATCTTGTGATGAATGTCAAAGAGTTGGTAATATCTCCAGACGCAATGAAAATGCCTATGAATTATACTCTTGTTATTGAACCATTTGATTGTTGGGGATTTGACTTCATGGGTCCTTTCCCTTCTTCAGAAGGTAATACTCATATACTTGTTGCTGTTGATTATGTTACTAAATGGGTGGAAGCTATACCCACAAAAAGTGCTGATGGTGAGACTTCTTTAAAAATGCTTTTAGATATTATTTTTCCTAGGTTTGGAGTACCTAGATATATTATGACTGATGGAGGTTCTCATTTTATTCATGGTGGTTTTAGAAAAACTCTTGCTAAATATGGTATTAATCATAGGATTGCTTCCGCTTATCATCCTCAAACTAGTGGGCAAGTAGAATTATCAAATAGAGAAATTAAATCTATCTTGGGAAAGACTGTTAATAAATCTAGAAAAAATTGGGCTAGTAAGTTAAAGGAAGCATTGTGGGCTTATAGAACTGCTTATAAAAATCCTATGGGCATGTCACCTTATAAAATGGTTTATGGAAAAGCTTGTCATTTACCTTTAGAACTAGAGCACAAAGCTTATTGGGCTGTAAGAGAACTTAATAAAGATT